>NC_069408.1:5933379-5951302 GCF_026875155.1 Cherax quadricarinatus | reverse complement strand
GGAAGTGCTCTAGGATAATACAGGATGCGTCGGGGGCCCTGCCGCGGGGTGGGGGGATCGTGGTACCAGTTAAAAGGGGACACTTCAAACGAAGGGCATTTGTTTTTCCTTTTCCTTTACTGATGTTCACTTTGTTTTTACCCAAAAATTTAAAATTCTAATCCCTCACAAAAATGCCCATACTTGTTAAAAACTTATGGCGACAGTTTAATAACCCTCCGGTTTTTTACTCCACTTCTTCCCGTCGACATCGGGGCCCCCGATAAATTTGTTCCTGATTTTACACAATAAATTTTGTAGTATATTTTTTTTCCCAAAAATTACACCATAATTGTACACTATGCACGGGATTAAATTAAGATTGCACTTACCAAAACCCATTTTCGTATACACGCACATTCATACCTTATCCCTCACTATTATTTTACATAACTCAATATTCATCGGTTTTTTCCATTTCTCTTTTACACGGGCAATAATTCGCTAGTGCTCCAACCATATAACATCCATAATTTATACACATGCACGGGGAATTTGTAGAAGTTGTAACCCACAATTTAAGATCACAAACGTTTAAAAACCATGCCTCAACGCTAATTATTGTGAAATTTTAGAAGAGCAGGGAGCAAATGCTCACCCCCCAATAAACAAAGTCACACTGACGATGTGTCATCCACTCCTCGTATTTTTGTAAAATTTCCCTTTTTAAATTATATCGTATTTTTTTTAATTATTTTATTATTTTTATTATTATTATTTTTTACTATTTTTTAAATTATTAGCAAAGCAGAAATTTTCGATTCTTTGCTGTGTTCAAATAAACACAGGGATGTCACCGTCCAATACCTACCGAATAGCCTTCCAAATGCAGTCAAAAGGGGTTTTACATTTTTTATTCTTTTTTTTTAATAGCAAATAAGAACAAACAAAACACTCCCCACACTAAATTGGGAGGGCGGGCGCCAGTTGGGGGGGTCGGTGGGGGGGTATAGGGCTCGCAGGGGGTTGAGGTTTATTGGTGGAGTCTTGGGGTATTTAATAACAAATTTATTAACTACTTTTTATTAAAAAACATGGGTTATTAAAGCAAAACATTACATGGACCCCCGCATAACGATTTAAAAATCCGTGAAAAGGGGGGTAATTGTTAGCGAAAAAAATCGGTAGTAATAAATTTTTCCCCATAAAAAATAAGGGAAAAAAAATTTAAATCCTGCAAGACCCCCAAAAGTAAAAAAAAAAAAATTTTTTTACCACATGAAATGTTAATTTTAATACACCCAAACGAAAAAGGCATGCACCTTACATGACACTTACTTTTATTGAAGATCTGTGATGATTGTGGATGGGAGGGGGAGAGAGAGTGTTTAGTGTTTAGAAGGGGAATCCCCCCCATAAGACTTGAGGTGTCAGTCCTTTTCTGGGGTATTTCCTTTCTTCTTTAATGCCACGGGACCATTTTCAGAGTAAACGACTTCTTTCGCACAACAACTGCCCAAGGGGCCTGTACCTCTCTTCCTTAAATACTTCCCTAAAGGTTCACAACTTTTGCAGGTACGGGTTGCCAACAGGCTTCAATGCGTTGAGGGTGTTTTTTCATCCATGAATTTTTGCACTTCAAGCCACTTTGCACAGATTTCCTTAATCTTTGTAGTAGCAACTTTTTAAATTTCTCTCTCCCCCCCTGAACCATTTTCCCCGGTCGGCCTTTGCTCTTAAAGTTATCTATCAGCTCACAGTGTTAGTTCTTCATTGTCCTCCCCCCCACCAACCTTCCACATCCTCCCCCACCTTAACCTCCAACCCCAAGGATTTCCCCCAATCCACAAGGGATTCCTCAACTGGCATAATCCTCTCAGGGTTCCTCAAACCCTTCAAAACCCCTTTTGTCTACACATTCGGGCCCACAGTTTCTTCCAAGCGTGTTCAAGGTCTTTTTATCACTCCCTCCCAAGCCTTACCTATGGGGTTTACACAATTGGGGCTATTTAAAGGCTCTCTCCAAAACTCTTTTAAGTCAGTTGATTTTCTGAGGTCCCCAAAAAGCACCTTTCAAACAGAGTTTTTTGTTACTTTTTTTTTGAAGTTTGCAATAACCGGGGCCGGGGGCTGCAGGAGGGGAGGGGTTTAGAGGCAAAAATTTCCCCTTAATAAAGCCATGTCCCATAAAGTCGCTCTGCCACCTGTAGGAGACCGGGGGCATTGTCTAACCCCAGAGGCACTTAAGTTCAAATTTTTCTTTTCAGTTAGGTAATCTTTCACTTTGGGGGGCAAATGCAGGTGAAACCAGTTATAAAAAAAAGTCCCTATCCCCATCCCTTTACTGTTTGCCCTCCACACACACACAAATTACCCTTTGAGGACTTCTTTTGCCTGAACACTCTGGGATTTAAGAGTGATACACAAATAAAGGCTTAACTTTGCAATCCCCCACAGCATTGGCCACATCAACAAAGTAACCTGTTTTTCCCATGGGCTTATTTCCCTTGGATTTGCCTTTTCCTCCTGAGTAATGTAGGTCCTGCTTGCATTTCTTCCAAAACAGCCGTTTTCATCACAATTAAACATTTGTCGGTTTTCACCTTTCACTGTCATGTACCCCCTTAATTAAAAGCACATATTTTTCAGCCCTTTTGGGGTCCGAACTGGCAGCCTCACCATCCTTATCAACATGTAGCCAAAACCCCTTTCTTAAAATCCTAAAACCAAACCTTTGCGGGCCTTTAAATTCACCCCACACTCACTAGTTCAGGCATTTTTTTAATTAAACCTGAGCAATTTCCTACCTTTCACATATGTTTCGCTTGAGAGACGCTATCCCTGCTAGCTTTTTTTCATATCCACCCCAATAAGAGTTTCTCAACATCTTCCATCATTTTGCACTTTTTTTTCGAAAACACATTTAAAAACCTTTTGGCAAAAACTTCCTGATTGCCTTTCTGGTGCCCACAATAGTACGATGGTTGATTGGGGTTTCTTGTACAACCGACCGGGTCCGATACGCACTTCATTTTTCCATACTTATAAATGATCCTTTCTTCATTTCTTTTGAATTCTCACCCTTATTGGTGTGGGGTTGGCACTAGAAGCTTTCGGGGGGCCCATGGTCACTTTTTTTTCCCAGAAACAGCACCGAAAACACTGTAATAAAAACAAATTTTCCGATTGAAAGTTTGGGATGTTACCGCGAGGCGGCTGGTAAACAAGGCCGGGGGGCACATGGAGGCTGGCTGAGGGCCACAGGCGCGTCTCGGACGAAAAGGGTGAGGGGGTTTTTTAAAAGGGGTATGCGGGGCAAAATTTTTGCGTTTAAAGCAAGCGGAAGCGGTTTAAATCGCTATGTGATGCCATCGTTATGGGGGGGCCCCCACGTAAAGTATATATTTAACATTTACGATTTTTTTCATTTTTTTATGTTATTTAGGTTCAACAAGTTAAGGAACAGTATTGAAATATTTTTCCCAAAATATTTTGGGGGCCCAAACACACGATTTTTCAACATTCGCGAGCTTTTGTCCCCAACCCTCCGAATGTTGGGGGAGACCTGTATATACTTTTGGGGCACTAGCGTAAAAACGATATAAGTGTACTTTGGACCGTTTAAGGGGTTAATGTTTTTGCAAACGACATTGGAGTGTGTAATACAATTGGGGGTTGCAATGCAAAGAGCCTCTATTATGCCTGGGCATTATGGGCCAAATTTTAACATTTTTGGGCTTACATTCTACAATACTAAGAAGTAGTAATCAAGTTGACATGGGAAAAGTAATTATTTCATGTTGACAGTAGAATATTAATTTAAAAAAAGAAACAAAAATTTGTATAATACAAGAATACGTTTTTTATATTCTAAAATGCTTTTTTTGAAAAACAATGATTTAATTTTATTTCCCGTCAAAAAGGATAAAAGGTTCAATGGATTGTTTCAGTTATTGTAGAGTACTAAGGAGTAAATGTATACTGATATTTTTCATTTAGTCTAGGGTGATTAAATCAAAATTACCGTAAACACCTACTTAAATTACAGCTCTTGGGGCTACTTTTTAGGGGAATAAGAAACCCTTTTGTAAGTCCCACCTTTTTTAAAATCCCCAGTATGCTTTAGCCCTAACTCGGGGAACCCCAAATTTTGCTAGTAAACACACATGCTATTTAGCACATTTTAAAAATTTAAAGATGGATCAATAAAATGCTTACAAGAAAAACAGAGGTAATTTTAATACAAATCTCAACAATACAAAATTAAAAAAACAATACCAAATTCATTTTTTTTTAATTTTTATTTATCAAATACATTACAACAATGAACAATGTTATTTTTAAAACAAGTACATCAAATTTTTTTTTTTGTACAAAACTTGTAAGAAAATTCTCTAAACCCCCCGCTCCCTTCCTCAGATCAAAACCTTCCAACATCCATCTCCCCTCCCCACCCCAACATCCCTACTCCACACCCCCCAAATCAAATTTTGGGGTCTCTAATTCCTAAAATAATTTTTTGTGGGGTTTCCAAACCTGAAACAAGTACCTTCCGTTCCTGTGTTTTCATTTTTTGTATCCCAAAACGTACTATAGCTCCCAGTACCCCTAATGATGTTAACCCAGGGTAACCCAATTTTTTCCACACTTCATTTAGGCTAACATTAACAAAAATGAAACAAATTTTCTCACGATAAACAATTTTCATTCTTTCTAACACCCTCAATGTTTTTTCAACTCACAAAATTCAAACCTCACAACATTTACAACTGTTACAACACCAACACTAGAAATAACAACTTTCCATTCAAACTTTTTTATTTAAAGTTCCCCTCAATTTTTTACTTGTCGCAAAAAACCCAAACCCTGTTAAACCCCAAAAACAACTTTCCATTACAACTTTTTTATTTCATGTTTCCCCCACATTCACTTTTACAACTCACTCAAAAACACCAACAACAAAATTCACAAACATTAAGCATTCACATCCACTTGCAACAGCATTAACTTTCCCCCACACAGGGGTTTCTACTGAATTTAACAAATTTCACTAATGCAGCACATGCAACAAACCCGATTGTGTAAACATTGTCCAAGCACAAACACCATATTTTCATCTCTTGACGCGCGCTAAAATGGGGTTCTGGTTTTCTAATACCCTAGAGGAGAAGATTGAACTACCGCTTTACCTGTCAATTTTCTCTCGGGGGATGACCCCACAAAGGTCATTAAGCACTTCCCCGGGAGACTTCGCTAAAGAGGGCAAGGATGACCCATGTCAAACACAAGATGCACCACACCCACCCTACCGCCCCCCGCCACAACGCAGTTTTATAATCACCTTTAATTTCTTCTGGAGAATGTCCAAACTCATTACTTTAATAAATTCGCATTTACTGGTGGACCAAGCAAAGAGGTCAAGATTTTACCATCTTGGGCCCCAAAATGTATCCCTACTTCAAACGAATATATCAAAACCACAACCAAAAACCCTCCCAAAAACAACCAAAACACACAAAACACACACACACACACCACACACAGTTTTTAGGGGCAAACCGCGTGCCATCCCCCCCCTGGCTCCGCGAATAAAGTGTTTTTTTGAGGGCTACCCAAGGTACTACGGGGGGCAAGTGTGTCAGGGTAGTATCTACAAAAGGAACACATGGTGGAAGCACATTTGCAAGTATTCAAATCGTTTTGGAGTTTCTTGGGTTTCCAAAACCCAAGCGGGGAAGGGCCAACTTTATACGAAAAAAATACAAAAAAATTTTTGAAATAATAGAAATTGGTAATATATAAAGGGGAGCGATTTATAAGAAGGGGTTAGGAATAAACAAAGGTGTAACAACACATAAGGATTCCCCAATTCCCCAAAAAAAAACAAAACCCTTAATAAATCATATCACACAACAATGGGAGGTACCTTTTGCGACCATGAAAAGAGGGCCCGGAGTGACCGACCCCGAATAATAGGTGAACAAAGGGGGAATAAAAAAAACCCCAAAAACCATTTTAAACCCAAAAAACCCCCAAATGACTACCCCCCATCCCCCCCCAATCCCCTGGCCATCCCCACCCTTTCCGATTTCCCAAACCCCTTTTTATTTCTTTCCCCCCTTACCCACCCTCCCCCTTTTTTCCCTCCCCTACCCCAAAAAAATTCCTTCATTCCCCCCCCATTAAATTAGCCATGTAAGTTTTTTTACGGGCCCCCCCCAACTAGACAAAAACAACCCCAAAAACAAACAAGAATTACTAATTTTTTATTTTTTTCAAACCCAAAAAAAACAAAAAATTTCTAACAGGAAAAAACCAGTGGGGGGATGAACCCTTTTCAAAGGAAAGGGGAGCCCGACAGGAACTTTAATGGGGAAAAACTAAAATTAACAAAAAAAAAAACAAAAGCAAAAAAGGGTTAACAAAAACACACAAATACAATTTAAAGAACTAAAATCTGCACCAAAAACCCAAAACTTTGGAAAACATCAAACTTTTACCTCTCACCCTTAAAAAAATTTTTCCCCCAAAATCACTCCAAACAAACAAAAAATCTTTGCTTTTTCCTAACAACCCCAACCCCCCCCGGGGCTGAAAGGGAAAATACAGGCCAAGGCCCCCCCAAGGGCAAAAAAAAAAAACAAGAAAAAAGGCAGGGGAACAAAACCCAAAAAGGGGTCAAAAGGGAAAAAAAGGGAAAAAAGGGGGAGGGAAACCCTTTTTTCCCAGGAATTGAGAGAAACTAAAAAAAAGACAAGGGGAAGAAAAAGGATTACAGAAGGGTAATTTTGGAGAAAAGGGGGGTTTGCAAGAAGGAGAGCCTGGCCAGTGAAAGTGACTTCAAGACAGAATCGTTTTGGAACAGGTCCTGCAGGAGAAAGCAAGACTAAGGGACATACCTATGTACTGGAAGGTGTATCTCGACCCGACAGAGCACAAGAGGAAAGGCGGGAACTGAGAGAGATGGTACAAAGATGAAAGGAGGAAAAGAGGTGAGGATGGAGATGGACGGAAACCCAGAATCAGGAGGAAGATCAAATAAAAGCCTCCCTCACACCACCTACAGAACCCCCCAACCAGGACAACCCCAATGCAACCAAATATTCTAACCCAAAACACACATGACATATTCAATGCCCCCACCCACCTCATTACAAACTCCACCCCCACAGCAACCACCCAAATTCCTTATCAGGTCTCCCACTTCCCCACCACAATGTACCCCCTAAACCACAGTTTTAGAAAAGAAGTTAAAGGGTGTGGTATACACAAATGCAGATGGGATAAAAAATAAGTGTGAGGATGGCATGAAAGATTCAAGGAGACATCCCTAGACATAATAGCACTCAGAGAAACAAAGCTCACCAGGATGATAACTGATGCAAACTTTTTCCCCCCCGTATATCAAATCCTCAGGAAACTAGAGGGAGGAGAGGGAGGGGGAGGAGTTGCACTGCTCATTAAAAACAGGTAGGGATTTGAGACAATGGAAGGAATGGATGGCATAGGTGAAAGGGACTACTTTAGAAGGAACAATTCAGTCTGAGGGCCATAAGGTGGTAATTGCAGTAATGGTACAACCCACCTCAAAACTCAGGAGGACAAGAGAAGAATATGATGAAGCAACAAGCAATGTCGACACACACAGAGGTGGACAGAAGAGCTCACATGGGGAAGCCAAAGTTACTAGTCATGGGTGATTTCCAATCACAAGGGATTGACTGGGAAAACCTGGAGCCGCATGGGGTCCCAAAACATGGAGAGCCGATGAGGGCTGTGGTCTGGAAAACCTCCATGCATCAACATGTTAGAGACACTACCAGAGAGAGAGCGGGAGGATGATCTAGCATGACTGGACCTTGTATTCACCTTGAGTAGATTGAATCATCGAGGATATCATGTATAAAGCCCCTAGATCCTAGCGATCATGTAGATCTGCGTTTTGACTACATAGTTGAGCTAACAAGTGGAGAGAGTAAGCAAGAAAAATGGGAAAAACCAAACTACAAAAGGGAGACACACCGATGAGGAACTTCCTGCAAGACATTCAAGTGGGAGAGAGAACTGACAGGAAAACCAGTACAAGAAATATGGACTATGGACAGCAAAATGCAAGGAGGCAGAGGAAATTCTAGAACAAAAAAGCTGCTACAAAACAGATTGATTAACTTAACTATACCATATGAACTCTCCTACAGCCATCTGATACTGCCAACAAATTTAATGTCTATCTCTGTACCGTAGGAACAAAAAAAGTAAGTAAAATTCCCCACTAAAACATTCAACAAGACTACCTCACTGGGCAACTATCCAAATACTCTACTTTGAGCCCCAACACACTCTACTAAAATCTCACTTATCCTTAAAAACACTAAAGAACAAGGCAGGGGACCTAAATAACTTACTAGCACTCATGTACAAAAAAGCTTCTCATGTCCAGATGATTTGAATGGACTGATGCAGTGGTTGGAGAAGTGGCAGATGCAGTTTAATATAGACAAATCAAATGCAAAGTTCAAAATTTTTGGACAGAAAAAATAACCTTTGTCACATATAAACTAAATAATGTAGATCTTAATATTACGGAATGCAAAAAGGATTTAGGAGTTCTGGTTAATAGTAATCTAAAACCAAGACAACAGTGCATTACTGTTCACAAATAAAGCTAACAGAATCCTTGGCTTCATAGCAAGAAGTATAAATAATAGGAGTCCTCAGGTTGTTCTTCAACTCTATACAGTGGACCCCCGCATACCGGACGCCTTGCATAACGGACAATCCGCATACCGGACGCTTTGATCGCTAAAATTTTGCCTCGCATACCGCCCAAAAACCCGCTCAGCGCCCTTCGTCCGAGACGCGTCCAATGTGCGGCCTGAGCCAGCCTCATATGTTCCGCCGGTGGCATTGTTTACCAGCCAGCCTCCCGGTAACATTCAAGCATACAATCGGAATATTCGTATTATTACAGTGTTTTCGGTGCTGTTTCTGGAAAATTTAAGTGACCATGGGCCCCAAGAAAGCTTCTAGTTCCAACCCTACAGCAATAAGGGTTAGAATTCCAATAGAGATGAAAAAAAGAGATCATTGATAAGTATGAAAGTGGAGTGCGTATCACCGACCGTCAGGTTGTACAAAAAACCCAAATCAACCATCTCTACTATTATGGCAACAGAAAGGCAATCAAGGAAGCTGTTCTTGCCAAAGGTTTAACTGTGTTTCGAAACAAAGATCGCAAGTGATGGAAGATGTTGAGAGACTCTTATTGGTGTGGATAAATGAAAAACAGCAACAGGAGATAGCGTCTCTCAAGCGATCATAAGCGAAAAGGCTAGGAAGTTGCATGAGGATTTAAATTTAAAAAAAAGGGCCTGCAACTAGTGATGATGTGAGTGAAATTTAAGGCCAGCAAAGGTTGGTTTGAGAGATTTAAGAAGCGTAGTGGCATACATAGTTTTGATACGGAAATGGTGAGGCTGCCAGTTCGGACCACAAAGCGGCTGAAAAATATGTGCAGGAATTAAAGGAGTACATAGAAACTGAAGGACTAAAAACCTGAACAAGTGTTTAATTGTGATGAAACAGGCCTGTTCTGGAAAAAAAATGCCAAGCGGGACCTACATTACTCAGGAGGAAAAGGCACTCCCAGGACATAAGCCTATGAAAGACAGGCTTACTTTGTTGATGTGTGCCAATGCTAGTGGTGTTTGCAAAGTTAAGCCTTTATTAGTGTATCACTCTGAACTCCCAGAGCGTTTCAGGCAAAAGAATGTCCTCAAGGATAATTTGTGTTGCTGGGGGAAATCAAACAGTAAGGCATGGGTTCACTAGGGATTTTTTCTATAACTGGTTACACCATGCATTTGCCCCCAATGTCAAGATTACCTAACAGAAAAGAAAAATTTGAACTTAAGTGCCTCCTGGTGTTAGACAATGGGCCCCCGGTCCATCCTACAGACGTGCAGAGCGACTTTTATGGGGACATGAGCTTCATTAAGGTGAAGTTTTTGCCTCCTAATACCACTCCTCTCCTGCAGCCCATGGACCACAGGTTATTGCAAACTTCAAAAAACTGTAACACAAAAGCTCTGTTTGAAAGGTGCTTTGTAGTGACCTCAGAAACTCAACTGACCCCTAAGAGAGTTTTGGAGAGATCACTTTAATATCCTCAATTGTATAAACCTTAAGGTAAGGCTTGGAGGGAGTGACTAAGAAGACCTTGAACTCTGCTTGGAAGAAACGTGGCCAGAATGGTAGACAAAAGGGATTTTGAAGGGTTTGAGGCTAACCCTGAGAGGAGTATACCAGTTAGGAAACAATTGTGGCATTGGGGAAATCCTTGCGGTTGGGGGTTAGTGGGGAGGATGTGGAAGAGTTGGTGGAGGAGGACAATGAAGAACTAACCACTGATGACTGATAGATCAACTTCAAGAGCAAGAGGCCAGACCTGGGGAAACTGGGTTCAAAGGAGGGGAGAGAGAAATTGAAGGAATTGCCCACTTCAAAGATTAAGGAAAATGTGTGCAAAATGGCTTGAAGTGCAAACCTTTTTTTATGAAAATCACCCCACACAGCCCATTGGGAAGCCGTGCTGGTGACTGTTACAATACAAAAGTTGTGAAACCACTTTAGACAAATCAAAAAAGGAACGAGAGTACAGGCCACTATGGACAGATATGTTGTCGAAAGAAGTCCAGTGACTCTGAAGCTTGGTCCTAGTGGCATTAAAAGAAGAAGGAAGTAACCCCAGAAAGGACTCGACACCTCAAGTCTTAATGGAAGGGGATTCCCCTTCTAAACACTAACACTCTCTCTCCCCCCTCCCATTTCCCCTCAATCATCACCAGATCTTCATAAAAGTAAGTGTCATGTAATTGTGCATGCCTTTTTCAGTTTGTGTGTACTAAAATTAACATTTCATGTGTAAAAAAAATTTTTTTTTCATACTTTTGGGTGTCTTGCACGGATTAATTTTATTTCCATTATTTCTTATGGGGAAAATTCATTCACATACCGAACATTTCGCATAACAGCCAGCCCTCTTGCACGGATTAAGGTCGCTATGCGGGGGTCCACTGTATATCTTTGGTTAGGCCTCATTTAGATTATGCTGCTCAGGATTACAGAACGGATATAAATGCACTGGAAAATGTACAAAGGAGGATGACAAAGTTGATCCCATGTATCAGAAATCTTCCCTATGAGGATAGACTGAGGGCCCTGAATCTGCACTCTCTAGAAAGGCATAGAATTAGGGGGGATATGATTGAGGTGTATAAATAGAAAACAGGAATTAACAAAGGGGATGTAAATAGCATGCTAAAAATATCTAACATAGACAGGACTCGCAGCAATGGCTTTAAATTGGAAAAATTCAGATTCAGGAAGGATATAGGAAAGCACTGGTTTGGTAATAGAGTTGTGGATGAGTGGAGCAAACTCCCGAGTACTGTCATAGATGCTAAGACATTGTGTAGTTTTAAAAATAGGTTGGATAAATACATGAGTGGATGTGGGTAGGTGTGAGTTGGACCTGACTAGCTTGTGCTACTAGGTCGGATGCACTGCTCTTCCCTTAAGTGATGTGTCTGACCTTACTAGGTCAAGGTACTGGCTTAAGCCAGTATGAGAATTGGAGCTGCTTCGCATAGGCCAGTAGGCCTGTTGCAGTGTTCCTTCTTATTTTCTTATGTGTTGTCACCAATAACTGCAACTCTTATCAACAAATCCATTGAATCTTCCACCTTCCCATCCATAATCAAGACAGCAAGAGTCACCCTGATCCTCAAAGGTGGTGATCCAAATGAATTGAACAATTATAGGCTTATATCAAACCTGCCCCTACTATCTAAAATCTTCGAAAAAATAATACACAAACAAGTCTACTCCTACTTCGTATCCCACAACATACTCAACCCTTGTCAGTTTGGGTTCAGACCGAAAAAAAGTACTAATGATGCTATTATACATATGCTTGAACTAATATACTCTGCACTCGAGAAAAATGAATTTCCCCTGGGACTGTTCATAGACTTACGAAAAGTTTTTGATTCAGTTGACCATGACCTTTTGCACCAAAAACTTGAACATTATGGGGTCAGAGGACACTCTCTCGACTACCTAAATTCTTATCTTAACAATAGAACCCAGTATGTATACACAAATGGAGCCTATTCCACTACACAACCTCTTCTCATTGGAGTCCCACAGGGGAGTGTTCTTGGCCCACTTCTCTTTCTCATTTACATCAATGGCCTACCAAATGCATCTAATCTCCTCAAACCCATTTTAATTGCAGATGACACAACTTACGTCTTTTCTCATCCAAACCCAACCATACTAACAGACACAGTAAATGCTGAACTGCTAAAAATATCTACTTGGATGATTACCAACAAACTTACTCTCAATATTGACAAAACCTACTTCATACTTTTCGGAAACAGAGCTTCAAACGTACAGCTAAACATATTGATAAATGACTCACCTACCTCGAGATAGGCAGAGGGCAAATTTCTAGGTCTCCACCTTGACTGCAGTCTCAAATTTCAGACACACATACAGCAAATTTCCAAGAAAGTCTCCAAAACAGTAGGCATCCTTTCAAAGATATGGTACAGTGGTCCCTCGCTTTTCGTAGTTCTCGGCAATCGTAAATTTCGAAATCATAGGGATATTTTCGTATAAACATGGACTCGCTTTTCATAGGTTGACTTGCAAGTCGTAGTTCGTCTGGGACGCCTACCCACAGCGTGAGCCATGGCGGCAGCCAGTCTGGCATTGTTTACCAGTGAGCGAAGGTCCCCTCACGTGCTCCAGCGAAATATTTCATAATATTACATTTATTTTAGTGCTTGCAAGTACTAAATAAGCTACCATGGTTCCAAAGAAAGCTCCTAGTGCCAAGCCTGTGGTAAAGAAGGTGAGAAATACTATTGAATTTAAGAAAACCATCATTGAACAATATGAAAGTGGTACAAGTGTGGCCGAACTGGCCAGGATGTATAAGAAACCCTACACAACCTTATGTTCCAAAATTTATGAAAAGGAGTTGAACTGTAAACACTGGTAGCAAAAATTGCACAAAAATCAAAATAAATCAGGTACTACACAACACTAAACTGTGCTGCAAGCACAGTTTAAAAAGATTGCGGGTGCTAGCAGTTGCAAATTGAAATGCAAAAAAAAAAGGGTAATTCACTTGCACAAGGGAAGTTGGCACAGAAAAGATATCAGAGTATGGAATAGTGCCAAAAATCACAGAAAAAAAAAATACACTGTATCCAGAATTGCTATATTGCACACAAAATAACTTCTGTGTATAGTCAGCTTGGCCTAGCCTGTGTAACTCTGGGCCTAGGAGTGCTAACTTAACCTAACTTTTTTAAACTGGTTCCTAACTGTGGCCTAGCTATGATAGCTTAACCTAGCTATTCCACATCCGGTTCGAAGGACCACTTTTGTGAAAATTTGTGTGGGCTCCCTCCAAGTGAGTCGCCTACCCTGGCAAACTCTGTTGACACCGAGCTCTGAGGTGGGTACCTCAGCCTCACAAGTGGCTTATAGGACAGATTTTCACAAATGATTGATGTTACAAGAAAACTCGCCTGCATGCACGTATAAAGGACTAACTTACTTGGTATTGCAGCATATATCCTGATCTTCAACTTCCCTCAGAAGCCACCTGCAACCAGGAGCCTTAATTCCTGCAATATTCAGTCGTTATTAGTGTCCTGCCTGCACCTCAGAAATTCCTATATCCAAGAGGGTATGTATCCCCTAGTATATGCAGACACGGACACTAGCTTCCAGACTGCCTTGAGACACTGGTACTTACTGGGCATGCACTGCCTGTTGCACAGTTCAAACTCACTCTCAATTCTCCCCAGACACTGGCCAGAAATCTACGAGATAAAGTGGAGGTCTTGTCTTACTGTATGGGCCTGACGGAGGAGGTCATGTACTGTACATCGAGGTGCCTCTACCAGATTTCCCTAGGTCTCAAATGTGAAGACACGTGGGGGCGCCGTCTGCTGATCACTGCACGTCTTGTCCAGTTGGTGTTTGTCTTAAGAAGAACGAGCTGGTCTCTCTTCCATACCCTCGTCTCTTCGTTCAAACTAGGGCTGCCAGTTCTCCCTAGCTAACTTATCCTAGTGTTTGCCTACATTATCGGCCTATTACTACCTATGTTAAGGTCTTAGGTCTACATTATTATTATCTACAGTTGCCTCAATAATCCTAATATTAGTGTACTACCAGTAAAACTACCTACTCCTTCCCTGAAGGGTAAATCTGTAAATTAAATAAGCTTACCAACAATCCCCGCCAACTCGAGAGAATGCTTTCATGTTTGGGTGGGGTATAAGGGCCATCCAGCTCAGCCGTTCCATCACGGCCATGTCAGATCGGTCCTGTGGAACTTTAGGGACCAAATAAATTTCCACAACATCCATAATGACCATTATGATTATTTTTTCCAATTCATTGGAAAGTAGGCTTAATATTTTCTGCTTTGCTCTCATTCTGGTTAGAGTCTGAGTTAAATATCCAAATTAGGTTCTAGTGAAAAAATTAATGCAATCATGAAACAACAGTTATTTCATCTGAACTTAACCCACTTATATCGTTTCCTAACTTCATTTCATCCTCAGTAGGATAATAGAATTGGCACCATTTATTTCTTTGTCACCATTAAAAATTACCGAATGTTCAGTAGAACCAAAACGGTGAACCTGGCATTCTTTTTTCAGATCATTGATATAATATCATGCCTCATGGAGTGCATAAATCGAAGAGGCATAGTGGATGTCAACAAAGGAAGGCAAACAATGAAAAAATTCAGCTAATGCGAAAAATGGCTGGGTCTATGGTTCAATATCTCAGTGTTATCTTACTGATAACACTGATGTAGATTCTGACTCCGACAATGGTAATATAAGTGAGAGGAATGAAGGGAATGAGAGTCTGCGAGAGTTAGCATCGATGTGTGACGTTTCTTCTTGGAAAATTCCAGTTCCAGACCATTCCAGGATGGCAGTACTTGGAGACTAAGGATTTAACTCTTGACAAAGTGAAGCTAGAGGCACTGCGATTATTTGTGAATGAAGGGCGAGATCGCATAGTGGAAAATTCAATACAACAGGCACTTTTGAAATTTGAGAAGTATGGATTTCCAACAGAGAGAAGAATCAGGTTAAAGAAAAGGATGGCAGGGGAGCAGTGCATTGATCGTTTTCATAATGAACTCGAGATACGATGAAAAGTATCCAAGAATGTGGCAGCCATGTTTCAGGTCATCCAAACAAAGAATCTTGCACAAGTTACTGAAGAACAATTGGAGGTGATGGCTTCAAGACTCACAGTTTTCTATAATGAAATATGCAAGAATGAGCTCATGCATGAAATACCAAGACTAAGGCAGCACCTGCAAGCTGCTGATATTGATCTTGAAAAAGTTAAGCACTGGACTTCAGTGGATGTACTAACATTCATAGTTGAATGGGATTTCATTGAATCTCTTCCAACTCTGACACTCTGCCTGAGGTTGTTCCTTACTATACGTGTTTCTGTGTCTTCTTGTGAAAGGAGTTTCTCCAAGTTGAAGCTGATTAAAAACTATTTACGGTCCACAATGAGTCGATCCAGAATCTCTGACATAGCAATGTTATCCATAGAAAATGGGTCAGTTGACAGCATTGATTTTGATGAAGTGATAGATGATTTTGCAGGATTGAAGGCAAGGAAATGTAAGATTTGATCATTGAGATGTTACCTGCACTCACGGTCAAATAGGAACTAGTGTTTCTCTGTTGTTGAAGATGAATAAATGTAGAACTGTTGGCTGTACTCAAAGTGGTATTTGAATTTATGTTTCCTCAATATTACTACGATTATTTATTTTATCATTAATAAAGTTGAGAAGTATTCTCCTGTTTAGTGTATGGCTCTTAAACGTTTTCATTGCTAAACAGTAGTCACTGGTCATGCAGTAGTGACGTAACTGGAATTTACTTCCCCCGCCCATGGATTTCATGGGGGTGACACCAAAGATGCCGCCCCGGGTGACACCAACCCTAGCGACGTCTCTGCAGTATTACTACTACTATTGTCTCCCTTCACTTCCCTTTCTCTTGTGGCACAAATTACTCTCACTTCTACTACTACAACCATCATTACACCTTCCACTATTTCTTCTTCCTCCTATCTTTCTCCCGTCGCTGTTCTCCTCACTCACTCTCTTCATAAGTTTTTCTCTCCCCTATGTGAGGGTTATCTGTGTATGAGTTGATGCTTTATGCCCAGTGTCTGCAGTGTCTACAGTGTCTGCCGTCTATAATGAAGTGATGAGAATAGTGAAGTTTAGAAAACACTTGTTCGATGAAAGAGCATTCTTCCTCAAGGAATTCACTACTACAGATTAGAAGGGCACGAATCAAGAAGCTTATGCCAGTCCATCTGTGGTCCCTCAGATATTCTCCCTTCCTCACTTCCTGTCCTACACTATCCTACCTTCCCCAGCTTCATGTGTCCAGGAGTCCATCTGTGTCCCCTCAGATATTCTCCCTTCCTCACTTCCTGTCCTACACTATCCTGCCTTCCAGTCCATCTGTGTCCCCTCAGATATTCTCCCATCCTCACTTCCTGTCCTACACTATCCTGCCTTCCCCAGGTTCATGTGTCCAGGAGTCCATCTGTGTCCCCTCAGATATTCTCCCTTCCCCACTTCCTGCCTTCCCCAGGTTCATGTGTCCAGGAGTCCATCTGTGTCCCCTCAGATATTCTCCCTTCCCCACTTCCTGCCTTCCCCAGGTTCATGTGTCCAGGAGTCCATCTGTGTCCCCTCAGATATTCTCCCTTCCCCACTTCCTGCCTTCCCCAGGTTCATGTGTCCAGGAGTCCATCTGTGTTCCCTCAGATATTCTCCCTTCCTCACTTCCTGTCCTACACTATCCTGCCTTCCCCAGGTTCATGTGTCCAGGAGTCCATCTGTGTCCCCTCAGATATTCTCCCTTCCTCACTTCCTGTCCTACACTATCCTACCTTCCCCAGCTTCATGTGTCCAGGAGTCCATCTGTATCCCCTCAGATATTCTCCCTTCCTCACTTCCTGTCCTACACTATCCTGCCTTCCCCAGGTTCATGTGTCCAGGAGTCCATCTGTGTCCCCTCAGATATTCTCCCATCCTCACTTCCTGTCCTACACTATCCTGCCTTCCCCAGGTTCATGTGTCCAGGAGTCCATCTGTGTCCCCTCAGATATTCTCCCATCCTCACTTCCTTCCTGTCCTACACTATCCTGCCTTCCCCAGGTTCATGTGTTCAGGAGTCCATCTGTGTCCCCTCAGATATTCTCCCTTCTTCACTTCCTGTCCTACACTATCCTACCTTCCCCAGCTTCATGTGTCCAGGAGTCCATCTGTATCCCCTCAGATATTCTCCCATCCTCACTTCCTGTCCTACACTATCCTGCCTTCCCCAGGTTCATGTGTCCATGAGTCCATCTGTGTCCCCTCAGATATTCTCCCATCCTCACTTCCTGTCCTGAGTGATTGCCAGTAAGGTGTTACCAGTTATGTAACACCTGAGTGACTGTCAGTAAGGTGTTACCAGTTATGTAACACCTGAGTGACTGTCAGTAAGGTGTCACCAGTTATGTAACACCTGAGTGACTGTCAGTAAGATGTTACCAGTTATGTAACACCTCAGTGACTGTCAGTAAGGTGTTACCAGTTATGTAACACCTGAGTGACTGCCAGTAAGGAATCACCAGTTATGTAACACCTCAGTGACTGTCAGTAAGGTGTTACCAGTTATGTAACACCTGAGTGACTGTCAGTAAGGTGTTACCAGTTATGTAACACCTCAGTTAACTGTCAGTAAAAGGGGTTACCAGTTATGACAGTTTCCTCTACAAAACAATTAACTAAACATGATGAATGTAG
>NC_069408.1:5918658-5932879 GCF_026875155.1 Cherax quadricarinatus | reverse complement strand
TAGGGCCAGGTAGATGTAGTGTTGAAATAGAGAGCTGGCTCGGTTTGCCAGAATGATGTCTGGTTTGCCTTGGCCTGTGTGGTTGTAGAAGTTGTTGAAATCTGGGCCGAGATGAATTAGGTGTTTATGGTTTGTGAAGTTGAGTAATTGGTGACCAAGTTGGTTGTTACTGGTGTGATGAAAGGGTGTGTTTGGCATTCATGTCAACTAGTAGGTATGATGGTGTGTAGGTCGTGTATGTTGGGCGAGCATAGGTGGTGAAAAAGACAAAGGGGCCAAGGTGGGTGTGTATTCTGGCTGCAAGACAGTGTTGGTAAATAAAAGGGATTGGGAGAAATTCGTGTTTTATGTTGGATTTAACAAGGATGGCAACCCCATCGTGGGGAACACAGGGGGACTGTAGTGCAGTATTACCATAATGGAGGAAACGTTGAGGGGCTTTGAGGCAGGTACTGTTTATCAAAACAATATCTGGCCTCTCTGCTTCAAGGAGCTCGGCCAGTAGGTGTCTAATTGTAAAGTAAGAACGTACGTTGAACTGAATCACTTTAAACATGATTTAATGGTTTCGTCATAGCAAAGTTAATGTCGGGGGAGGAGTTTGGATTAAAGCCCGTGATAGTGGTGCCGTCAGTGGATGTGTGTTTGTAGGTGTTACGGACCCGTTTCCTGTACTGGAAGACGCTCAGTGACAGACAGATAGACAAACTTGAGACACGACATGACTACTGGACCTCTCTCCTTGACGAAGACATTCACAGACCCACAAAACAACACAACCTTTTCTACTCCTTGCATGATCCTGCTCCTAACCCTATTTACAAATAACCTAGGATTCGCTGGCAGGTACCTTCTCTGACAGGTACCATTCTCTTACCCACGTTCGTTAAGACATGGCTCAATTCTACACTCCTCTCTAGAGCTAATCTTCGCCTGTCCCGTCCTCCCTGCTCACCTCACCGGAATCCCAACAGAAGTGCCTGAACTTCTCTCAATATCTGTCCCACGATTGCCTTCGCTGCTGGGTTAAGCCCTGGCTCTATTTCTACGACTAAGAACACATCTCTCCAGCACTATTCTTCGTCTGTCCCGTCTTCCCCGCTCATCCCGTTCGTTCGTTCGTTCTGCTTTTTGTTAGTGTGACTTTGTAAATGGTCCAAGTCGGACTAAGTAAGTTCTTCTCTCCTGTGTGCTGGTTATTTATGTATTGCTCCAGTCACTGTATTGTGCCTTTTTGTTATTTATTGATATCCATTTTAACCATGCATTGTTGTTACCATTCCTTGTGGAGTAAAGCCTATAGGGCCAGGAGGCTTACTAAATAATATGGTACACATTAGTATTACATTCATAATAACCATTATGATTATTTTTTCCAAATTCATTGAAAAGTAGGCTTAATTTTTTCTGCTTTGCTCTCATTCTGGTTAGTCTGAGTTAAATATCCAAATTAGGTTCTAGTGATAAAAATAATGCAATCATGAACCAACAGTTATTAATGGTTAGTCTTAATTTCATCTGAACTTAACCCACTTATTTCCTTTCCTAACTTCATTTCATCCTCAGTAGATAATAAAATTGGCACCATTTATTTCTTTGTCACCATTAAAAATTACCGAATATTCAGTAGAACCAAAACGGTGAACCTGGCATTCTTTTTTCAGATCATTGATATAATATCATGCCTCATGGAATGTATAAATCGAAGAGGCCTCCTGGATGTCAACAATGGCAGGCAAAAAATGAAAAAGTTCAGCTAATGCGAAAAATGGCTGAGTCTATGGTTCAGTATCTCAGTGTTATCTTACTGATAACACTGATGTCGATTCTGACTCCGACAATGGTAATATAAGTGAGAGGAATGAAGGGAATGAGAGTCTGCGAGAGTTAGCATCGATGTGTGACGTTTCTTCTTGGAAAATTCCAGTTCCAGACCATTCCAGGATGGCCCTTTTCGCGTTACAAAGAGAAAAAATGCAAAAGGCGATGAACGTCAGCTTTCTAAAGAATGGTTCTACAAACAGATGCTGAATGGTGAGAAAATTTTGCGATCATGGATGGTATACTCGCCATCTACAGCAGTTACTGCTGTAGATTGTGTACATCTAGTGTTACAAGTATAACGTCGAAGTTTGTGATGGGTTTCATATTTAGTGGAAGCTGAATCCAAAAGTACACAATCATAAAACTTCTGATGAACACCTACGTTGCCTTAAGAATTGGGAAACCAGGACAACGGGTGTAAGGGTAAACAAAACCATAGATGAAGAAATAATTGTTTTAAGGGAAATCCAGAAGAAAAGGTGGAAGGAAATATTGTACAGGTTGCTCGACATTACACTGTTTCTGGCTAAACAGAACTTAGCATTTCGCGGCCACAGGGAGGACGAATTCTCATCAAATAGAGGAAACTTCTTGAGATGGTTGAATTAATAGCTAAGTATGATCCTCTGATAAAAGAGCACCTAATGAGACTGAAGTGCAGCTCAAGTGAACACAGGTCATCAGTTTCGTATCTCTCGCCATCAACTCAAAATGAGTTTTTAAGTGTTCTGGCAAATCGAGTCAAAGAGAAACTTGTTACTGATATCAAGAGAGCTGTACACTACAGCGTTATGTTTGACAGTACACCAGATGTGACACACACTGACCAAATGTCAGAAGTTATCAGGTACTTGCAAATGGAGGATGGAAGAGTTCAAGTGAAGGAAGTTTTTCTTGGTTTTTTCCTTTGAAGGGCAAAAAAGCTGCTAATATCAGTTCTGATATCCTGAAAAAGCTGGAAAGTGATGGACTGGACGTCATGCTGTGTCGTGCTCAGGGATATAACAATGCTGCCACCATGGCTGGGGTCCATGGGGGTGAACAAGCCATTCTTAAAGAAAAGAACAAGAAGGCAATTTTCAGTGGTTTTGTGGACCATTCATTGAACTTGTGTAGTCAACATTCTTTTGCCGAGAATTCATCATGTATGAAATTTTTTGGCAGTCTTGAGTCAGTGTATACATTCTTTGCCTCCTCCACCCATCGATGGGATGTATTAATGGACCATACTGTAGTCCCTTTGAAAAGATTATCAACAACAAGATGGACTTCTCATTACAGTGCAGTGAAACAGTAGCGGAATCTTTCGAGAAATTTGTGGCAGCGATTGAAGCTCTTTGCGATCCACGGGAAAATTTGGATACAAGAGGAGCAGCACAATGTCTTCTGCTGTGTGTGATTTCACATTTGTGTGTTATCTGTATTTTTTGTGTGACATACTCGGGAGGTTCAGCTTGCACAGTAGTACTTGGAGACTAAGGATTTAACTCTTGACAAAGTGAAGCTAGAGGCACTGCGATTATTTGTGAATGAAGGGCGAGATCGCACAGTGGAAAATTCAATACAACAGCACTTTTGAAATTTGAGAAGTATGGATTTCCAACAGAGAGAAGAATCAGGTTAAAGTAAAGGATGGCAGGGGAGCAGGCAAGAGATTCTGGACTCACTCTACAGGAAGAAAACAAGATGGCGATGTTGGAGTGCATTGATAGTTTTCATAATGAACTCGAGATACGATGAAAAGCATTCAAGAATGTGGCAGCCATGTTTCAGGTCATCCAAACAAAGAATCTTGTACAAGCTACTGAAGAAGAATTGGAGGTAATGGCTTCAAGTCTCACAGTCTTCTATAATGAAATATACAAGAATGAGCTCATGCTTGAAATACCAAGACTAAGGAGACACCTGCAAGCTGCTGATGTTGATCTTGAAAAAGTTAAGCACTGGACTGCACTGGATGTACTAACATTCATAATTGAATGGGATTTCATTGAATCTCTTCCAACTCTGACACTTTGCCTGAGGTTGTTCCTTACTTTATGTGTTTCTGTGACTTCTTGTGAAAGGAGTTTCTCCAAGTTGAAGCTGATTAAAAACTATTTACGGTCCACAATGAGTCGAACCAGAATCTCTGACATAGCAATGTTATCCATAGAAAATGGGTCAGTTGACAACATTGATTTTGATTAAGTGATAGATGATTTTGCAGGATTGAAGGCAAGGAAATGTAAGATCTGTTGTTGAAGATGAATAAATGAATCTGTTGGCTGTACTCAAAGTGGTATTTGAGTTTATGTTTCCTCAATATTACTACGATTATTTATTTTATCATTAATAAAGTTGAGAAGTATTCTCCTGTTTAGTGTATGACCCTTAAACGTTTTCATTGCTAAACAGTAGTCACTGGTCATGCAGTAGTGACGTAACTGGAATTTACTCCCCCCATCCCCCCGCCCCGGGATTTCATGGGGTGACACCAAAGATGCCGCCCCGGGTGACACCAACCCTAGCGACGCCTCTGCAGTATTACTACTACTATTGTCTCCCTTCACTCCCCTTTCTCTTGTGGCACAAATTACTCGAACTTCTACTACTACAACCGTCATTACACCTTCCACTATTTCTCCTTCCTCCTCTCTTTCTCCCGTCGCTGTCCTCCTTCATAAATTTTTCTCCCTCCTATGTGCGGGTTATCTGTGTATGAGTTGATGTTTTATGCCCAGTGTCTGCAGTCTATAATGAAGTGAAGAGTAAAGTTTAGAAAATACTTGTTCAATGAAAGCATTCTTCCTCAAGGAATTCACTACTACAGATTTGAAGGGCACGAATCAAGAAGCTTATGATTACGCCACGTTTAGTTTTGGTGTTGTGGTGAGAGTAGAAGTTGAGAAGATCCTGCTGGTTGGTCGATTTTCGGTAGGCTTTAAAACGAACCTTTAACGACATAGCCAGAAAATTTCTTGAACGTTGTCCTAAACAGCAACACACCTATTGGCCTATGCCGGGTAGGTCTTTCTCAAATCCAACTTTTCAGCAATCAACTCTCTCCCTCTGACCCTTCACGTCACTATGCTCCCTATACATACTCACATAGTCTGCTCAGGTAAAGATGTTTGTGACTTGATAAAGTCAGTAAATATTACCTTCATATGGGATTCAGGCATAACAATTTAGACAGAGAGTCCATCTGTGTCCCCTCAGATATTCTCCCTTCCCCACTTCCTGTCCTATACTATCCTACCTTCCCAGGTTCATGTGTCCAGGAGTCCATCTGTGTCCCCTCAGATATTCTCCCTTCCCCACTTCCTGTCCTATACTATCCTCCCTTTCCCCCAGGTTCATGTGTCCAGGAGTCCATCTGTGTCCCCTCAGATATTCTCCCTTCCCCACTTCCTGTCCTATACTATCCTACCTTCCCCAGGTTCATGTGTCCAGGAGTCCATCTGTGTCCCCTCAGATATTCTCCCTTCCCCACTTCCTGTCCTATACTATCCTACCTTCCCCAGGTTCATGTGTCCAGGAGTCCATCTGTGTCCCCTCAGATATTCTCCCTTCCCGTCTTATTCTATCCTACCTTCCTCAGGCTCATGTGTCCAGGAGTCCATCTGTGTCCCCTCAGATATTCTCCCTTCCCACTTCCTGTCCTATACTTTCCTACCTTCCCCAGGTTCATGTGTCCAGGAGTTCATCTGTGTCCCTCAGATATTCTCCCTTCCCCACTTCCTGTCCTATACTATCCTCCCTTTCCCCCAGGTTCATGTGTCCAGGAGTCCATCTGTGTCCCCTCAGATATTCTCCCTTCCCCACTTCCTGTCCTATACTATCCTACCTTCCCCAGGTTCATGAGTCCAGGAATCTATCCGTGGGCCCCCGGATGTCTTCCCTTCCTCTGAAGCCCTGGAAACTCTTTTCGTATTTTTGATGCCTAACTCAGTCCCTCCCCCAAGATCAGCAGTCCCAACTCAGGTCTGTGGTTCCAAGTATTCATCCATACACCCTTCACCACTTCCCAGATGTCAGCAAGTCCCACCCCAGGTTCGTGGTTCCAGGTTCACACCTTTCACCACCTCCCAGAGGTCAGCAGTCCCACCCCAGGTCCGTAGTTCCAAGTGTTCATCCATACACCCTTCACCACTTCCCTGAGGTCAGCAAGTCCCACCCCAGGTCCGTGGATCCAGGTATTAACCCTTCACCACTTCCCTGAGGTCAGCAGTTTTAACCAGCCTTGAAGTACTGTCCATATATGATATTACTACACAAGTGTATTAATATCAGTATACAGAGGAAGATGTTATTACAGAGGAGGACACGCAGATAATCTGCGCTGTGTAATAACATCCTCCTGGACAGACTCGAACGTCGACTACCTGAGACAAGAGAGATCTCTATCACAGTTCGTCCACCAAGGACTGGTTACTAGTGAAAATTTGGAACATATATTTATATTTAATATTGTACCTATGTCAATTATTGCATTATTCAATTATTTATTCGTATAAGTGTATTTGTTAGCGTTTTTATGTGCGTAAATTGTGTCGTGTGTGAACCTTTGTGTTCACTGCACGATAACTGCAGTTAATTGTTATTAGTTATCGTTTTTTCTTGTTGTTGATCTTTTGACATGGTAACAAAGGGTTTCTAAGCAACATCTTCTATTCACTAAATTTGGATTTCCACTAAAAAATCCTACACACAATCATACATACAGAAGCCAAATAAAGCAACACACACACAAAAAATCATCGGTACTAACTCCGTATATTTATTAACAATGCATTTACCCTTTCCCCTTTCGGTTTTATGTAAAAAACAAATCACTCATTACACCTCACACTTTTTCCCTCTACGCTACAACACACACACACGACCACAAAACACCACCACACCATCACTCACACACATGTAAGTCACGTGTACAACATGGAGCACTTCAGGGACAGGAGGGTCACCACCTGGAAAAGTTGGGTGTCAGGACTAGTTCCTGTGATTATATTATCATTTTCATTTTTAAAACTGTTAAGTTTCCTTGTTATATTTTAATGGCCAAAACTTCTAAAAGTTTTCCTAAAAGTCAGTCTCGTATGTGCGGGTTTTTTATGTATGTTTTTAATGTTAGTTTTTAAATCTATACTTGTATTTATAAATATTTGAGGATTCTTAATATGAATTCCTATAATCTGGTATCATCACCAAGAACAACATTCTTTCACTTGATGAATGAACACTAAGAACATAACTAAGAAAGGAGGAACCGAGGGGCCTGTTGGGCCCATACTAGGCAGGCCCTTTACATTCCCCCCACTAACAAAACATTTGCCCCAACCCAATTTTAATGCCCCCCAAGAACAAGCTCTGTGTGAAAGTCCCCCCAAAACCCAAACCCCCTCCCACTCATGTACTTATCCAACCTAAATTTGAAATCCCCAATGGTAGACTCTTCCACTCATCAACTACCCTATTTCCAAACCAAAATTTCCTATGCCCTTTCTAAATCAAAAACTTATCAAATTTTAAAATCCATTACTGCGGGTTCTCTCTGGAGAGACCCCTAAAGACCTTATTAATTTTCCCCTTTATTAAAAAAAACTATCTTCCACTTATACACTTCGTTTCGGGGGTCTCCCCTCATTCTTCGTCTAACAAGTAATGTAACTTAAGAGTCTTCAATCTTTTTTCAAAAGGAATTTTTTAAAATCTATGTATTAATTTAGTTCCTCCTAAAAGTTTTCTAACAAATTTTTATGTCCTTCTGTAATATGGAGACCGAACTGAGCTGCTAATTGGTGAGGCCTTACAAGATGTAAAAGCTTCAGTATGCTCTGGATTCTTTTGCTTACACTTCTTGTAAAATCCCATAATCTATTTCCCCTTATTACGTACGCTTAGGTTTTGCTGTTTTGGGTTTTTTAAGGTTGTCTCACCAAAACCCCAAGTTTTTCGCAATCTGTATGGCTAAGTTCTAATCTTTAACTTATAAGTACTAGGGTTATGGGCACCCCCAAAGCTTCAGAAAAACCTTGCATTTATCTACATTGACTGCATCGCCACTTTTCTGACCAAGAAGAGAGTTTGTTTAAACCCTCCTGAGTTCCATAAATCTACGTTTGAATTAATTACCTACCTATCTTTGTGTCATCGGCGAATTTTCCCCAATACTAGAATTCCCTCATCAAGATCATTGTATATATTTAAACAAAAACGGGCCCAAGACGATCCTGTGGAACGCCACTTTTTTACAGAACCCCACTCGGATTTAACCCCCTTTTGGACATACTTGCTTCCTGCAGTGAGCCCTGACCGATCCCCGAGAGACTTTTCCCCCAAACCTGAGCTGCCACTTTCTTTAAAAAGTCTATGGTGCGGAACTCTATCAAAAGCCTTACTAAAATCTAAGTAAATAATATAAAATTCTTTATCGTGATCAACAGCCCCCAAAAGCTTTACTGAAGAAAATTAAAAATTAGTTAGACAAAACCCGGGCCCCTTTTTGAATATGTGAGTATCATTAAACAAGCTTGCTTATCGAGATGGTTTTATAATCTCAGCTATAATTGACTCTAGTAATTTGCCACAATGGAGGTCAGGCTTATTGGGCGGTAAATTTTAGGTAAGACTTGTCCCCCGTTTTAAAAATAGGAATTAATTAGCATCTTCCCCTATCAGACACTACACCTGTTTGAAGAGATAAATTAAAAATGTTAGTTAATGGTTCACAGAGTTCCATTTTTCATTCCTTAAGAACCCTTGAAAAAACCCCATCAGGACCCGGCGACTTATTTTGCTTCAGTCTGTCTATCTGCTTCACAACCATTTCACTAGTGACTGTGATGTTACAAAATTTATCTTCTTCTAGCCCACTTTTAAAAATTAATTACTGGAATTATTGTTAGTGTCTTCCTGTGTAAAAACTGAGAGAAATAATTATTAAAAATCGAGCACATTTCATTCTCTTTGTCAGTAAGGTGCCCATAGTTTTTTTTAAGGGGACCTATCTTATCTCTAACTTTTGTTCTATATACTGGAAAAAACCTTTTTGGGTTAGTTTTACAATCCCTAGCAACTTTAATTTCATAGTCCCTTTTAGCTTTTTTATCCCCTTTTTAATGTCCCTTTAATGTCAACTACTGATTCATAAGATGACCCTCATCTCTTTTGATACCCCTTTATAATTCCTTTCTTATGCCCTAGTAGATATTTGAGCCTATTATTATCCATTTTGGGTCATTTCTATTTGATCTAATTTCTTTATATGGGATAAACGTTCTTTGAGCAGCATGTATAGTGTTCAGAAACTGTCATATTGATAGCTCACTTCGTTACCCCCAGTCAACAGATGATAAGTGTTCTCTAAGCCCATCTTTATCTGCTAAGCGAAAATCTGGGACTGTTACTGAGTTATCGCTACTATCGTTTTCCATTCAATGCTAAAAGTAATTGATTTGTGGTCGCTAGCACCCATTTCCCTCTAAATTTCTAAATTATTAACAAGGGTTCTTTTGTTTGCCATAACTAAGTCAAGCAGGTTATTTCCCTTGTAGGTCTGTCAAAAAACTGCTTCAAAAACAATCCTGAACTACTTCTAAGAAGTCGTATGATTCTAAATTCCCAGTCAAGAAATTCAATCAATATGACTAAAGTTAAAGTCTCTAGAATTACTACATTTCGTGCCTAGTGGCCTTAAAATTTCCTCCCATAGTAGTCTCCCTGGTCCCATCTAAGTTTGGGGGACGGTATATCACTCCTAAAATCAGTTTTTCATGCCCTCTGAAAATTCTATCCAAAACAGACTCTGTATGTGTTACTTCAGACTTAACACCCGTTTTTATGCAACAGTTCAAGCGATCTCGGACATTACAATGCCACCCCACCCCCTTCCCGTTTACTTCTATCTACTTGGAACAATTTAAAACCCTGAATATGACATTCCGCAGGCTTTGTCCCGACTTTTTGAATTAAACCATGTCTCAGTTAAGGCAAATACATCAATGTTACCTGCACTAGCAACTAATCTCAACTCGTCCTTTCTTATTCTCAGCACTACGGCAATTAGCATAATAAACATTGAAAGGACTCTCCTTTTTCTTTTACCCTTCCTGCTCATTTCTGTTTTTTCTACTAAACCTATTACTGTCCTCATCACCCAAAGTCCCTGGCTTTTCAATATCTACCTCGTTCTGCTTATTACTATTTCCCCATAGAACTGTAATATTACTACACAGGGCTTCACTGTTTTCCTGCAAAACCCTTTACCACTAACTTTTCCCTAGTTTTAAAGTCCTAACTGCTCCCTCCACTGCAGTTGCCAGTGCTACCCCCCCAGACCTAGATAAGTGAACCCCATCCCTGGCATACATGTCACTTCTGCCATAGAAGAGGTCCCAGTTGTCAATGAATGTTACCGCATTTTCCTTACAGTATTTGCCACCCAGCAATTGACACCAATTGCCCTGGACAACCATTCTTTTTCCAACTCCTCTCCTTGGCAAAATACCAACATATGACAGGGTTCCACCCTTACTCCTAATTATTTCTATTGCTGACCTATACCTGCTAATTAGGTCTTCACCCCTTCGTCTGCCAACATCGTTCCCTCCAGCACTGAGACGATAATAGGTTTTGCTCCCTTTTACCTCTCATGATGTCATTCAGACGGCTAACATATCCTCCATCCCACCCCCAGGAAAGAAAACTCTCTGTCTCATACTCCTGTCCTTCAAGCAGAACGCCCTATCCATTACCTAACTTGGCTATCCCAACAACAACAATATTCTTACCTTCCTTGGTGTCGTTCGTCGTGATTTTCCCCAGTAGTCGACTCACATTCTTTCGGGTAGCACTGAGAATGTTTTTAGATGTTTCCACAACAGTTTCCACGGCAGTCTCTTTCTTCTTCATCGTTTCTACTTTTCCATTCGTCTTCTTGATCGTCAACTTCGTTCCCTGCTGTCTAGCCACTGACCAGTTTCCCTTCTTGACCTGGGGACTCAAAACAGGAGGACTACTCGAATCTTCTTGTTTTCCTCGGTCAGTCGCCGAAATCTCCAACTTCGCCATCCTCAATTCCCCTTTAAGCTGTTGGTAAAGTTGCTCGAGGGGAGGGCATCTTGCTTCAATTGTAGAGAGCGCGCAAACAGGTCTTCACAGAGCTAAGTACACGTCAAACACTGCCCCAAAAGCCAACTCAATCAGGAGCTACTGTGCAGCACGTCCGCACGGCCCAATAGCGATGCGAACACAAGAACAAGAACAACATTTATGTTCACTATGATGAATGAACACAACCAAATAACAATACTCATATTCATCTTTACATTAATAGTCAGTGTTGCACATAAACAACACCGACATGAACAACACTGGTACATGAACAACACCGACATGGGAAAAACATGGTACATGAAAAAACACCGCATGAAAAACACCGACATGAACAACCCCTGGTACATGGGAAAAATACCGACATGAACAAAAACTGACATGAACAACACGGACATGAACAACACTGGTACATGAACAATACCGACATGAACAAAATGACTGAACAACACCGACATGAACAACACTGACATGAAAAACACTGACATGAGCAACACTGACATGAACAACACTGGTACATGAACAACACTGGTACATGAACAACACTGACCTGAACAACACTGACATGAACAACACTGGCATGAACAACACTGGACATGAACAACACTGACATGAACAAACACTGGACATGAACCAAAACTGACATGAAACAACACTGGTACATGAACAACCCCTGACATGAACAACACTGGTACATGAACAACACCGACATGAACAACACTGACATGAACAACACTGACATGAACACCCACATGAACAACACTGACATGGACAACACTGACATGAACAACACTGACTGAACACCTACATGAACAACACTGACATGGACAACATGACTGAACAACCCCTGACATGAACCCTACATGACAAAAATGACATGGACAACATGGTACATGAACAATTCCGACATGAACAACACTGGTACATGAACAACACCCACATGAACAACACCCACATGAACAACACCGACATGAACAACACCAACATGATACAACACCGACATGAACAACACCAACATGAACAAACACCGACATGAACAACACCGACATGAACAACACCGACATGAAAAACACCAACATGAACAACACCGACATGAACAACACCAACATGAACAACACCAACATGGGAAAAACACCAACATGAACAACACCGACATGAAAAAACACTGACATGAACAAAGACATGAACAACACTGACATGAACAACACCAACATGAACAACACCAAAATGAACAACACCGACATGAACAACACCCACATGAACAACACCGACATGAACAACAACATGAACAACACCAACATAACAACACCGACATGAACAAAAAACATGAACAACACCGACATGAACAACAACATGAACAACACCAACATGAACAACACCAACATGAACAACACCCACATGAACAAACCTACATGAACAACACCAAACATGAACAACACCAACATGAACAACACCGACATGAACAACACCCAAAATGAACAACGACATGAACAACACCAAAATGAACAACACCAACATGAACAACACCGACATGAACAACAACATGAACAACACCAACATGAACAACACTGACATGAACAACACTGACATGAACAACAACCCCAAAATGAAAAAACACCAACATGAACAACCGAACATGAACAACACCAACATGAACAACACCAACATGAACAAAAACCAACATGAACAACACCGACATGAACAACACCAACATGAACAACGACATGAACAACACCAACATGAACAACACCCAAAATGAACAACACCCACATGAACAACAACATGAACAACACCCAAAATGAACAACACTGACATGAACAACACTGACATGAACAACACCAACATTTAACAACACCAACATGAACAACACGAACATGAACAACACCAACATGAACAAAACCAACATGAACAAACACCCACATGAACAACACCGACATGAACAACACCAACATGAACAACACCATGAAAACACCAACATGAGCACACCGACATGAACAACACCGACATGAACAACCCAACATGAACAACACCAACATGAACAACACCAACATGAACAACACTGAATGAAGACACTCATATGAACAACAACATGAACCCAAAACCAGCATGAACAACATGGAAATAAAATATAATTCTGCTGAGTCAAGACAAACAAGTACTCAGACAATATGGTAAAGGGTTTTCATCTATTACTTTATAAAATTATTTTTTCAGTGGTTGATTCATAGCTCCTGGACCCGCTTCCCAACTTTATTTTACCCATTTTGTTTATTTTTATTCTACAGGGGACTGATCATATCCATTCTTGAAGCTGTGTATTTGTTTACCTCCACCACCAACACAAACTTGACCCAGAAACATGGACAGCCAGGATGTTGGACGTGGTGCTGGAAAACCTCATGCACCCCAAACATGTTAAAGGGCACTACCAGAGTGAGAGGGGGGGATGAACCGCAAGATTGGACCTTGTGTTCACCTGGGCAGCTCAGACATTGAGGACATCAAGTATGAGGTCCCCTAGGAGCTAGCGACCACGTGGTTCTGTGCTTTGAATACATAGTAGAGCTGCAAAATGGAGAGAATAACAGGAGTTAATGGGAAAAGCCTGACTATAAAAGAGAGGACTAATAGGGTTGAAGAACTTCCCGCGGGAGGTCCCAGTGGGACAGAGAACTGGCAGGAAAGCCAGTAAATGAAATTATGGAATTTTGTAACAACAAAATGCAAGGAGGCAGTGGAAAGGTTTATTCCCAAGGGGGAAACAGTAACAACGGGAAGACCAGAACGAGCCCTGGTTTACCCGACGGTGTAAGGAGGCAAAAAACAAAATGCAATAGAGAATGGAAAAAAGTACAGAAGGCAGAGAACACACGGAAAATAGGGGGATCAGTCGCAGTGCCAGGAATGAGTACGCACAGGTAAGGAGGGGGGCCCCAAAGACAGTATGAAAATGACATAGCATCGAGAATCAAGACTGACCCGAAACTGTTGTAAGCCACATCAGGAGGAAGACAACAGTCAAAGACCAGGTGATCAGATTAAGGACAGAAGGTGGAGAACTCCCCAAGAAATGATCAGGGGGTATGTGAGGAGCTGAACAGGAGATTAAGGAAGTTTTTACAGTAGAGACAGGAAGGGCTGTGGGAAGACAGCACAGAGGGAACATCAAGAGGGAATATACCAAAAGTGTTGGATGGGCATACGAACAACTGAGGAGGAGGTGAAAAAGCTCTTAAGTGACCTAGACACCTCAAAGGCGATGGGACCGGACAACATCTCCCCATGGGTCCTTAGAGAAGGA
>NC_069408.1:5906158-5913658 GCF_026875155.1 Cherax quadricarinatus | reverse complement strand
TGTACTGTACTGGTATTTTGTGTTATTGTACTGTACAGGTCTTCTGGGTTATTGTACTGTATTGACATTCTGAGTTATTGTACTCCATGGTCTTCTGTGTTATGGTGCTGTATTGGTCATCTGTGTTATTGTACTGTACTGGTCTTCTGTGTTATTGTAATGTACTCATCTTCTGTGTTTTTCTACGTACTGGCCCTGTGTTACTGTACTGTACTGTACTGGTATTGTGTCCATTGTACTGTAATTGTCTTCTGTGTTATTGTACTATACTGGTCTTATGTGTTTCGTACTGTACTGGTCTTCTGTGTTGTTGTAATGTACTGGATTTCTGTGTTATTGTATTGTATTGGTCTTCTGTGCTATTGTACTATACTGGTGTTCTGTGTTATTGTACTGTACTGGTCTTCTGTATTATTGTATCGTGCTGGTCTTTTGTGGTATTGTACTGTACTGGTCTTTTTTGTTATTGTTCTGTTCTGGTCTTCCGTGTTTTTGTATTGTACTGGTCTTCTGTGTTATTGTTCTGTCTGATATTCTGTGTTATTTTGCTGTACTAGTCTTCCGTGTTATTGTACTGTACTGGTCTTCCGTGTTATTGTACTGTACTGGTCTTCTGTGTTATTGTACTGTACTGGTCTTCCGTGTTATTGTACTGTACTTGTCTTCTCTTTTATTGTAGTGTACTGGTGTTCTGTGTTATTGTAGTGTACTGTTCTTCTGTTTACGTATGCTTCTTTTATGTACTGTACTGGTCTTCTGTGTTATTGTACTGTACTGGTCTTCTGTGTTATTGTACTGTACTGGTCTTCTGTGTTATTGTACTGTTCTGGTCTTCTGTGTTATTGTACTGTTCTGGTCTTCTGTGTTATTGTACTGTACTGGTCTTCTGTGTTATTGTACTGTTCTGGTCTTCTGTGTTATTGTACTGTACTGGTCTTCTGTTTTATTGTACTGTACTGGTCTTCTGTGTTATTGTACTGTACTGGTCTTCTGTTTATTGTACTGTACTGGTCTTCTGTGTTATTGTACTGTACTGGTCTTCTGTGTTATTGTACTGTACTGGTCTTCTGTGTTATTGTACTGTACTGGTCTTCTGTATTATTGTACTGTACTGGTCTTCTGTGTTATTGTACTGTACTGGTCTTCTGTGTTATTGTACTGTACTGGTCTTCTGTGTTATTGTACTGTTCTGGTCTTCTGTGTTATTGTACTGTTCTGGTCTTCTGTGTTATTGTACTGTACTGGTCTTCTGTGTTATTGTACTGTTCTGGTCTTCTGTGTTATTGTACTGTACTGGTCTTCTGTGTTATTGTACTGTACTGGTCTTCTGTGTTATTGTACTGTACTGGTCTTCTGTATTATTGTACTGTACTGGTCTTCTGTGTTATTGTACTGTACTGGTCTTCTGTGTTATTGTACTGTACTGGTCTTCTGTGTTATTGTACTGTACTGGTCTTCTGTATTATTGTACTGTACTGGTCTTCTGTGTTATTGTACTGTACTGGTCTTCTGTGTTATTGTACTGTACTGGTCTTCTGTGTTATTGTACTGTACTGGTCTTCTGTGTTATTGTACTGTACTGGTCTTCTGTGTTATTGTACTGTACTGGTCTTTCTGTGTTTACTGTACTGTTTACTGATGTACTGTCTTCTGTGTTATTGTACTGTACTGGTCTTCTGTGTTATTGTACTGTACTTGTCTTCTGTGTTATTGTACTGTACTGGTATTCTGTGTTACTGTACTGTACTGGTCTTCTGTGTTATTGTACTGTACTGGTCTTCTGTGTTACTGTACTGTACTGGTCTTCTGTGTTATTGTACTGTACTGGTCTTCTGTGTTACTGTACTGTACTGGTCTTCTGTGTTATTGTACTGTACTGGTCTTCTGTGTTACTGTACTGTACTGGTCTTCTGTGTTATTGTACTGTACTGGTCTTCTGTGTTATTGTACTGTACTGGTCTTCTGTGTTACTGTACTGTACTGGTCTTCTGTGTTATTGTACTGTACTGGTCTTCTGTGTTATTGTACTGTACTGGTCTTCTGTGTTATTGTACTGTACTGGTCTTCTGTGTTATTGTACTGTACTGGTCTTCTGTCTTACTGTACTGTACTGATCTGTGTTATTGTGCTTTACTAGTCTTCTGCGTTATTGTTTACCTGGAGTTTACCTGGAGAGAGTTCCGGGGGTCAACGCCCCCGCGGCCCGGTCTGTGACCAGGCCTCCTGGTGGATCAGAGCCTGATCAACCAGGCTGTTGCTGCTGGCTGCACGCAAACCAACGTACGAGCCACAGCCCGGCTGATCAGGAACTGACTTTATGTGCTTGTCCAGTGCCAGCTTGAAGACTGCCAGGGGTCTGTTGGTAATCCCCTTATGTGTGCTGGGAGGCAGTTGAACAGTCTCGGGCCCCTGACACTTATTGTATGGACTCTTAATGTGCTAGTGACACCCCTGCTTTTCATTGGGGGGATGGTGCAATACAGAACAATACAGCAACACAGTGGGCGTGTAAGGTACAGTAATACAGAAGACCAGTTCAGTGAAATAACATAGAAGACCAGTACATTACAATAACACAGAGGAGCAGTTCGGTACTGTAACACAGAGGGCCAGTACGTTTCAATAAAACAGAAGAGCAGTATAGTCAATAACCCAAAAGACCAGTGCAGAACAAAAACACAGATCAGATCAGTACAATAACACAGAGGATCAGTACAGTACAATACCACAAAGACCAGTAAAGTACACTAACATAGAAGACCAATAGAGTAAAATAACACGGAAGAACAGTATATTTCAATAACGCAGAAGACCAGTACAGTACAATAACACAAAAGACGAGTACAGTGTAATAACACACAAGACCAGCACAGTACAGTAACACAGAATAACACTACAATAATAGAGAAGAAAAGTACAGTACAATAACAAAGAAGATCAGTAGAGAATAATAACACAGACCAGAACAGTACAATAACAAAGAAGACCAGTACAGTGCAATAACACTGAGTATCAGTACTAGTACATTACAATAACAGAGACAACTAATACAGAACAATAAAGCAGACTGTAAACGGATGGGGTTGTAGGCGCCCTTATAAACACAAACATTAAATATAAATCAGGAACGTGCACGGTAAGCTGTCCAATATACAAAAACAGTTAGAAACAGAAATACAAATAGCTAGAGCTTCATTTAAGGAGGTTATTAATAGAATATTCAAGAGGTTGCTAGTAGAATTGCAGTAAATCAACCATTCAAATCATTATGAAGCTGTGTGTAGTCTGTGGTCAGTCAAACAAACGGGCTTCCACATGGGTAAATTGTCATTTTTGTGGAAATTGGTGTCACGCCCCTTGTGCAGATATCCAAGAACTAGCTACAAGCAGTGTTAAAACAGGGAAGTGTTTTTGGGTATGCCCAAATGAGATAAATCTGTGGACTAAAATCACAAGGGTATTAAAAGAGGACAACATCAAAGCTGCTTTCATAGAAAACCTGGAAGCTTTCTACAACAGTTGGGAACATAAAAAGTCTGGGCTGAATTTTACTGCCCTTGATACTGGCCATGTAGTCAGAAACTGTAAGGCTGGAGGTGATGTCCTGGTAGTCAGTAAATGTGGGGCTGATAGTGCTGTCCTGGGAGACAGAAATGGTGAAGCTGGAGGTGCTGTCCTGGGAGACAGTAATGGTGAAGCTGGAGGTGCTGTCCTGGGAGACAGTAATGGTGAAGCTGGAGATGCTGTCCTGGGAGACAGTAATGGTGAAGCTGGAGATAAAGTTGGTAGAATTACCGACAATATGTAAAGTAAAAGGACACAAGTGCAACTAATGTGACATTTATTGTGGCAACGTTTCGCTCTCCAGGAGCTTTATCAAGCCATTACAAACAATACATGGACACAGAGGGTATATAAAGGCTCAGAGTGAGGTGAATACTAGTGAGGTACCATTTCGATGTTCACTAGTGGTAGTAGTAGTAGTAGTAGTAGTAGTAGTGGTAGTGAAGAAACCTCGACACCCGCCTCAATGAACACATATACGCATGTAGGAACGACAACTTAAACAACGCCTGTGTACAACACCGAAATTCCACCAATCATCTTATGAAATTCAGAGACGCCCAATTAGTGATAAAAGAAACTAATTTCCGCACACGCAAGTGCCTTGAATCAGCACTGATCGCTGTTTCGAATACAATTAAACAAAACAACGGCAGCTTCACCATCTCCGAAGTCTTAGCAAGAATCCTCCTGAAAACAGTAAACCCTGCCATCACATAGTCTCTCCTGTTATACTACACAAAGCACAGAGAGTGAACACTGAAACAAGCTGCCTCATTCCAGTTTATATTTGTCCAACCTATTTTTATGTTACCCAAGTAATAGCTTTTATATCCTTTTACTCATGTACGAATTAATTGCTCTACCATATTGTATTACTTTTGTCACTACCACTACTACTACTACTACTACTACCACTAGTGAACATCGAAATGGTACCTCACTAGTATTCACCTCACTCTGAGCCTTTATATACCCTCTGTGTCCATGTATTGTTTGTAATGGCTTGATAAAGCTCCTGGAGAGCGAAACGTTGCCACAATAAATGTCACATTAGTTGCACTTGTGTCCTTTTACTTTACAAGCTGGAGATTTTGTCCAGGTAGTCGGGAATTATACGCAGGAAGGAATACATATAAATGACCTCATAGGGGACAGGAGCCATAGTAGGGAAACAAGTGTAGTCAAAGATAAGATAAAACCAATATTGCAAACTAGAAATACCGCAGGAAATAGCAAACAAGAGGACTCCACTAACAATAGTGAGGATATATTACCAAAAACAACTGGTGGGAGCTCCAGTGTTGGTGCTAGGGAGGATAGAAGTAAGACAGGGAAACATGCACCAACAGGGAATACAGTCACAGAAACCCAAGGCAAACGGAAACCAAGCCTGTGCACATACTATGCACTTGGTATCTGCTGGCATGGGAAATCTGGAAAAACAGATGGGACGTGCAACTATGACCACCCTAGAAAATGCCATGCCCATATGACAACAGGAAAATGCAAACTCCCTTCCTGTAAGCTTTTTCACCCTGAACTGTGTACCTCTTCAGTACAGGAAAGACTGTGCATAACTTAAATTGCCAGGCATACCATCTAAAGGGGACAAAAAGATACAAAACATCCAGGCCATGGGAAAACCTGGGTAGCCACAGCCACTCAAGAGGGAGAGTTTTTTAGTGCCAGGAAGGAAAAAAAACTGGCAGGAAATGGCAGAAATCGTACACCAAATCCAGTCATTCCTGGAGTGGAACCACAGTCGATGGCCTCCACTCCAAACCAACAGATACAGATACTAATGCCGGAAAAAAAATCCCCCCCAGTACCAACAATACCACCAGTCCGATAACATTCTTCTTTGCAAATATACAGGGTCTAAAGCCAGCAACAAACAACAAAATACCTTTCATCCGTGGACTGCTTGCAGAGGCAAAGGCAATGTTCGCGGCTTTCACTGAGACCCACATAAAGGATCACTTGGACAACGAAATATGGATCCCAGGTTACAACCTATACAGATGTGACAGAGTGAACAGGCAAAAGGGGGGGGGGTTGGCCTGTACATTGCAGAGTCACTTGTTTGCACAGAACTGCTTAATGCCTCAAATGATGTAGTGGAAGTTTTAGCAGTAAAGGTTGAGAACCGAAACCTAGTCATTGTGGTAGTCTACAAGCCTCCGGATGCAACATCCCAGCAATTCCAGGAACAGCTGTTAAAAATTGACCACTGTCTGGAAAACCTTCCAGCTCCTGCACCCAACATCTTGCTCCTGGGGGATTTCAACTTAAGGCACCTAAAATGGAGGAATATAGCAAATAATATTGTTGCAGTAATAACACCAGGAGGCAGCTCTGATGAAAACTCACACTCACACGAGCTTTTAAATCTCTGCACAAAATTCAATTTAAACCAGCAAATAATAGAGCCTACTAGACTGGAGAATACACTAGACCTCATCTTCACTAACAATGATGATCTGATACGAAATGTCACCATATCAAAAACAATATACTCAGATCACAACATAATTGAGGTTCAGACATGTATGCGTGGAGCCCCAGACCGACAAAATGAGACTAGTCACGAGGGAGCATTCACCAAATTCAACTTCAATAACAAAAACATAAAGTGGGACCAAGTAAACCAAGTCCTAACCGATATAAGCTGGGAAGATATACTAAGCAACACAGACCCCAACTTATGCCTAGAACAGATTAACTCGGTGGCACTCGATGTGTGCACAAGGCTTATTCCTCTAAGAAAAAGGAGGAGTAGGCGTAAAATAGAAAGACAGGCGCTCCCTTTACAGGCGACGGAAAAGAATAACAGAGCGGCTAAAAGAGGTCAATATATCTGAAATGCGTAGGGAGACACTGGTCAGAGAAATAACAAGCATCGAACTTAAGCTAAAAGAATCCTTTAGGAGTCAGGAATCGCGGGAAGAACTAAAAGCCATATGTGAAATCGAAAGAAACCCAAAGTATTTCTTCTCCTATGCCAAATCAAAATCGAGAACAACGTCCAGTATTGGGCCCCTACTTAAACAAGATGGGTCCTACACAGATGACAGCAAGGAAATGAGTGAGCTACTCAAGTCCCAATATGACTCAGTTTTTAGCAAGCCGCTAACCAGACTGAGAGTCGAAGATCAAAATGAATTTTTTATGAGAGCGCCACAAAATTTGATTAACACAAGCCTATCCGATGTTATCCTGACGCCAAATGACTTCGAACAGGCGATAAATGACATGCCCATGCACTCTGCCCCAGGGCCAGACTCATGGAACTCTGTGTTCATCAAGAACTGCAAGAAGCCCCTATCACGAGCCTTTTCCATCCTATGGAGAGGGAGCATGGACACGGGGGTCGTCCCACAGTTACTAAAAACAACAGACATAGCCCCACTCCACAAAGGGGGCAGTAAAGCAACAGCAAAGAACTACAGACCAATAGCACTAACATCCCATATCATAAAAATCTTTGAAAGGGTCCTAAGAAGCAAGATCACCACCCATCTAGAAACCCATCAGTTACACAACCCAAGGCAAGATGGGTTTAGAACAGGTCCCTCCTGTCTGTCTCAACTATTGGATCACTACGACAAGGTCCTAAATGCACTAGAAGACAAAAAGAATGCAGATGTAATATATACAGACTTTGCAAAAGCCTTCGACAAGTGTGACCATGGCGTAATAGAGCACAAAATGCGTGCTAAAGGAATAACAGGAAAAGTCGGTCGATGGATCTATAATTTCCTCACTAACAGAACACAGAGAGTAGTCGTCAACAGAGTAAAGTCCGAGGCAGCTACGGTGAAAAGCTCTGTTCCACAAGGCACAGTACTCGCTCCCATCTTGTTCCTCATCCTCATATCCGACATAGACAAGGATGTCAGCCACAGCACCGTGTCTTCCTTTGCAGATGACACC
>NC_069408.1:5868694-5905658 GCF_026875155.1 Cherax quadricarinatus | reverse complement strand
TGTTTTTTTTTTTTTTTATTATACACTGGCCTTTCCCCACCAAGGCGGGTGGCCGAAAAGAAAAACTTTCACCATCTTCACTCCATCACTGTCTTGCAGAAGGGTGCTTTACACTACAGTTTTTAAAAACTGCAACATTAACACCCCTCCTTCAAGTGCAGGCACTGTACTTCCCATCTCCAGGACTCAAGTCCGGCCTGCCGGTTTCCCTGAACCCCTTCATAAATGTTACTTTGCTCACACTCCAACAGCACGTCAAGTATTAAAAACCATTTGTCTCCATTCACTCCTATCAAACACGCTCACGCATGGCTGTTGGAAGTCCAAACCCCTCGCACACAAAACCTCCTTTACCCCCTCCCTCCAACCTTTCCTAGGCCGACCCCTACCCCCCTTTCCTTCCACTACAGACGGGATACACTCTTAAAGTCACTCTTGTTTCGCTCCATTCTCTCTAAAATGTCCGAACCACCTCAACAACCCCTTCCTCAGCCCTCTGGACAACAGTTTTGGTAATCCGCACCTCCTCCTAACTTCCAAACTACGAATTCTCTGCATTTATTCACACCACACATTGCCCTCAGACATGACATCTCCACTGCCTCCAGCCTTTCCTCACTGAAAACATTCATCACCCATGCTTCACACCCAAATAAGAGCGTTGGTAAAACTATACTCTCATACATTCCCCTCTTTGCCTCCAAGGACAAAGTTCTTTGTCTCCACAGACTCCTAAGTGCACCACTCACCCTTTTCCCCTCATCAATTCTATGATTCACCTCATCTTTCATAGCCCCATCCGCGACACGTCAACTCCCAAATATCTGAATACATTCACCTCTCCAACTCTCCCTCCAATCTGATATCCAATTTTTCATCACCTAATCTTTTTGTTATCCTCATAACCTTACTCTTTCCTGTATTCACTTTTAATTTTCTTCTTTTGCACACCCTCCCAAATTCATCCACCATCTCTGCAACTTCTCTTCAGAATCTCCAAAGAGCACAGTGTCATCAGCAAAGAGCAACTGTGGAAAACTCCCACTTTATGTTTGATTCTTTATCTTTTAACTCCACGCCTCTTGCCAAGCCCCTCGCATTTACTTCTCTTACAACCCCATCTATAAAATTTTATTAAACAACCACGGTGACATCACAATTTCTTGTCTAAGGCCTATTTTTTACTGGGAAATAATTTTCCCTGATTGCGAAAAGGTTTAAGGAGTTCTGGTTAGCAGTAATTTAAAACCAAGACAACAGTGCATTAGTTTTTGCAATAAAGCTAACAGAATTCTTGGCTTCATATCTAGAAGTATAAATAATAGAAGTCCTCAGGTTGTTCTTCAACTCTATATACCCTTGGTTAGGCCTCATTTAGACTTTTGCTCAGTTCTGGTCACCGTATTACAGAATGGATATAAATGCTCGGGAAAACGTACAGAGGAGGATGACAAAGATGATCCCATGTATCAGAAATCTTCCCTATGAGGATAGACTGAGGGCCCTGAATCTGCACTCTCTCGAAAGGCGTTAGAACTAGGGGGATATAAATCGGAGGTGTATAAATGGAAAACAGGAATAAATAAAGGGGGGATGTAAATAGCGTGCTGAAATTTTCCAGCCAAGACAGGACTCGCACAATGGTTTCAAGTTGGAAAATTTCAGATTCAGAAAGGATATAGGAAAGCACTGGTTTGGTAATAGAGTTGTGGATGAGTGGAACAAACTCCCGAGTACAGTTATTCAGGCTAAAACGTTGTGTAATTTTAAAAATAGGTTAGATAAATACATGAGTGGGTGTGGGTGGGTGTGAGTTGGACCTGACTAGCTTGTGCTGCTGGGTCTGGTGCAGTGCTCCATCCTTGAGTGGAGATGATCAGACTGGGTGGGTCATTGGGCTAATCTGGGGGGGGAGGGGCATTGGTCTAATCTGGGGGGAGGGACATGGACCTGCTCCGCATGGGTCAGTAGGCCCGTTGCAGTGTTCTTTCTTTCTTATGTTCTTATGGTAATGTGCTGCCCTGTCTCTACTATCCCAATGACAGAGATAACAAGGAAACTTTGTAAAACCTCCTTGGAGTCCCATCAAAAATACCACCACTTTGAAGTCCCCAATAACCTCCTAGCCATACTTTTCATAGTTCCAAGCTTCCAGTAGAAGTTTGACACTGTTGTAGTCCTCCTTAAAATGCACTGAATAAGCCAAGGGAAGAGAAGGATACTTGTTCCCATTGTGCAGAAGTACAGCTTTTAGGCTTTTGGAGGAGCTATCAATGAAGTCACCACCCATCTGGATTGCGTGCAATTCCAATTGCATCAAAAGAGGCCTGATACATCATTACAGTAGCACAACCTGTCTTCATTATTGAAGAAGGTTGAGATATGTTGGTGATGTTTTCTTTGGTTTGTCACTTGCACACTTTCATCCACCAAGTCCCACTCCTTGAGCCTTGAAATCAATAGCTCAGCATTTGACTTTGTTAAACCAAGATCTCTGATAAGGTCATTGATGTCTGTTTGGTTTGGGTAGCAAGGATTCCTCCCAACAGCTGCATTTGTGAGATCATAGTCTTGTTCACTGTGCTCTTCATTTTCTGATTTACTGCTTTCTTCTTCTTATGGTTGACTTCTTACTGGAGGTGTAGGTACAAGAAGATCAGTACTGTGTGGTACTGGTGCAATAGCAGGTGCATTTTTCCCAGTTCAGCATTTGGAAGGATCCACCAGGCAGAAGTAGCAGTTGGTCGAGTGATCAGTGGGTTCACGCCATATTCTAGGAACAGCAAACTTCATGGCTCTTTTTTCTCCTCTGTACCATCATGTAAAACAAAAGAATTAGTTTCTGTTACATACATTTCATTAAAAAAATGTTCCTATTCAAGATTATACCCTTCATATAGCTAATGACTTTCTTAACTTTCAATGTTTTCTTACAATACTCACAAGCAACATGAGGTGCCCAGGTTTTGTCTTGGTCCCCAACTGGCATGCCAAAATATGCTTTGCAAGCTTCACACATTTTTTTTAGATGCTGTTACAGGGAACTTCTTGCTCTTGTCTCAATGAACTGACCACATATGTAGCAGAATGCATCTGGAGAATGACTGCAGCCTCTTGATGCCATTTCACTTTTTCTGATGTGTCTTCTCAGGTAGCCAGAGCTGAACTGAATGCTGGTTTGTGAGCCCCTGTTTTTATATTTGCCAAGCAAAACCCTTACATCAGTCTTTCTGAAAGTGTTCCAGAAGTGTCCTGACCACAAAAGCAAAGTTCTGGGATCAAAACTGCTTTTTTAAATTTTGTTTAGCTATAAAGAATCGGGAAATGCTGCTATTTCCCAGGAACACGACAAAGTGAAATTTTGTTACATAGTGAATCTAAATCAGAAATTTTTCTTACAAAAATAATTAAAGGATACAAGTTAGAGACAATTTTTTTTTTGTTTAAAGCCCATATTATGCCTAGTGTTTGGAAAGTATTACAATGACAGTCATTTAAAAGAGCTACAATAATTACAATAAAAATATACTGATAATACAGTACATTAAAAGGGTTATTGGCAATTGTTTATTTGACATTCAACATTATCCAGCATTTGCTTTTTGAAGAGAATAAGTAAGTTTATTCAGACACACGGGATACATAAGTACAATTATCAACATTGTGTAAATTACCCCGGAAAACCCAAAATGTCGACAATGTGATTCATTTCCATTGGGGTCCTTGAGAGCACATGTATGGATAATGTCAGAAAGAAAATTTTTCAAACAACAGGGACTTTAAAAAAATGATGTGATTATCCAATGCTTTGAAAATGATGTACAACCTTCCCAAAAGAGTGGACAATCAATGATTTTACTGTATTATTTAGAAGTTAGAACATAATCATATAAAAAAAGCTAGAACACTTATTAAAAAGCTAAAACACAACATTTAAATGCTGGAACATAAAATTATAGTTAGAATAAAACAATTAAAAATTCTTTCTTTAACAAATTGGCCGCTATCCCACCCAGGCAGGTGACCAAAAGGAAAACAAAACCTTCTCTTTTAAATTTAGTAATATATACAGGAGAAGGGTTACTAGCCTCTTGCTCCGGCATTTTAGTCACCTCTTACGACATGCATGCTTGAGGTAGAAATTCTGTTTCCCCTTCCCTGGATATAAGTGGCAATAAACAAGACAAGAATAGTAAGAAGATAGAAGAAACTCAGAGGAAATATGTATTTATGCTTGTACAAGCATGTTAGTGTGACCTAAGTGTAAGTAGAAGTAGCAAGACCCTACCTGAAAGCTTGCATGTTTATGAACAGAAAGAAGACACCCAGCAATCCATTATGAAAACATTACGGTTATTTCACATCACTTGCGGATGGTGTCCCCCTGGCAGTTGCTGTTACCCAAACCTTTCTACCTAGGAAAAAATTAAATATAGAACATAATATTGAAAATGGAAACATGGTTTAAGCTAAAAAACTTTAAAAATATAATGATGGGAAAAGCTGAACATAATTATTGAAGCTAAAAATTTTATCATGTCAGGTTTGAGGGTGAAATATTATGCAGGTTATTTGGAGCTTTAGATCAGGTTGGAGTTAAAAAAAAAATATTTATTTAGAGGTGGAGGAAGGAGGAAGGGTAGGGGTCATCCTGAAAGGGGTGGAAGGGGAAGTTAAGGGAGAAGGGTTTTAGTGCAAAAATGCTTGGGGGCATTCAAGAGGGCTTGTGTGAGCATGTTAAACAGGAGTGGGTAAGTGTTTATGATTTGGGCATGCTGTTTAGTTGAACAAAAAGTAACATTTACATTTGGGATTTAGGAAAAACCAGTTGCTGGAAGGTGAAAACTAGTGCCTGCAAACCATACCCCGGGCGGGATTGAACCACGGCTGCACTCTGAGTGAAGTGTAGGGATGTTGCAGTTCAAAGGGGCATCTGAACTGTGATGTCAGCATGCTTTTGGAAGACAGGTTTGAGTGATGGTGAAATATTTTTTTTTTTTTTGGGCCACCCCACCTCAGTGAGAGATGAGTTCTGAGAGTTTTTCTACTCCCCGAGCCCAACCTTGGGTAGTTTGGTAAATAAAAGCAGTTAGCTAAATAAGAGTAATAAAAGTGTAAATTAAAACTAACCAGATCATCTAATAGAATCTGCCCCTGGGTATCTTCTTCAAGATGTGAAGATGCCCCATAGTCCAGAGCCATGTTATCATCAAGGGTTGTATGTAATGCAGGTGTTAATGCCATTTTTCAATCTGAGAATCTATATTTAAATTGTTATCTCTGATCTTCAATGTTTCCACTGATTTAAATTCTTTAAAATCCACAACATCATTTACAGCCATACCCAGCTTCATGGCACTGTGAAGAGTTAGATGCCACAGCCTCTGGTACACAAGCTATCACTTGTTTTAAACAGGATCAAAAGTGTTGAGGCAAGCATTGAACCAGATCGAGAGATTCATAGCTTTTTTTCATGAGTTTGGTGTTAAGTCTATCTTTGGCATCTTCTAATGGGAATGCTTTTTCAGAGGTTCAGATGTAGATTCCTGACACCTGCACAAAAATTTAAAGCTTTTTTCCTTCTGTCTGAACCTCAGCAATTACAAATAGGTAACAGGGAGCCATCCAACTTTATCATTAAGAGGCCCTGAAAAAAAAAAAAATCTAAAATTTATAATCAAGCTGACAAACAGTACTGCATTTACTTGCACCCCTGACCTATGCAATAATAAACTAAATGAAAATTATTTCATTTTAAGGTTGGATTAAGTGTCAAACAGTATTATGATATAGAGCTAGAAAACCAAATAAAAAAAAAAAAATGGGTAAGAAGACAGCTGCAGATGAGGGTCTTTAACTTAAGATGAAGGATATAGATTTCTTTTTTTAACCAAAGTTACTTCTTCTCTGTCTAGGTTGGAATCTCACTTTTTTATATCAAAGTAAATTTTTAGTTTAAAACAAAAGGGTAAAAAATCAAATTAATAACACTTTTTCGCACAGTATTATCCAAAAAATTTTGAAAAAAGCTCAATAGAGTCTACTAGAAACAACAGAAACACACACTTGGACCATTAAAAAGAAAAATTCTCTGGAACAGCCCTGAACTGGCCGTAACCTCCCTCCTCCTTCCCCTCTAATCTTTCCCAGTATTGAGCCATTTACGCTCCTAGTTCTTCGAGTGGTGTCAACAAAAACACAGACAACAAACAAACAAGTATCCTATAGTAACATACTGCATCAGTTCCAGCAAAACCTGTTGAAATGCCATGGAACTAATACCTGCCAACTGCTTCAAAACACTCTTATGAAATATCTGTCCTCATCAATATGTTGAACGCTTCATATACTAGATTTATTTATTAATAACCTTTAAAACCAAAAGTACTTCTTCTTTTCAACACACCGCCATACCCACCAGGAACAGGGTGGCCCAAAAAAGAAAAACGAAAGTTATTTCATTTTTAAATATAGAATTATATACGGGAGATAGGGTTACTAGCCCCTTGCACCCGGGCATTTTAGAGTCGCCTCTTACAACCCGCATGGCTTAACGGAGGAAGAATATCTGTCCAGCTTCCTGAAAGAGATATAAGAGGAAATAAACAGAACAAGAACCTAGAAAGAAAATAGAATAATACCCAGAGAGTGTGTATATATATGCTGTACATGTATTGTAGAGTGACCTAAGAGCAATAGAAGTAGCAAGACATACCCTGAAATCTTGCATGTTTATGAGACAGACAAAGACGACCAGCAAAGCTTACCATCATACAAACAATTACAGGTTCTTCAGTTGTACACTCACATGGCAGGACTGTAGTACCCTCCCTGGGCGGTGGTTTGCTGATTACCGAACCAACTACCCTAGCTTAATCCCCAAAAAAACATCGACGATAATATTTACACACCCTAATATTTCTGTAATTAAAGCTGCCATTCAGTTAAGATTAACATGAGGTATTAAAACTTAATGCTGAAAATCTCTGCATAATCAGTGGCTTACCATTAAATTTCAAACCCTGATGCCACTTGTTTGTAATCATTGTAAGTTTTTTTTTTTTTTCGGGGGGGGGGGAAATAGTTTATATTTATATTTGTAAGCAATATTTTAATATTAAGCAGCACTGGGTCCCGATTCCCACAAGGCAGGGTGGCCCGAAAAAGAAAAACTATCAACCATCTTCACTTCCATCGCTTGTCTTGCATGCCAGAAGGTTGCTTTCCACTAGTTTTAAAACTGCACATTAACACCCCTGCCTTTCAGAGAGCAGGCACTGTACTTCCCGATCTCCAGGACAGGACTCAAGTCCGGCCTGCCGGTTTCCCTGAATCCATCAAAATAGTTTACTCTGCTCACACACCAACCGCACCGTCAAATATAAAAAACATTTCAAGTTCTCATCTCACCTCCTATCAAACACCTCAAGCTGCCCACTGAGAAGTTCCAAAGCCCCTCGCACAGCAAAACCTACCTTTACCCCCTTCCCTCCAACCTTTCCTAGGCCGACCCCTACCCCACCTTCCTTCCACTACAGACTGATAACACTTTGAAGTCATTCTGTTTTGCCTCCAATCTCGTCTACATTCCGAACCACCTCCAACAAAACCCTTCCGACAGCCCTCTGGACAACAGTTTTTGATAATCCCGCACCTCCCCAAACTACCAAAAACTATGAATTCTCTGCATTATATACACACCACATCAATTGCCACTCAAGACATACATTATCTCCACAGCCTCCAGCACTTCTCTCTCGCTGCAAACATCATCACCCATCTGCTTCACACCCATATAAAGGATTGGTTGGTAAACAAATACTCTTCATACATTCCCCCTCTTTGCTTCCAAGGACAAAGTTCTTTTCTCCACAGACACCTAAGTGAACCGGCTCAACCCTTTTCCCCCCTCATCAATTCTATGATTCGACCTCATCTTTCATAGACCCATCCGCTGACACGTCCACTAATTCCAAATATCTGAATACATTCACCTCCCCAATACCTGTCTACTTACCTCTTGTACTCCTAACCAATCTGATATCCAAATCTTAGTTCATCACCTACTCCTCATAACATACACTCTTTCCTGATTCATCTTTTAAGTTTTCTCTCTACATACCCTACCAAATCTTCTGCCACCAACCTCTGCAACATTCTCTTCAAGAATCTCCAAGAGCACATTGGGTCATCAAGCAAAGCGCAACTGTGACAACTCCCACCTTTATGGATGATTCTTTATCATTTTAAACTCGACTGCCTCTTCCAAGGACCCCTCGCATTTACTTCTACTTACAAACCCCATCTATAAATCTATATTAAACAACCACAGTTGACATTACCCATCTTGTCTAAAGCCAACTTTTACTGGGAAATAATCTCCCGTCTTTCCTACATAACTCTGGTACTGAGCCTCACTATCCCTCGAAAAAACTCTCACTGCTTTCAGAACCTACCTCCTATACCATACCACCTGCAACATCAGCCACAGTAAGCCCCCCTATCCACCCCTGCATACTCCTTTCCAAAATCCAAATTATGCCCACAAAAACCTCTATCAGCCTTAACTAAATACTGTCACTTATATGTTTATCACTGTAAACACCTGGTCCAACACACCCCCTACCTTTCCCTAAAGCCTCCTTTTTCATCTGCTATCCCTATTCTCTGTCTACTCTTAATTCTTTCAATAACAACTCTACCCCACACAACTTTACCAGGTATAACTCAACCAGACTTTATCCCCCTAATAATATTGCAACTCTCTTTTGTCCCCTTTGCTTTATACAAAGAGAACTAGCTATACTCTCTTGCAATCCCTAGGTACCAGTATCCTCTATCTAGCATACATTTATTAAATAATTAGGCACCAAGCCACACCCAAAGACTATAGATATCTCCACTCCACCTGCTTATTTAACATTTCATATATCCCCACCTGCTATTAACTTTTCTAGTCGTCTATCCCATCAATCCCATGCTGCCTTACGCGCCCCTTTTTCATTTTACCTACTGCCTCATGAGCTTCCTTCCCCACACTCACAACTTTCTCTTCCTCACAAATCCTACAAGATGATATTCCACCTTTGCCCTATTACATGAAGATCACAGCTTCCCTATCTTATATCAACATTTAACAATTCCTGAAAATATACCCCTCCACTCCAAATAGCCTCTAACTCCTGGGATTTTAATAACATCATCCCCTCCTATTTTTTTACTGACAAATCCATCATGATTCTCTAGGCTTCCTTAACTTTATAATCTCACTCCAAAACTTTTTCTTATTATTCAACAAAAATTTGCTAATAACAACGACACCCTACACTGCACTTATCTCATTTGCTCTCTTTTTACATTGCATACCCACTCTCTTAGCCTCTCTCTTTTTCTCCAATACTCTTCCCTCCATGTATCACTTCCTACTTTTGTAAAAACTTATTTCATATGCTAACTTTTTCTCCCTATACTATCTCTCTTTACATCATCATTCCACAATCACTATCACTCCTCTTCCCTCCGCGCACCCAGTTTCCTGTAACCACAAAACGTTCAGCTGAAACACACTAATCACGTACATTTTAAACCTACCCCATACCTCTTCAACCCCATTGCCAATGAGACCTTCATTAGCCCATCTATCTCCAATAGCTGTATTATATCTTACCCTATACTGCATCATCTGTTAGTTTATAAACCTTCACCTCTCACTTCCCTGATGCTTCTATTCTCCTTTATCCCATGTTCCCTTTTAAAACTCTCATTGTAGCAACAATAAAAAGTGATCTTTATATCTGTGGCCCCTCTATAAAACATGTTACATCCTGACGTCTACATCAACAGTCTTTTACTACCAATACATAATCCAACAAACTACTGTCATTTGCCCTACATCATATCTTAGATGCAGTTTAAAAACTTAGTGTAAAGCAGCCCTTCAGCAAGACAGTGATGGAGTAAATGATGGTGAAAGTTTCTCTTTTTTGGCCACCCTGCCTTTGTGGAATCGCCAGTGTGGTTAATAAAATAAAATAATTATTTAACCTCTTTTCTTAAATATGTATTAACCTAAGAACTAAACCCCTTCTATACAAAGGTTCAATCAAAGGGCTCCCATTATCATTTACACCTGCATCCAAACTTACCTACCACAGCCCTCTCCTAAAAGTTTCTCCTACTTTAGCATTCAGTTCCCCTACGCGACAATATACCTCTCACTGTTGTTATCAAAGTTCTTATACAAATCACTTAAACATCTCCCAAAATCCCTCTCTCCTCTACTTGTTCTCTCTCCACATGTGCATACACGCATAATATGACCCACTTCTTCCGCATCCTAACCTTACTTTTAATCCACATAATCCTTGAATTATCACATTCAATTCTCTTTTCTCCTTCCATAAGTTGATCTCAACATTATTTGCTACCTACCCTTCTTTAGCTCTCACTCTCTCTGATACTCCATATTTAATCCCATATATTTTCCCCCCACCGAAATTCCCCAACCCCCTTCATCTTTGTTTCGCTTAGGGCCATGACATCCCAACTCTTCTTTCATTGCAAAACATCATGCAATCTTCTGCTATACTTGTCATCCGCACTACATCCACACCTACATTCCTCACATCATTCATCATCCTAGTTTTATAAGTTTTTTTTTCTTCTTCTCTTTTTTAGTAAAGTTTACAGGAGAAGTGGTTTACTAGCCCATTGCTCCCGGCCTTTTTAGTCTCCTCATATGACACTCATGGCTTAAGGATGAAAGATTCTTTTCCACCTTCCCCATGACAATAGAATAAATAAAGAAGTACAAGACTATTCAGAAAAGGAGAAAAACCTAGATGTACGTAATATAAAAATGCAAGTGCTGTCCTGTGAATGTGACCAAATGTGTAATAGGAGTAGCAATTTTCCCTGATATCTAGCGTGTTTATGAGACAGAAGAAGACACCACAATCCTACCATCATGTAAAACAGAATACAGGTTTCTGTTTCACAGTCATCTGGCAGGACGGTAGTACAGTGGACCCACGGTTAACGATATTTTTTCACTCCAGAAGTATGTTCAGGTGCCAGTACTGACCGAATTTGTTCCCATAAGAAATATTGTGAAGTAGATTAGTCCATTTCAGACCCCCAAACATACACGTACAAACGCACTTACATAAATACACTTACATAATTGATCACATTCGGAGGTAATCGTTATGTGGGGGTCCACTGTACTTCCCTGGGTGGTTGCTGTCTACCAACCTACTACCTTGTAAGTGAATATACTTAAGATTTATCAGTAGGCTTACCTTCATATTCAAGACAAGTTGAACTAAGTGCGATACTAAGGACGTTTGAAGACGCATACTGAAGCTCCTCATTTCCAAAAACTGAACTGTGTAACTTCCAATTACACTACACTCGGACATCTGCAATGAAAGTTTGCATATTCTAAAATTTCAATGCTGACAGAGGCAATGCCAACATGCGACCTGAGGACTTCATACTCTCCAAGGCTCTCCCAAATAAAAATAATAATAATAATAATAATAGTAATAATGATGATGCTTCAAAAGAAGTCTCTGATCTCCCCTTCCAAATGGATGGCAACCCCTAATTTCCCTTAGTATAAAAATTGTGGAGCTGCCCGTGTACTGATTTTTTTTTTTTCAACAAGTCAGCTGTCTTCTACTGAGGCAGGGTGACCCAAAAAGAAAGAAAACCCCCAAAAAGAAAATACTTTCATCATCATTCAACACTTTCACCTCACTCACACATAATCACTGTTTTTTGAGCAAAGGTGCTCAGAACACAACAGTTTTAGAAGGCATATACGTATAAAGAAACACACATATCCCTCCAACTGCTAATATCCCAAACTCCTCCTTAGAGTGACAAGGCATTGTACTTCCCTATTCCAGGACTCAAGTCCGGCAATATAAAAATAACGCGGTTTCACCTTCCTAATCCCTTCGACTAAATATTTACCCTGCCAGCACTGTTACCAGGACAGATCGTCAGGATCCGCAAATACCATTCGTCTCCATTCATCGTCCAATCGAACACGCACATGCATGCCTGCTGGAAGTCCAAGCCCCTCGCCCACAAAACCCTCCCTTACCCTTCCCTACCAACCTTTTTCGTGGACGACCCCTACCCTGTCCATCCTTCTCGCTACATGATTTTATATGCTCTCCTATGACATTCCTATCATTGATTCCATTTCTCTCGTACATGACCAAACCACCTCAACAACGCCCTCTTCGAGCCCTCTGACTAATACTTTTATTAACTCACACCTTCTTCTAAATTCTTCCACTCCTAATTTTCTGCAATATATCTTACACTCAACGACATTTTCCCTTTAGACAGTGAACATCTCCACTGCCTTTCCAACACATCCTCCTTCGCAGCTGCATTCACAACCCAAGCTCACACCCATAAAATAGTATTGGTACTACTATACTTTCATACATTCCCTTTTCTTTTCTGCCTCCCATAGATCAACGTTTTTGACTCCACATATACCTCAACTGCACCACTCACCTTTTTTCCTTCATCAAATTCTATGATAACCTCATCCTATTCATAAATCTCTACCGACACGACAACTCCCAAGTATCAGAAAACATTCACTTCTTCCAATACTCCTCCTTCCCAATTTGAATCCAAATTCTTTCTTTATCTAAATACATTTGAATACCCTCATCACCATACTCTTTTCTATGTTTCACATTCAACTTTCTACCTTTACACACACTCCCAAACTCATCACTTACCATTTTGCAATTTTCTTTTAGAATCTCCCATAATGCAACAGTATCATCAGCATAAAGTAATGTCAATTCCACTTTGTATTTGATTCCCCATAATTTAATAAATCCCACCCTCTCTCCGAACATCTAGCAGTTACTTCTTTTACAACAATCCATCTATAAATATAGTTAAACAACCAGGTCACATATTACACATCCCCTGTCAAAAGACCTACTTTTACCGGGAAGGTAGTCTCCACTCTTCTTCTACACAACCATATACCTGAGCCTCACTATCCTCATAAAAACTCTTTACAAGCATTTATAACTTACCGACCTATTCCATATAACTTGCAAACATCTTGCCACATTGCTCCCCACCACTCTATCATAAGCCTATTTTTCTAAATCTATAAATGCAATAAAACTTCCCTACCTTTATCTAAATACTGTTCACTATATATGCTTCAGCAATGTAAACACTTGAATCTACACATCCCCTACCACTCTGAAACCTCCTTGCTCATCCGAATCCAAAAGAAAAAGAATAAGGAAAAAAGAATACGAATAATTAAGAATCTTTCCTCCGTAAGCATGCGTGTTTGTAAAAGTCAACTAAAATGGCCGTGGAACAATGGCAAGTAACCCCTTTTCCTGTGCAGATTTAACTAAAAAAGAATAAGAAGAAAAATTGTCAAAGTGGGAGGTCTGAATGTGTGGTGGATGTTGTGCAAATGATAAGAAAGAGAAGATTGAGGATGTTATGAAATGAGAAGAAGCTGGGATGTCCTGGCTTTAAGAGAAACAAAGCCTGAATATGGGGTGGGAGAGTTTCAGTGGAGAGGAATAAATGGTAATAGTCAGGGTTTTCAAATAGAGTTTAGGAGCTAAAGAAGAGTAGCAATAATGTTGAATGATAAATATGGCAGGAAAAAGACAGGGACTATAATGTATTAATTCAAGGATTATGTGGAGTAACAATAAAGGTTGGATGAGAAAAAGTGGTATTATAGTAAACTATATTCACCTGGAGTAGGAGAGATGTGTAGACGAGAGATGATAGATTTTGGGAAATGTTGAGTGAATGCATGGGGAGTTTTGAACCAAGTGTGAGAGATACTTGTGGTTGGGTAATTCAAATACTAAGTGGGAAAACTGTTGGGTGGGAGTATAGTAAATTTGGGAGTAGTAGGTAAATGGGAGTCTTTAATTGAGCTTGTGCAGAAAGAGATTTGGTAATAAGTAATAACATATTTTATGAAAAAGAGGATAGAATAATATACAAGTATGATGTAGGCATGTAATGAAAGTATTTTGGTTTGGATTATGTCTTGTGGATAAAAAGGTTAATGGGTAGGCTACAAGGATTACATGTTTTATAGAGGGCGAACTGATAAATCGGATCATTTAGCTGTAGCTACAGTTAGAGTAAGAGGTAGATGGGACAAGAGGAAGGGTGGCAACAACAAGTAGTAGGAGGAAGTGAAAGTGTATAAACCTAAGTAAGAGAGGAAGTTCGGGTGAATATAAGCGAGCATGGCAGAAAAGTGCTAGTGCAAAGATATTAGTGGTGTGGGGTGGGGTTGAAGGAGACTGATGAGTTTTAAAAATGCAGTATTAGAATGTGGGCAGAAGTTTGTGGTTATAAGGAGGGTGGGTTCAGGAGGAAAGAGAGTGACTGAGTGGAATGAAGAAGTAAAGGGTGTGATAAAGAAAAAGTTAGGTTATAGAGGTTTTATAACAAAACAGAAGTGTTATAACAAGAGCCGAGTATATGAAGAGTAAATGAAAGGTGAAGATAGTGGAGAGAGAGTGCAAAAGGAGAAGCAGATGAAATGAGTGGAGAGGCACTGTCAAGATTTTAATAAAATAAGAAAAATTTTGGGGACGAGCGGTGTAAACAGTTAGAAAGCCTATGGAACGTATGGATTTGTCAGTTTAAAAACATAGTTGAGGAGTTCGTAGAAGGGGAAAGGGAGTGTATTAGTAGATGGCGAGTACAATATGAGGAACTTCTAAATGTTAGGAAGAAAGGGTAGGCGGTAAATTTCATGCACAGGGCCAGGAGGTATACCATCTTTCACAGGAGTGAGATAAGAGCAGAATGTAAGTGTGGTGGTCGGATACGTGAGGCATTAATTAACGTAAAATGAAAGGGGGTAAAGCAGACTGGAACTGATGGATCATTGACTAGAAATTGTTAAAAGGAAGGGGGGATACAGGCTGAGGAGTGGTTAGGCACTTTTGTTTAAATAATAATATGTATTGGAAAGAGTGGAAGGTACCTAGGGATTGGCAAATCAAGTATAGTCCCTTTATACATAAGGGAAGGGGACAAAAGAGATAGTAAAAAATATAAGGAATAAGTTTTACTATGTTCTGATATGTAATGAAAAACAAATGCTAGGTTAAGTAAAAGTACACAAATGCAACTAATGTGACATTTTAACTCTGGCAAAGCTTTTCAACTCTCCAGGATCTTTATCAGCTGTTACAAACAAAAGCATGGACACCAGAGGGTATATACAGGCTTAGAGTGAGGTGTAATACAAGGTGTATAGTACAACTACAACAGACTACTACAACCTAGTATCCACACCTCACCATCTAAGCATACATATACCTCAGTGTCTATGTATAGTATGTAACAAGCTTGATAAAGTCTCCTGGGGAGTGAAACGTTCCAGACAATAAAATGTTACAATGTTTGCACTTGTGCCCTTTTACCTAACAGGTACAACATAGTTATTAGCAGTGGATCAACTTGCACTTCTTTTTTTTTTCATTCAATTCATTCAAAGTTTATTCTCTATAAGGAGTACAATGCAAGAGTTTACACAGAATTTGGTTATGTGTTGGTTTACATGTATACCTGAGAGAGTTTTCCGGGGGTCAACGCCCCTTGCGGCCCGGTCAGTACCAGCCTCCTGGTGATCAGAGCCTGATCACCAGGCCTGTTGCTGCTGGCAGCCACGCAAACCACGTATAGCCACAGCCCGGCTGGTCAGTGATAGACCGACTTTAGGTGCTTGTCCAGTGCCAGCTTGAAGACTGCCATGGTCTGTTTGGTAATGCCCCCTTACGTATGCTGGGAGGCAGTTGAACATCTTGGGCCCTGACACTTATTGTATGGTCTCTTAACGTGCTAGTGACACCCCTGCTTTTTCATTAGGGGGGATGTTTGCATCATCTGTCAAGTCTTTTGCTTTCGTAGTGAGTGAATTTTTCGTGTGCAAGTTCGGTACTAGTCTCCTCTAGATTTTCCTCCCCAGTGTAATATAAGCATGTATCTGTCTCCCCCTCGCCAGCATTCAGAGGAATACAGGTTCAGAACCTCAAGCGCTCCCAGTAAATTGAGGTGTTCTTATCTCCGATATGCACGCCGTGAAGGTTCTCTGTACATTTTCCCAAGGTCAGCAATTTCACCTGCCTTGGAAAGGTGCTGTTAGTGGTGGCAGCGCTATTATTCCAGCCTAGATAGAACAATGACCTGACGAGTGTCATCAGTGGATTGGCCTCCCTAGTTTTTGAGACAAGTTCTCATTACCATACCTGTCAATTTTCTATCAGATGCTGAATTGATACAATGTATGGTCCCCTTGAATGTTGAGATCCTCCGACAATATCACAGTCATGTAGGTAAAAATAAAAATTACAGAGTGTAGCCACTAGAACACCTAGATGGCTAGGCATTTCGGCAGACTAGATTAAATTTTAAGTTTAAAATATGTAAAAAAATTGAGATTAGTGTTTTGGTATTATGGGCAAAGTGCCTAAATACTAAGTTTGATGAAGTTTTAGCAATGTGAATCTTTTGTTTTGGCACTATACATAGTTTCAGTATTGGAGTATCACAGGCCAACTTATGACTAGTTAAGATTCATTATTTTGAGATTGAGATTGATATTTCTGTTTATGGTCAAATGGGCAAAATTACAAGACTACTTTCCATGTACATTTTAACAGATGTATACCAAGAAAGTGACAGTATATTGGTGGCCAATATTTTATCTGAGGCACTTGGGAGATGGGGAGAGGGTTATGACACACTACCATTAAAAATAATAGGGAACCTTTTATAATGAATTGATACCGGAGCCTCAATTTCTTGGTGATACACATCATAGTCTATGTTTCTTACACATATTTAAATATTAAGATATTACAAAGACCCCAATGAAAATAAGTCATGTTGTCAGATTATTACTGGATTATTCCTAGTAATTTAAACCTACGTATGATTAAATAAGAAAGATAAATAGTACTGACGTGAACCCTGTACCTAAATAAAATTACTATCCATACAGGATACCTGATAATTCCTATTTAAAGTAAATATTTTATTCCTTACAAGTTATGTTAGGCATTAATATTATCAATAATAGTAAAAATTTATTAAGGGATTTCAGGGAAACTGGCATGCCCGACATGATTGCATGGAGATGGACTATAACAATGCCGGGCCACTAAGAAGAGGGGTGTTAATATACAGTTTTATAACTGTAGGGTAAGGCGTCCCTCTGCAAGTACAGTGTGGAGTGAATGGATGGTGAAAGCGTTTTTTCTTTCCTCGAGCCACCCTACCTGTGGGAATGGCCTGGAGTACCTGGAGAGATGTTCCGTGGTTCAAGCCCCCTTTGCCCCTCTGAGAACCAGACCTCCTGGTGGTAGATCGAGCCTGATCAACCAGTCTGTTACTGCTGGCTGCACACAAGCCTATGGTGAGTAAAAAACAATAAAATGGTTAGGTAAAGGGCAGAGACGCAACTGTGTGACATTTTGGCAACCTTTCCGCTCTCCAGGATCTTGTCAAGCTTGACAAAGTGAAACATTGCCACAATAAAATGTCACATCCACAAAGGGGCATTAAAGCAACAGACAAGAACTACAGACCAAATAGCACTAACATCCCATATCATAAAAATCTTTTGAAAGGGTCCGAAGAAGACAGGATCACCCCCACTAGAAACCCCATCAGTTACACAACCCAGGGCAACATGGGGTTTAGAACAGGACGCTCCTGTCTGTCTCAACTACTGATCACTACGACAAGGTCCTAAATGCACTAAGAAGACAAAAAGAATGCAGATGTTAAAATATTCAGACTTGCAAAAGCCTTCTACAATAGTTGACCATGGCGTAATAGCGCACCAAAATGCGCGCTAAAGGAATAACAGGAAAAGTTGGTTCGATGATCTATATTTTCCTCACTAACAGAACACAGAAGAGTATCGTCAACAGAGTAAAAGTCTCGAGGCAGCTACGGTGAAAAGGCTCTGTTCCACAAGGCACATGTACTAGCTCCCATCTTGTTTCGCATCCTCATATCCGAATAGACAAGATGGTAGCCAGCACACCGTGTCTACCTTTGCAAGATGAACACCCGAATCTGCAATGACAGATGTCTTCCATTGCAACACTGCAAGGCTCCAGCGGACATCACCAAATCTTTCAGTGGGCTGCAGAAAACAATATGAAGTTTCAACGATGAGAAATTTCAATACGCAGATATGGTAAACATGAGGAAATTAAATCTTCATCAGAGTACAAAACACATTCCTGGCCACAAAATAGAGCGAAACACCACGTCAAAGACCTGGTAGTGGATTATGTCGAGGTATCCACCTTCCAAGGAACCAAAACATTGTATTCATCGCATCTGCTAGAAAAATGACATGATGTGATAATGAGGAACCTTCAAAACTTGGGAGCCAAGCCCATGTGACACTCTTCAGGTCACTTGTTTCTATCTAGGCTGGAATATTGCTGCCACTCTAACAGCACCTTCAAGGCAGGTGAAATTGCCAGACCTAGAAAATGTACAGAGAACTTTCACGGCGCGCGGTAAAACGGAGTTAAAACACCCAATTTACTGGAGTCGCTTGAAGTTTCTAACCTGTATTCCTGGATACGCAGGAGGTAAGGGAGAGGATACATTATTAATATACACCTGGAAAATCCGAGAGGGACTAGTACCGACTTGCACACGAAAATCACTCCCTACGAAAGCAAAAGACTTTGCAGACGATGCACCATCCCCAATGAAAAGCAGGGTTGTCCACTAGCACGTTAGAACCAAACAATAAGAGTCAGGGAGCCGAGACCTTTCAACTGCCCTCCCAGCACTCATAAGGGATTAACCAACAGACCCTCTGGCAGTCATCAAAGCTGGCAACTGGACAATCACCTAAAGTCAGTCCTGATCATTCCTGTGCTGTGCTCCAGTTACGTTTGTTTGCGTGCAAGCCAGCCAGCCAAACACCTGTTTGATCAGGCGCTGATTTCCCACCAGGAATTCCTGTCACTACCGGGGTCCGCGGGGGCGTTGACCCCCGAACTCCTCTCCATGTAAAACACCAGGAAACTCATTAACATAAGTAGTCGAATGAAAATAAATAACTATGAATTCATTAAGAATATTCTAAGAACAGTTTGCGAGTTCTAGCTTAAGGTTTATCCCTGGATAAGGAATGTTAGAATTGAATAAGGTATTATATTGAGGGAGATGATGGTCACCACCTCGACATTTCACAAGTCATACAAAGAATCTTGAAGAACTTCTACCATTAAGTTAATTGATGGTTGTAACCCTATTATCTGAAACCATCCAAGAAAATATTTCCCATATTAGTAAGTTTATTTAGGCACAGGTACACATAAGTACAATTATCAGTGTATATTACCCTCAAGGATAACCCCAAAAGAAGTCAGTGACTTACTTCCATTGTCTGGAAAAAAAATTCAGAACCCCAATTGGGTCATGCTGCACTTGAATAAATAATTAAACTAAACACATACTCCCTTAAGGAAATACTCCAAATATAATGCAGCTTCACGTATAACGTCTACTGAAGCCATTGTTTCTGCATTTCTTAACTGGTGAATCCTCTTGTTGGGTCTGTAAGGGTGACTGACAGCTAACACTATCAGCCATGACTGCTGATGTTCACAGAAGAAAAACTCTCCAGAGCTGAGCTGAGAGAAAATGTATTACTATTATTATTATGGGGAAGCGCTGAACCCGTAGGGATTATAGTGCCTGAGGGTCGGGGGATGATGGAAGTCATTCAGGTTTAATTCAGGGAACTGGAGCACAGATCCAATTCCCTAGACCAAAAGCCCCTCACCAGCGTCAAGGAACCTCCTTTGAGGGGAGAGAAAAGGGAACAGTCACTTTGTAAGTAGAATGAAAAACCAAGTTGAGTCCCTTGGTAAACCAAGTTGAGTCCCTTGGTAAACCAAGTTGAGTCCCTTGGTAAACCAAGTTGAGTCCCTTGGTGAACCAAGTGGAGTCCCTTGGTGAACCAAGTTGAGTCCCTTGGTGAACCAAGTGGAGTCCCTTGGTAAACCAAGTTGAGTCCCTTGGTGAACCAAGTGGAGTCCCTTGGTGAACCAAGTTGAGTCCCTTGGTGAACCAAGTGGAGTCCCTTGGTGAACCAAGCACCAGCAGAGTGCAACCTCCTCACTCTCACCAGAGTTCAACAACTGGATATTCAGATAAACCGTTATAGAAATATACGCAGAGCTCAAAATGGAGCTGAATAAAAAAAAAGAATGGATGAAAAGAGTGGTGTCCCTCTTGCAACGTGCCCAGCTGGCACAAGATGAGGACAAGCGTTTCAGAGAGAATGGGAGAATTTTGTCATTGATGCTTAGGTCAGAGTGAGACATTCACACTCGACGAAGGCTGGAGCAGGAGTCAGAAATATTTTTCAGTCTTCACATCACTACTGTTCCTGCCTACTTTCTGTATTCGACTGAAGAAGCCTACTGTGTAGGCGAAACGTTTCGGAATAAAGTTGCCTAACTGTTGCCTATGTGTCTTACCTACCAACCTGTCGGTATTGTATACCATTTTGATGTTCATCCTGTCAGACACTGCAACACATGGCCTCTTGGTACAGAAAACACCTTGGACAACCCTTTCAAGTGAGAGCTGTTGGGTCTGAGAGGGACCTGACCTCTCAGTGGCTACATTCTCACTACTACTACTACTCTGCATCTCTCCTTCCGACAGTATTTAAGTCTCCGCACTGTCGCTTGATCTTCAATTATCAACAATGGTTATAAATGACCATAATTTTTAAAGGGGTGGACCGGTAAGCCAGCGGAAGGCCTCGGTCAGATGACCAAAAGCTCCAAAGGTGGGTCATCATCTGACTAAGACCCGCGTCAGGAAACATTTGTCCTGTTTCCTGACGAACCTTACCTAACCTAACCTAAGCTTGATCTTCAGATTGAAGAAGAGTAGCAGCCCAGCCACCGTGGAGAGAAGACGTCGTCGTTCCTGCTCTTCAGCTGAGCAACTCTGAACACTGTTGCTCGAGAATTTTCTTGGGTTATCCTGAGTAGTTCTTCACCCGAGCTGAGAGGAGACTTGCTTGCGGTCACTTCGAGCCCCATCCCATCAAGAGGGTAAGGCGGTGACTTGCTTGCTTGTTCACCCCTCTCATCCCCATCCCCCCAACCTTCCCCATCCTACCCTCACCCATACATCAACACTGGCCCACACACTTAACACACTACATACATTGCTATCCTTCTGACTGTCCTATCTTCTTTTTCGGCAACTTCGCTTTGGCGAGTTAACACAAGGCATTTTGACCATCCGGTAGCCCGTGTGGTTTTTTAAAATCCGGCCGATCTTTGCCTTGGGCCCTTTCCCCTCACTACTAGAGGGTAGGCTATCTTAGGGGCTGACCTTCATAAGTCAGCTGAAATAGGATGTTAGGCTAACATTAAGGAAAGATCCCTTTTTATTAAGCAACTCCTCTGCCAGATGCTCCTTCCTAGACATCATGGCGAGGATACGTGTAAGATTACGCATTGATGGTAATCAAATGTCAATGAAAGAAATTCTAACATGTATTTGTCCTCAACTCAACTGTTGCTCCAGTGGATGTTTTTCAAACCCACGCTGGAGCAGTACTTCTCCTCTCTTCGGAAGAAGAGTTACTTCAACTGCTGAAGCATGATGTGCTTGAAAAACTGAAGACTTCTGGTGTTACCCCAGTTGCACCTGAGAGCTATCAAGCTCAGAGGACTGTGTTTGTGGCCAGAATCAACAGTTTCATGAAACATAGCACAGTGAATGAAATTGTTGAGGACTTTAATACAGAGAATTCTGAATTTCGGGCTGTAGAAGCACATAAATTCTCGAATCCTAACAACAACAAGGTAACCTTAAAGTTAATACTTGAGACACTGAGGAGGCCAAATTTGTGTGTCAAAATGGCTTCAATTGTTTTGGCACAGATGTACACCTGACCAAATTTCTCTTGAACGCTTTGTCAGTGTGACACAATGTTTTAAGTGTTATGCCTTTGGTCATAACAACAACAAATGCAGTACTCAAGGGCAGATTTGTAGCATTTGCTCTGGCCAACATTCGTTATCGAGATTGTAACAACAAAAATACACCCAAATGTGTCCTCTGCAATGGAAAACATCATGCTGTTTCTGCTATTTGTCCTGAAAGAAATAAGGAAATGCAGAAAATTCTTGAAGCCAAGAAACTGTCCACTTCTAAGAAGACCACTCCCCAGGCACCGCCAACGATGTCCCAAACTTCCTTCCCAGCTTTGCCTGGATCAAGTGGGACTCCTCAGGTCTCTACCAATGGTTCCAATGTTTGGAATTCTGCCCCTCTTGGAGCGCCTCAATCTAACCCTCACTTCCAACATACACAAATGCAACAACAAGGTTCAGTCTCATCTCCTATGTCTCAGGTATCCACAGCCGGGGATATGACGAGAGCGCAACTAATGTACATGATGGCCAAAGACATAGCAGGTGGTGACATTCAACTCTGCTCTCAGGTTTTAAATGATCTGTTAATGGCTAATGGGATCACTCCCATCAATATCCCAGAAAATGTGAAGGTTATTATGACCCAGCCTTCTCATAACAAGCAGTACGTACCATACTCTACATCTAAAAATAAGCCTAAGTCATCCCTGGCCCAGGGATCGCCCACCTCGCAAACCCAGGTTGTCAACTCCCCTCAACCCGATAAGTCAACACCTGAACATAACAATGCCCCAGAAATTGGTGCCTACTCTCCCGCTATAGAAGCTGATCCTGTTGAACAGGAACTTTCCCAAGGTAACTCACCTTGCCTACCTAATATTCCCTTGGAGCCTCCACAGTCTCCCATTAACTCTCACGAGCCTCTGCTTCCTGTAACTGGGAATAGCATACCTCAGTTTTCTGATGATGACTCTAACGATTCTAATGAGTCTGTTAATATTACTGCCTCTAGTGAAGATGATGGCATTTTTAATACACAAGCACCCACGCAAAAGTTCCCTCCTTCCCTTGACGAGTCCAGCAGGGATAGTATGGATGCAACACGTGACTTTACTTGCAGGCGTTCAGACCGCAGTACACGAGCGAAGTGCAAGAAATAATGGGGATTACAATTTTCCAACTTAATGTTCAAAATTTCTTTAATAACCGTTACCTTCTTGAGGTTGAACTACATAACTACAATCCCGATGTTATACTTTTGAACGAGACAGCTGCAAGAGTTGATCAACATATTAAATTACGTGGTTACTCTACTGTGGAGAAATCGAGAGGACCCTTTAGTGGTGTAGCCATCTTAGTTAAATTAGGCTACACATTTAAAAATATTCATGTTGATGAAGAAAACATTCTTGCAATAGAAATGACAACGTCTCATGGACAACTAGTGATTAGGAACTGGATATTTTCCCCCGAGACAACCATATATAGAGTCAATTCCTCTACATAGGATATTAAGCAGAAATATTCCAACAATTCTAGCAGGAGATTTTAATGCTCATCACCCTGCCCTCTTCAGCTGTGGAGCTGGTGTTCCACTGGGTGACTTAAAAGGAAAACAACTCTTTAATATCATGACAGCTAGAAACTTGTCATTTCAAGGCCCATTCTTTAAATCGTACATTGGACCTCATCCAGGGACACCAGATATAGTACTGACAAACAGAGACTGTGACATTTTTCACTGTCGTATATCTCCTGGTGGAAATGTAGGATCGGACCATATCCCTGTTATAATAAAACTACAAACTTCTCCATTTAGAATACCTGTACCTCCTAAACCCAATCTTAACACTCTAGGATTTGACCCCTTCAGGGCATATCTGGGTGAGGATGAAATTGTGTCATTGGAAAATCTACCTTCCAATGCAATTGATGATGCAATCAGGTCCCTGCATAATCGAATTATTGAAGCTACTAATGCAACTTGCCAATTAGCTTCCACAAAGATATACCAACAATATAAACCTACTAGGGAAATTAGAGACAATTTAAGAAATTATCAAGCAGAATGTCGAAGGCATCTTCAAACGCGACAACCACCAGCAGCTACACTACACCGATTAAGGCACAAATTAATTAACATGATTAGTCAACACAAACGGGACATATGGAAATTTCTAGTTCTTCAAGCTAATCAGTATAAACGTGAACCAGCAAAATTTTGGAGTAAGATCCGACAACTTTTAGGGGCGAAGCACAAGGCTCCTAACTACCTAGTCCATACCTTCACTGTTGAGGATGATGAAGATGTTGAAATTAAACTTGACGATCCACAGGACCAGGCTAATTTGATGGGTGATGTATGGGAGAAAATTCTCTCCCACAATAACAGTCGTCAATTTAACAATAATCATTATCAGTTGGTCAATGAATGGAGAGATGAGAACTTGGATGATCTACAACCACTACCTTCCATCGATACTTCAACTCTTGAAGATACCCACCCGCTTACTAGGCCTATTACATTACTAGAGATAAGTCAGGTTATTGGAAGAATGAGAAATAGAGCCCCTGGCCTCTCTGGAATAACAATGAAACAAATAAAGTACCTACCTAGAAATTGTAAACAGTCTTTGGTAAATATCTTTAATGCCATCTTGGCCTCATGACATTTTCCAGTTGTTTTTAAGACTGCTAAGATGATCTTTCTTGGTAAGCCCAATAAAGACATCCACCAACCTGGGAACTATAGACCTATATCTTTACTTGAAGTCACTGGAAAAGTTCTTGAGAAAGTCATTTCCAACAGATTGAACTACTATATGGAGTTTAATCACTTTTTTACTGAAAAACAATTTGGCTTTAGAACACATAGAGGTACCAATCATGCAATAAATGTTATTTTCGTATACTGTAGCAAGTCTAAAACATCAGGGCAATCTTGCCTTAATTGCCACCAGAGATGTTCATAAAGCTTTTGATAGCTTATGGCATGATGGCCTTATATACAAACTCATTGACCTACCAGACCATAACTGGACTTTTCTCAGATTAATATATAAATTTCTTAACTCAACGAAAAATCATTCCCACCTTTCATGGCAAGTCGACAGAGCCTTTTATACCAACAGCTGGTGTCCCACAAGGTTCTTGTCTAAGTCCAATTCTGTTCAACATTTATGTGAATGACCTTCCTCAACCAGAGTTTAATGATACAATTATGACACAGTTTGCAGATGATGTTATTCATGTCGTCTCATCAACTCCGGTAGCAGGAAAATACAAGTATGAGAGAGTCATAGAAAAAATGAATATTGAACTTCGTAGAACATCTAATTGGGAAAGAAATGGAGAATTACGACTAATCCTGACAAGGTCCTTGTTAGCACGATAGGATGTTTTGCATCAACAATTGAAGATAAAGGGGGTATCTCCATCAGAGGTACACCTGTAGCCATTAGAAACCCTAACAAGATTTTGGGATATGAAATAGACAGGCTGCTCCACTCAACATCTCATGTAACTAAAAAGATCAATATAGCCTCTCTCCAGGTAAACTCCAGGTAGCCAAAGCCGGTCTTAGCAGTCTCTTTCGATTCAATCAAGCCCCTCAACATGTCAAAAAACATCTGTATAAAATGATAATAAGACCAATACTCGAATACCCTTGTGTCCCAATGTCATTAACAACAAAGACCAACATGCTACGGTTACAAAGGGTCCAGAATAGAGCTCTTCGCTTTATTACCGATACCAGGAGGAGAGACAGAGTTAAAATGGCAGATTTACACATACAACAAGATATTACTGCCATAAATGTACGCCTTGACACCCTAAAAAAGAAACAACTTTATACAGTGCAAGAGTTGAATAACTATAGGCCAATATCCAACTTACACCCTCTCTCAAAAATCTTCGAAAAATTAATTCATAAACGAATCTACTCCTACCTTATCTCCCAAAACATACTCAACCCCTGCCAATTTGGATTCAGGCCTAATAAAAATACTAATGATGCTATTATACACATGCTAGAACATATATACACTGCAATAGAGAAAAAAGAAGTCCCACTGGGGATCTTCATTGACTTACGTAAAGCTTTTGATACAGTTGACCATGACTTGCTCCACGTAAAATTGTCACACTATGGTATAAGAGGGCACTCCCTCAACTACCTCAAGTCATACCTCAGCAACAGAAGCCAATATGTGTACGCAAATGGGGCAAACTCTTCTGCACAACCAATTACAGTTGGTGTCCCACAGGGAAGTGTCCTTGGCCCTCTTCTCTTTCTCCTATACATAAATGACCTTCCAAATGCTTCGCAATTACTCAAACCCACACTATTTGCAGATGACACTACATACGTCTTCTCTCACCCGAGCCCAGTCACGCTAGCCAGTACTGTAAATACCGAATTACAGAAAATATCTACCTGGATGAGGACTAACAAACTTACACTAAACATTGACAAAACCTACTTCATTCAGTTTGGTAACAGAGCTACAGATGTCCCTCTTAACATAATGATAAACGGATCACCTATCACAAAACTAACAGAGGGAAAATTCTTAGGAATCCACCTTGATAATAGACTCAAATTTCATACACATATACAACAAATTTCTAAGAAAATTTCCAAGACTGTAGGCATACTATCGAAGATACGGTTCTATGTTCCCCAGTCAGCCCTCCTGGCCCTATATCACTCTCTTATTTACCCCTATCTCACCTATGGAATTTGTGCATGGGGCTCAACAACAATTAACCATCTCAGACCACTAATTACCCAACAAAAGGCTGCAGTTAGAATAACAAATTCTCACTACAGGCAGCACACTCCACCAATATTCAATACACTAAACCTACTCACCATACAAAACATCCATACTTATTACTGCACCTATTACATACATAGAACACTTAACTCTGATATTAACCCTCCCCTCAAACATCTTGCCAACCTCAACAGAACACATGACCATAACACAAGGCACAGATCACTCTTTGATGTTTTTCGTGTCCATCTCACACTGCAAAAACTCAATGCACATAAAAGGCCCTAAAATCTGGAATTCATTACCTGTAAATATAAAAGAAACACTACCTGTTTATAAATTCAAGTCTCTTCTCAAATATCACTTACTCACCCAAAACCAAATAAATACTGAATAACTGAACCTTATAAATTGTATATCTTAAATGTTTCTCACAATTATATCACATAAATGTTAAACCTAAAGCCGAATCTAACTTTATTATTTTTTAAATACACTACCTAACAGAATACTTCATATGACTGAATGTACAACAATGCATGCAACCATATGACCTGTCTTTGTAATACTCACTTGTGCTTTATAGTAATCTGTTTACATTAATGTTTTATCACTGATTTCATCATTGCTTAGTTAATCTTAAGTTAATTTTAAGCCAGCCCGTAATGCTATGCATAGTATAAGTGGCTTTGGCATGCTGCTCTTATCTGTTTTTTTTTGTACCTCTGTATGTGTGCTCAAATTGTTAATAAATAAATAAATAAATAAAGTATACATGCCAGATAGAGAACATCCTATACAAGTGGTAAATACCACAGATTATACCATCAATACTCCTCCTCACAGGACTCAAAGAATGACTCTCCCACAGAGGGTTCGTCGTTTTATTCATAAAGATGATTACCCTCGACCCATGATATTGAGCAACCTCCCTGATGAAGAGGATTGGGTACCACCAGAACCCTTCTATGTATACTGAGAAAATCATCGCCCCCAATTAGGGAGACATCTTATTTAACTTTCTAATGAAAAAATTATGCTATTTACTATGGCTGGACACCACCTGTAAGAAGCCATTGTCACGAAATTATAAACTGGCCAGAAAATTATTGCCTTCATTGTCGCATAAATATCCGTTGTGCAATTGAAAAAAAAAAAAAAAAAAAAAAAAAAAAAAAAAAAAAAAGCAATTAACTTTTTTAAAAATAAAATTTTAACTGACAAACCCTTTAAACTTGTCCGAAATTATTAACCCCCAAGAATACCTTCATTTCCATAACTTTTAAAAAGAAAGGGTTGGGGCCACTTTTTTTTACCAATCCCCCCCCTCCCCCCCTTTTCCTATTTACCCTTAACCCATTTTTTACCCATTTAAAACTTTCATAAAATTTTTAAAATCCAAGGGATTGGGACTTACGCCTTTTAAATTACTACCTCACCCCGGGGGGGGGAAACCCTCCCATTTTCCCAATTTCATCTTAAAAACCCAAATCTCTGTCTAAACGCCAACTTACCAGTTTTCTTCTTTAAAAAATGGGGGGAAAACCAAACCCGGAGATTTACACCCGCCGGGGGGGGGGGTTTTGGGAAGGGCTTCACTTTTCCCGGGAACGGGGAGAAAACCCCAATTTCCCTAAATTTGAACCCCCAAAACCCGGAACCTCCTTGGGGCAGCTTCTCTCAACCTTGTCTGCCGAAAAGTTCCCCAAGATCCCGTCACTAAAGGAAGCGTTCATCGTCACTTTTCTCATGATACTGAACTGAAAAAGGTCTTACCCTACTGCCATGAAGACCTTGAAGACCGGGGTTTTCCCACCTACGTACCATACATGCTTGAAAAAACGTTCGTGTTTATGAAACGTTTTGACAAACTGATCACAAACATGCCCATCCAGGAAATTACTACTAAATTGAAGACCTCAACCCCTGGGCCAAGTTTGAACTGTAGTAAAGATTCCCACGTTTTCCTCAATGCTCAAGGTCACTTTCCGGGACTTTTCCCAGGGGCGACCAGACATGTCGAGGGGCCGGCCCCATCTCTTCACTATATAACCCCTCGCAGATTGCCCCGAACGCTTCACTACATAACCCCTTGCTGGCTGTTACTGTACAGTCACTCTACTGCCGACTGCCCGTAAAGAATAAGAAGATTTTTTCCCCCGGGGGTCTGCGGAACGATTTTCGTTCTTGCACTTCCACTGCTGCCCCCATTTGCATCAACTGTAAATGATCACCTACTCTTGACCCCAAGTGTCCGTGCGAAAGGTTATCCTTTTAAGAAACTGGGAAGAAACAAAGAGGATCGGAACCCTCCCCTACATACGCTGCAATTGCCAAGATTCAATCTAAAACTCCAAAATTTCTCAAGCTACTCAACAGTCGTCTCCACCACCTCTAAACCCCCAGCCTCCACCTGATGATATTTCCACCAAATTTATTATGCATGATTTTTGCCCACATGAAAAATGTAAAAACCTGGCTTTTCAACACATATCAATGAACTTCTTGCACCAACAACATGCCATCTTTAACTTCCCTGCAAGTCCCCCATCACTGAAATTTTGAAAAATAATCCCGAAATCGTAGTTTGAAGCGCCAGATGACATGAAGGAATTAATAAGAAATGGACGCATCCTTTTTGAATCCTCCAAATCAACGTTCACCTGCTAAACCAAAGTCAGCACTACGCCTCCTATTCGTGATCGCCCCTACTCGTCTTTGGGCTCGCGTGGCGGCGTACCCCCTTTCACCTACTCACCACTACCATATGGCCCAACAAACCCACGATTACCACAGTTTCTACACACCTTAAAAGGGAACCAATATTGAAAGAACCTTGTTCTTGTTCTTGTTCAACCAGAGTTTTGGGTGAAAAGGGGAAGGGAAGAAGGATGGGAAAGGAGGGAATATTGGAAAAGGGGTGGAGGGGGGTTGAGAGGTGGGATAAAAAAGGAAAGGGGCCCAACCCATTTTGGTGAAATTTTAAAAAAGTGAGGGAAAATGATAATATATTTTTTTTAAAGGGGTATAAACTAACCCTCTCACATAAAATTAACAGATATTAATACATGACTCTGAATTGGTAGTAATTATACGGGTTGCAATTGTTTTTTTTTTTTTTTTTTTTTTTTTTTTTTTCGATTGCACAAGGGATATTTATGCACAATGAAGGCAATAATTTTTGGGCCATTGTAAAATTTCTGACAATGGTTTCACGGGTGGTGTCCAGCCATAGTAAAAGCAAAATTTTTTTACATTAAAATTTTAAATTTAAAGTCCCCCAAATTTGGGGGGCGATGATTTTTTCAGTATACATAGAAGGGTTTTTGGGGGTACCCAAACCTCTTCATCAGGGGGGTTTCTCAAAATCAGGGTCGTGGGTAACATCTTAGAATAAACGAAGGGCCCTTTGTGGAGAGTCATTCGTCGATCCGTGAGGAGGAGTATGATGGGATAATCCGTGGGATTAACCCTTGTATAGATTTTCTATCTGGCAGTATAGTTCTTTCTTATATAAATTTTTCTTTTTTAGGGGGTTTAAGGGGTACATTTATGGCAGTAATATCTTGTTTTTATGTGAAATTTTGCCCTTTTAACCTGTCTCTCCTCCTTGTATCGTGATGAAGCGAAGAGCTCTATTCGGCCCTTTTTAAAACCCGGGGCATGTTGGTCTTTGTTGTTAGTGACTGGGGCCCCGGGGATTTGATATTGGGCTTATCATTTTAACAGATGTTTTTTTTTGACATGTTGGGGGCTTGATTAAAACGAAAAATCTGCTAAGACCGGCTTGGCTATGTTGTCTTTTTTGTTACATGAGATGTTTAATGGAGCACCCCGTCGATTTCTACCAAAAATTTTTAGGGGGTTTTTAATGGCACAGGGGTTACCTTGATGGTTTCCTCCTTTATCTTCAATTGTTGATGCAAAAAATTCCATGTGCTAAAAAGGACCTTTTCAGGATTGTGAATTCTCCATTTTTTCCCCAAATTTGATTCACGAAATTCAAATTCATTTTCTATGACTCTTCATACTTTTATTTTCCGTTACCCGGAGTTGATGAGACGACATGAATAACATCTCTGCAAACTGTGTCACAATTGTTCATTAAACTCTGGTTAGGGAAGGTCATTACTAAAAGTTGAACAGGGGGTGGGGCTGAGACAAAAAAACCCTTGCGGGACACCAGCTGCGTTATAAAAGGGGTCTGTCGACCTGCCCTGAAAGGGGGAATGATTTTTCTTTGGTTTAAAAAATTATATATTAATCTGAGAAAAATCCAGTTATGGCTGGGGAGGTCAATTATTTTTTATTATTTTTTAAATAAACAAAAAAACCCCAACCCCAAAAGGTATACACCTGGTGGTAAGAGTTTGTTTTAAGCCTTGCCCCTAACAAAAAAAGCTTTATGAACATCTTGGTGGCTTAAGCAAATTTGTTTTTTTGTAAAAAAAATAAAATAAAAAAATTTTTCAAATGTTGGAATGTTTCTAAAAAAAATTTTTTTCAGTAAAAAAATGTTAATCCCCTTGTAGTTAATCTTTGGAAATACTTTCTTAAAAAATTTCCCGTGCTTAAAAAAAAAAAGGTTTTTTCCCCTTGGGGGTCTTTATTGGCTTACCCAAAAAAAGCATCTTAGCTCAAAAACAACTGAAAATGGGCCTAGGAAGATGGCAAATTTAAAAATATTGAAAGATGTTTACCCAATTTCTATATACTTATTTGTTTATTGTTATTCCAAGAGGTAGGTTTTCTCATTCCCCAAATAACCTGCTTATCTCAGTTTAAAATTTGAATTTGGGGTTTTTTCCCAAAGTTTAAGTATGATAAGTAGTGGGTTGTGTTCCAAGTTTCATTCTCCATTCTTCAAATATATTGATTTTGTTAAATTCATGTTTTGGGAGGAATTTTCTCCCTTAACTAATCTTGGCCTGGTCCTTGGATCTAAGTTAAATTTCAATTTCCTAATTTTTCCCGGAAGGGTTAATATGTTGAACCTTGTGTTGCCCCCAAAAGTTTTGGATTTACTCCAAAATTTTTGGGGGCCGTTTATTTGATTGCTTGAAGAAAAAAGTTTTTCCCCCAAATTTCCCGTTTTTGGGTTCAAAATTGGGGTTTTTTTTTGTTTTTAGGAGTCGGTTTTGCTTGGAGATTTTATTTATTTTAACAAGGGGGGCGCTAAACCCAGGAATTTTACACCCGGTTTTAAGATGTTTTACATTTTTTCTGTTTTCTCAAAAGTCCCTTTTTTCCCGTAGGTTTAATTTTGGAATCTTTTTTTATAAAATTCAAAAAGGGTTTACCAATATTCAGTGCAGGGAGAGCAAAATGATGGAAGGGATTTAAAAAACACAATTCAAACCCCCCAATATCTGGGGGTAATTGGGTTAAAAAGGGTTTTTAAATTCAGGATTTAAATGGAGGTTTTTTTATTTGAATTTAAAGGGAAGGTGACCACAGCCCCAGGGAATAGAAGGGAAAGAGTCAAGTCCGACGTTAAATTTTTGGTGTTCCGGATTGGGGCCAAGAAGTTTGAAATGGGCTTGATTTTAAAAATCAAAAAAAGGTTTTAAAACCCCAAAGGGGAAAAGGCCGGGTAGGAAGGAAGCAAGGGAATTGGATGGCAGAAGGGAGGGGGGATGATCAGCAGTTACAGAAAACAGCGGGGCAGGGGATAGTACGGGGGTAGAGGGTACAAGAGATTAAGTAGAAAAGGCTGAAAGTATCAGAATTGTGAAGTAAGTCAGTTCGTTGTCAAAAGTCAATGAGAGAGACCGGGATGAAAAGGTGGGTCCACATCGAGAAGGGAAGGTAAAGAGAGAGCAGCGGAGCGAAGACGACGACAGAGGTAAATTCTGCGTGCTCGTTGATAAAGTGGGCAGTCCAACAGAATGTGGCTGACTGATAATGGAGCTTGGCAATTCTCACAGAGAGGAGCAAGACGCCTCTCCATGAGATATCCATGAGTAAGACGAGTATGGCCAATGCGAAGACGGGAGAGAATGGGCCTTGAAATGACAAGTTTCTAGCTGTCATGATATTAAAGAGTTGTTTTCCTTTTAAGTCAGCCAGTGGAATACCAGCTCCACAGTTGAAGAGGGCAGGGTGATGAGCATTAAAATCTCCAGCTAGAATTGTTGGAATATTTCTGCTTAATATCCTATGTTATGTCCTAGAATCTGTATTGATAAAGCCACTGGATGGCGAAACGTCTACTACAATAAAGATATCCAGATGTTGCACATGTGTCTTAACTTTCATATTGTCGGTATTTTATACCTTTCTTGTCACAAACTTGTCAGACACTGCAACATACAATGGAATCTTGGTTTCCGAGACATCAACAAGACCTCACGGCTGCTGCAAACAAACCCCATCTCTTTGAAGGACCTACATCCACTGGGGAATCCGGCCTACCAGTGACTTTGCCCTCGTCTGCTGAGCTGCCCATCCCAATCCACTGACCGCCTATATAAACCGCCAGTCTTCTTGTCTTGCTCCAGAATCTCCTCCACCACCACCGATGCTGTGAACACTAACACCAAAGGCAGAGGGACTGATTACCTCATCCTTTTGTATATAGTTCTACTGTCTTCCTATTTATGTCCTAGAATCAGTAATGATAAAGCCACTGGATGGCGAAACGTCTACTACCATAAAGAAATCCAGATGTTGCACATGGTGTCTTAACTTTCATATTGTCGTATTTTATACCTTTCTTTGCACAACTTGTCAGACACTGCAACATCATGGAATCATGGTTCAGGAGGACATCTACAAGACCTTCACGGCTGCGGCAACTAACCCAACTCTTTGGGAAGGATCCTACTTCCCACTGGGAATCCCGCCTTCCAGTGACTTTGCCCTCGTCTGCTGCCCGTGCCCTATCCACTGACGCCTATATAAACCGCCATTCTTCTTTGTCTTTTGCTCCAGATTCTCCTCCACCACATGCTGTGAACATACACCAAGGCGAGGGACTGATTACCCGTCACTTTTGTATATAGTTCTACTGTCTTCCTATTATGTCCTAGAAACAGTTATTGATAAAGCCACTGATGGCGAAACGACTACTACAAAAAGATATCCAGATGTTTGCACATGTCTTCACTTTCATATTGTCGGTATTTTTATACCTTTCTTGCACAACCTTGTCAACCAATGCAACATCATGGAATCTTGGTTTCAGAGGACATCTACAAGACCTTCAAACGGCTGCTGCAATAACCATCTCTTTGGGAAGGACCTACTTCCCACTTGGGAATCCCCCTACCAGTGACTTTCCCTCGTCTGCTGCCCGTCCCTATCCACTGACGCCAATATAAACCGCCAGTCTTCTTGTCTTTGCTCCAGATTCTCCTCCACCACGATGCTGTGAACACTAACACCAAGGCCGAGGGACTGATTACCTCATCTTTTGTATATAGTTCTACTGTCTTCCTATTATGTCCTAGAATCTGTATTGATAAAGCCACTGGATGGCAAAACGTCTACTACAATAAAGATATCAAGATGTTGCACATGTGTCTTAACTTTCATATTGTCGGTATTTTATACCTTTCTTGCACAACAATTTAAATTGTCTCTGACATACATCGCTACTCCACCACCTTTCCTGTTGACCCTGTCAGTGTGGAATAATTTATAGCTTTGAATGTCACATACAAGGCTAAAAAATTATTCCACACTGACAGGGCCCAACAGGAAAGGTGGTGGAGTAGCGATGTATGTCAGAGCCCAATTTAAATTGTTGTGTTAGACAAGAATTAAATTAGAAGCGTCAGCCACTGAATCTGTTTGGTTACAGCTTCTCGAGGGCCGAGAAAAACAAATTTTTGGGGTGTGATTTACAGGGCCCCAAATTTTGATAGGGAGTGCATAAACTTCTAGGGGACGAAATTCGTAAGGCATCTACATACGAAAATGTTGTGATAATGGGAGATTTCAACTATAAAACAGATTGACTGGAGCAATTTGACAGGAAATTTAGAGTCAGGTGACTTTCTTGATACGATCCGGGATTGTTTTTTAAAACAGTTTGTGACAGAGCCAACTAGGGGAAATAACCTCCTTGACTTGGTTCTTGCCAGTAGGGAAACACTAATTAATAATCTTGAGGTTAATGATGAGCTTGGGGAAAGTGATCACAAATCACTCAGTTTTAATATATCATGGAATTCCCCTAATAATGGCAATGAAGTCTCCGTCCCTGACTTTCGCTTGGCTGATTTCATAGGACTGAAAAATTACTTAGGTGGGCTGAACTGGAATGACCTGACTAAGGGTCAGGTAGGTGGTGATGGTTGCCGATATGATGCTTTCCAGGGCATAAATTTTCCCACTATGGAGGTTAGGCTTATTGGTCTATAGTTCGAAGCTAAGGACCTGTCACCTGTTTTGAAAATAGGTATCACATTTGCCATTTTCCACTTATCTGGCACCATGCCAGTTTGTAGTGATATGTTGAAAAGATTAGCCAAAGGTGTGCTAAGCTCCTCTTTACATTCCTTTAGAACCATTCCTTTAGATGAAGTGCTATATAAGGCTCCATCCTGTCACTTCATCTCCATATTGTTTCATACTATGGAACAATGCTCTTCTCCAGACTGAGGGACTGACCACCTCAAAACTTTAAGGGTGATGGACTGATTACATCGTCTTCAAGTATCTTCTGCTTCTATCAACTTTTCTGTACTCGACTGAAGAAGCCTACTGTGTAGGCGAAACGTTTCGAAATAAAGATACCTAACTGTTGCATATGTGTCTTACCTAACAACCTGTTGGTATTTTATACCATTTTAATGCACAACCTCTACCTAAAGTTACCCATGAAATAGCTCCCGTACCCAATGACACCAATCGTACGTTGGTTTGCGTGCAGCCAGCAGCAACAGCCTGGTTGATCAGGCTCTGATCCACCAGGAGGCCTGGTCACAGACCGGGCCGCGGGGGCGTTGACCCCCGGAACTCTCTCCAGGTAATCCAGGTAATCAAACCCAGCCCCTCCCACTCATATACTTGTCCAGTCTCTTCTTAAAGCTACCCAAGGTCCTAGCCTCTATCACCCCACTGGGAAGATTGTTCCAATCATCTACAACTCTGTTAGAAAACCAATACTTACCTATGTCCCTTCTAAATCTAAATTTATCCAACTTAAATCCATTATTTCTGGTTCTTACCTGGTTTGACACCCTCAGTACTTTATTAACATCTCCCTTGTTTATGCCCGTCATCCACTTATACACTTCAGTGATATCTCCCCTCGTTCTACGCCTCTCCAGAGAGTGGAGATTTAAGGCTTTAAGTCTATCTTCATACGGGAGGTTCCTTACACAGTAAATAATTTTAGTCATTCTTCTCTGTACTCACCTATTTGTACTTACCTATTTGTGGTTGCAGGGGTCGATTCACAGCTCCTGGCCCCGCCTCTTCGCTGATTGCTACTAGGTCCTCTCTCTCCCTGCCCCATGAGCTCTATCATACCTCGCCTTAAAACTATGTATGGTTCCCGCCTCCACTACGTCACTTTCTAGGCTATTCCACGGCCTGACTACTCTATGACTGAAGAAATACTTCCTAACATCCCTTTGACTCAAGAAATCGTAATGACACGATTGCAAACAAACCATACCCCTGGCCGGGATTGAACCCGCGGTCATAGTCTCAAAACTCCAGCCCGTCGCATTAGCCACTAGACCAGCTAGCCACAATAAGATTCATCCAACTAGGTATATTTCTACACCATAGGAATGTTAGCACAGGCACCACTGTGACCACAAATGCAATTGAAGGGACTTGAGCTAGAGTTTGTCACGGCCATGCTAGCTGGAGATTCGTCTGTAAAAACTTGCATTTGTGGTCACAGTGGTGCCTGTGCTAACATTCCTATGGTGTAGAAATATACCTAGTTGGATGAATCTTATTGTGGCTAGCTGGTCTAGTGGCTAACGCGACAGGCTGGAGTTTTGAGACTCTATGACCGCGGGTTCAATCCCGGCCGGGGGTATGGTTTAACATCCCTTTGATTCATCTGAGTCTTCAACTTCCAATTGTGACCTCTTGTGTCTGTGTCCCCTCTCTGGAACATCCCGTCTTTGTCCACCTTGTCTATTCCGCGCAGTATTTTATATGTCGTTATCATGTCTCCCCTGACCCTCCTGTCCTCCGTGTCGTCAGGCCATTTCCCTCAAC
>NC_069408.1:5849442-5868194 GCF_026875155.1 Cherax quadricarinatus | reverse complement strand
ATTTGTAATTTTTATACCCCCCGGGTTTGGTAGGGGGTCTTTTTTCAATTGTTTTTTGACCCCTTTGTCCCCCAAGGGGTTTGGGGGTCAGACCATTCCCACCTTTCCCTTTGGTACGGGACTTCCTTTGTTTCCTGGTTTTGCTTTTCAAAACTTTATTTTTCTCCTCCATATTACGTGGCTTTCCACTTGCTGCAACTCATATGGGCCTAACTCCCGTGATGTGGGTCTTACTTCCCATTGTCCCCCTTTCCGTTTCCGGCACCATTTGCCACCGTTTTTTGGGTTTTTGATGTGTTTTTTTTCCCTGATTTGTCCCCAGTGTTAGTCTTTTCCCAACCTTTTCTCCTTTTGAGTTGGGCTGTTGTAAATTTGTCCCTAAACTTTCCCTTGGGGGTTTCCGTGGTCTTTTTGGCCTAAAAACAATTCAGGCTTGCATTCCTTATTAATTGGGAAACCTTTTTTCCCATTTTCCGGGCCCCTTCTCCAGGGTTTTTGGGTTTTGGGTTTTCCCCCGGTGATTTTTTTTTCCCCCCCGGGGCTTTCTCCTGGGGGCTTAGAGCCCATCCTTCCTTGTCGTTCCTTTCCCCCTCCCATTTTCTGATTTTGACTGGTTGGGACCGTTACGGCCCCACTTTTGCCTCTCGGGTTTTTTTGGTCCTGCCTCCCTGCCCTTTTAATTCCTTATTCCATTGCAAAGGGCCTTTTCGGTCTTTTCCTTTCCACTTCTTAAATTTTCCCCTTTCCCGTGGGGCCCCGGGGAAAAAAGGGCCCCCTTTCCTTTGGTCCAGAGTTTCTCCCCCTTTCCCAACCCCCCTTTTTCCCCCCTTTTTTTATTCACCCCCCCCCAATTTTTTCCCCCCCCCCCCCCAAAACCCTTCTCTGTGTCTTCTTCTGTTCCCTTTGTCATAAAACCCCAGGAGGTTTGTGATAAAAGTTTGCCTTCCATAAACCCCCATGGGGTTTTTTCATTTTTAATCTTGTTTTTCCGGTGTTGCCCACTCTCCTCCTGATAACTTCTCATGACCTTGCACACGATACATGCAGAGACACAGGTCTGTAGTTTAGTGCCTCGTTTTTTTTTCCCTTTCTTAAATTTGGGGACTAATTAGTGTTTTTCCCTTTCTCAGGTATTCCCCGTTTCAAGGGATGTTTAAAGATTGTGGTTAGGGGCACACACAGATCTTGCTCCTTTTTAAAGGGACCCAGGGGAGATGTTGTCCGGCCCCATCGCCTTTGAGGTGTAAAGGTCATTAAGAGTTCTTCCCTCTCTCAGTTGTTGTATGCATCAACCCCTTGTTGTATTTTCCCCTCTTGATTTTCCCTTCTGTTCGTCTTCCCACAGCCCTTCCTGTCTCTATGTAAAAATTTCCTTAAAATCCCCTTTTAGCTCCTCACATACCCTCCTGTCTTTTCTGGATTTCCCCACCTTCGTCCTTAATTTGATCCCCTGGTTTTGACTGTTGTCTTCCTCCTGATTGGTAAAAACAGTTTCGGGCAGTCTTTATTTCGATGCTATGTCATTTTCATACTGTCGCTGGGCCCCCCTCCTTCCCCGGCGTATCATTCCTGGGTCTGGATGATCTCCCTATTTCGTGTGTTCTTGCTTCTTACTTTTTCCATTCTCTATTGACTTTGTTTTTGCTCCTTACACCGTCGGGTGAACCCGGGGCTTGTTTGGTCTTTCCCCTGTTACTGTTGCCCTTTGGGGGAAAGAACCCTTTCCACTCCTCCTTGCATTTTGTTGTCATTTTTCCATCATTTCATTACTGGCTTTCCCGCCCGTTTTCTGTCCCACTGGGCCTCCCGCAGGAAGTTTTCAACCCCATTAGTCCCCTCTTTTATAGTCAGGTTTTTCCCTTTTTTACTCCCGTTATTTCTCCCCTTGCAGCTTATAGTTTCAAAACCAGAACCACGTGGTCGTGCTCCTAGGGGGTCCTACTTGTGTCCTCAATGCTGGCTGCCCAGGGTGAACACAAGGTCCAATCTTGTGGTTCAACCTCCCCTTCACTTGGGAGTGCCTTAACTGTTGGTGCATGAGGTTTTTTAGACCCCCTCCAACTCTGGCTCCCTGTTTCGGGACCCCCATGTGGTGTGTGTGTGTGTGTGTGGTGTGTGTGTGTTTTTGTTGTGTGTGTGTGTGTGTGGGTGTGTTGTGTGTGTGTGTGTGTGTGTGTGTGGGGTGTGTGTGTGGGATTAACAATCAATATTTGCACCCAAAACTCACTACGTTTTTGGGGCGGGTGTGGAAGTGTGAATTGTCTTACTCTATATTTGTTCATGATTGTAGCCAAGTATAAACGTAAAATAACCATTCACAGAATTTTTACTTTGTAACTTTTGGTCTTTTTCCTTTGACTAGTTACTATCAAAACTTTGGGGGCCCAGTCCCCGGACTCATTACGTACTCTTTTAATCTGTAATTACCTTTGTAATTGTATGATTGTGACCAGACCTCCCGGGTTTATTACCTTTGTAAATTGTGAGTTCATTACCTTTGTAAATTGTGGTCATTACCTCAGTAACTTTCTCAGCTTCAAACTTTTGGGTCCCGTCCCTGGACCAAATTTTGTCCTCTGTAATCTTTTGATACGCCCACAGGATGGGTATGGGGGTGTAATAAAACAATTAAACTAAACTAATCAGGCCCCTCCCCCTCCCCTAGAGGGTTAGGCATGGTGTCGAGATAAGATCCTAATCTCCCTATTTGAAAACACAAATTAAAACCCTTGACTAGTAATTTTCACTACATAAATGTGTGTAAAATTTTTCAATCCTTTTTATATGGAGTACAGCGCTAAAGGAAAGTATTTTATTATTATTATTATTTTATAATAAAAAAAAAAGCGCTAAGCCAAAAGGGCTATAAGGGAAAGTACTTGCAGCTGGTGTTTTTAAAATACAAAAATACGCATCCCCCATACAAGTAACTTGCCTACAGTGTTTCCTTGTTTTTTTTTAAATTTTTTTTAACAATCTCATATTAATAGAAAGGATTACTAGAATTCACTGGCAGTTCTTTTTGAAATGTTAGTCTGCCTGACATAAAAACAAAAAGTGCGTAGCCCCCTTTCCCTTGACGTGAGTGTAATAAATATCCCCAAAACCAAAATTAAAAAATGAATGACGTTCTAGGTGTTACTGAATGAAACCATGGTCGACCAAATTAAAATAACCCTCCAGGAACATAACCAGTTCAAAATGTATTTTCTCGCTGCTCCTTCTCATACTCATCGACACCTTCCCAAACCCTTCTAGGGTTGGGTAGGTGCCTGAGCCCGAGCCTTTGCTCTAAGACTGTCATTCCATTTGCCCCCCTTTTGGGGGGATGGCAGACCAGAGGGCCCGCTTGTGGCTAGGCCTGGGGACAGTTGGTCCCAAAGTGGGAGTATTGTTCCTCCTCCCATGGGAGTTAGGCTCAGACATCCCTAAAGAGGGGCCCAAGGGCCGGGGCCCCCACTTGGAAAAGGCCCGGGCCGGGGGAAAAAACGGTAAAATTTAATAATATAATTATCCCTTCTTTTTCTTTGACAGAGTTTGGTAAGATGGGGAAGGAAGAAAGGGGGTAAGGATGGAAATTTGGAAAGGGTGGGAGGGGGGGAGAGGTAGGATAAAAGGTAAGTGGCCCAACCACTTTGGTGTAATTTAAAAAGTGTATATGAAATGATAAGATATTCTTTAAGGGGTATAATACTAACCCATCAGGGTCACATAGATATAATAGGTATATAAGTACATGACTCTGAATTGGTAGTAATTATACAAGTTGCAATTGCATTTTTTTTTTTTTTTTTTTTTTTTTTTTTTTTTTTTTTTTTTGCGATTGCTCAACGGATATTTATGCGACAATGAAGGGGCAATAATTTTCTGGCCAGTTTATAATTTCGTGACAATGGCTTCTTATAGGTGGTGTCCAGCCATAGTAAATAGCAAAATTTTTACATTAGAAAGTTATATAAGATGTCTCCCTAATTGGGGGCGATGATTTTCTCAGTATACATAGAAGGGTTCTGGTGGTACCCAATCTTCTTCATCAGGGAGGTTGCTCAATATAATGGGTCGAGGGTAATCATCTTTATGAATAAAACGACGGACCCTCTGTGGGAGAGTCATTCTTTGAGTCCTGTGAGGAGGAGTATTGATGGTATAATCTGTGGTATTTACCACTTGTATAGGATGTTCTCTATCTGGCATGTATAGTTCTTGCATTGTATAAAGTTGTTTCTTTTTTAGGGTGTCAAGGCGTACATTTATGGCAGTAATATCTTGTTGTATGGGGTAAAATCTGCCATTTTAACTCTGTCTCTCCTCCTGGTATCGGTAATAAAGCGAAGAGCTCTATTCTGGACCCTTTGTAACCGTAGCATGTTGGTCTTTGCTGTTAAGGATATTGGGACACAAGGGTATTCGAGTACTGGTCTTATTATGAATTTATACAGATGTTTTTTGACATGTTGAGGGGCTTGATTGAATCGAAAGAGACTGCTAAGACCGGCTTTGGCTATATTGATCTTTTTAGTTACATGAGATGTTGAGTGGAGCAGCCTGTCTATTTCATATCCCAAAATCTTGTTAGGGTTTCTAATGGCTACAGGTGTACCTCTGATGGAGATACCCCCTTTATCTTCAATTGTTGATGCAAAACATCCTATCATGCTAACAAGGACCTTGTCAGGATTAGTCGTAATTCTCCATTTCTTTTCCCAATTAGATGTTCTACGAAGTTCAATATTCATTTTTTCTATGACTCTCTCATACTTGTATTTTCCTATTACCGGAGTTGATGAGACGACATGAATAACATCATCTGCAAACTGTGTCACAATTGTATCATTAAACTCTGGTTGAGGAAGGTCATTCACATAAATGTTGAACAGAATTGGACTTAGACAAGAACCTTGTGGGAAACCAGCTGTTGGTATGAAAGGCTCTGTCGACTTGCCATGAAAGGTGGGACTGATTTTTCGTTGAGTTAAGAAATTATATATTAATCTGAGAAAAGTCCAGTTATGGTCTGGTAGGTCAATGAGTTTGTATATAAGGCAATCATGCCATAAGCTATCAAAAGCTTTATGAACATCTCTGGTGGCAATTAAGGCAAGATCCCCCTGATGTTTTAGACTTGCTACAGTACAGAAAATAACATTTATTGCATGATTGGTACCTCTATGTGTTCTAAAGCCAAATTGTTTTTCAGTAAAAAAGTGATTAAACTCCATATAGTAGTTCAATCTGTTGGAAATGACTTTCTCAAGAACTTTTCCAGTGACTTCAAGTAAAGATATACGTCTATAGTTCCCAGGTTGGTGGATGTCTTTATTGGGCTTACCAAGAAATATCATCATAGCAGTCTTAAAAACAACTGGAAAATGTCCTGAGGCCAAGATGGCATTAAAGATATTTACCAAAGACTGTTTACAATTTCTAGGTAGGTACTTTATTTGTTTCATTGTTATTCCAGAGAGGCCAGGGGCTCTATTTCTCATTCTTCCAATAACCTGACTTATCTCTAGTAATGTAATAGGTCTAGTAAGCGGGTGGGTATCTTCAAGAGTTGAAGTATCGATGGAAGGTAGTGGTTGTAGATCATCCAAGTTCTCATCTCTCCATTCATTGACCAACTGATAATGATTATTATTAAATTGACGACTGTTTTTGTGGGAGAGAATTTTCTCCCATACATCACCCATCAAATTAGCCTGGTCCTGTGGATCGTCAAGTTTAATTTCAACATCTTCATCATCCTCATCAGTGAAGGTATGAGCTAGGTAGTTAGGAGCCTTGTGCTTTGCCCCTAAAAGTTGCCGGATCTTACTCCAAAATTTTGCTGGTTCACGTTTATACTGATTAGCTTGAAGAACTAGAAATTTCCATATGTCCCGTTTGTGTTGACTAATCATGTTAATTAATTCGTGCCTTAATCGGTGCAGTGAAGCTGCTGGTGGTTGTCGCGTTTGAAGATGCCTTCGACATTCTGCATGATAATTTCTTAAATTGTCTCTAATTTCCCTAGTAGGTTTATATTGTTGGTATATCTTTGTGGAAGCTAATTGGCAAGTTGCATTAGTAGCTTCAATAATTCGATTATGCAGGGACCTGATTGCATCATCAATTGCATTGGAAGGTAGATTTTCCAATGACACAATTTCGTCCTCACCCAGATATGCCCTGAAGGGGTCAAATCCTAGGGTGTTAAGATTGCGTTTAGGAGGTACAGGTATTCTAAATGGAGAAGTTTGTAGTTTTATTATAACAGGGATATGGTCAGATCCTACATTTCCACCAGGAGATATACGACAGTGAAAAATGTCAGTCTCTGTTTGTCAGTACTATATCTGGTGTCCCTGGATGAGGTCCAATGTACGATTTAAAGAATGGGCCTTGAAATGACAAGTTTCTAGCTGTCATGATATTAAAGAGTTGTTTTCCCCTTTTTAAATCACCCAGTGGAACACCAGCTCCACAGTTGAAGAGGGCAGGGTGATGAGCATTAAAATCTCCCGCTAGAATTGTTGGAATATTTCTGCTTAATATCCTATGTAGAGGAATTGACTCTATATATGGTTGTCTCGGGGGAAAATATCCAGTTCCTATCACTAGTTGTCCATGAGACGTTGTCATTTCTATGCAAGAATGTTATATTCATCAATACATGTATATTTTAAAATGTATAGCCTAATTTAACTAAGATGGCTACACCACTAAAGGGTCCTCTCGATTTCTCCACAGTAGAGTAACCACGTAATTTAATATGTTGATCAACTCTTGCAGCTGTCTCGTTTCAAAAGTATAACATCGGATTGTAGTATGTAGTTCAACTCAAGAACGGTAACGGTTATTAAAGAAATGTTGGAACATTAAAGTGGAAAAATTGTAATCCCCATTATTCTTGCATCTCTCATCACCTTCAACACTACTAGCACAACCTTACACCCCCCTCACATTAAAGGAGACCCGTTCCTTGCCCCCCCCCCTGTTCCCTGAGGAGTTGTGCTACAGTGAGATTACGATACCTACCGAAAAACTGATTACCATCTCCCCCATATAATTAATCTGTTCTACCACCTTGTCTAAAGAACCTTGCTGCTAACGCTTTTAACTGAGTTTACCTGGAGAGAGTTTCGGGGGTTCAACGCCCGCGGCCCGGTCCGTGACCAGGCATCATGTGGTTAAGCGCTGATCAACCAGGCTGTTGCTGTTGTCACGCAAAACCAAGTACGAAGCCACAGCCCGGTTGATCAGGAAACTGACTTTAGGTGCTTGTCAGTGCCAGCTTGGAAGACTGCCAGGGGTCTGTTGGTAATCCCCTTATGTGTGCTGGGAGGCAGTTGAACAGTCTCGGTCCCCAGACACTGATGTATGGGGTCTCTTAACGTGCTAGTGACACCCCTGCTTTTTCTTTGGGGGGATTGGGCATCGTTGCCAAGTTTTTGCTTTCGTAGTGATGGTTTTCGTGTGCAAGTTCGGTACTAGTCCCTCTAGGATTGTCCAGGTGTATATAATCATGTATCTCTCCCTCCTGCGTTCCAGGGAAATACAGGTTTAGAAACTCAAGCGCTACAGTAATTGTGGTGTTTTATCTCCGTTATTGCGCGCGTGAAAGTTCTTGTACATTTTTTAGGTCGGCAATTTCACTGCTTGAAAAGGTGCTAGTTGAGTGACAGCAAATATTCCTAGCCTAGATAGTAGACAAATGGACCTGAAGAGTGTCATCATGGGCTTGGCCTCCCTAGTTTTGAAGGTTCTCTTTATCCATCCTGTCATTTTTCTAGCAGATGCGATTGATACAAGTTATGGTTTGAGGTGAAGATCCTCCGACTATTAATCACTCCAGGTCTTTGACGGTTGGTATGTTTCGCTCCTATTTTGTGGCCTGCAGAAATTTGTTTTGTACTCTGATGAGATTTAATTTCTCTATGTTTACCATATCTGAAGTAATTGAAATTTTCTCATCGTAGAACTTCATATTGTTTTCTGCAGCCCACTGAAGAAAAGTATTTGTTGATTCCGCCTTTGGAGCCTTGCAGTGTCTGCAATGGAAGACACTGTCATGCAGATTTCGGTGTTCATCTGCAAAGGAAGACGGTGCTGTGGCTGACATCTTGTCTATGTTCGGGATATGAGGATGAGAATCATGATGGGAGCTAGAAATACTGTGCCTTGTGGAACAGAGCTTTTCACCGTTGCTGCCTCGGACTTTTACTCTGTTGGACGACTACTCTCTGTGTTCTGTTAGTGAGGACAATTTTAGATCATCGACCAAACTTTTCCTGTTATTCTTTTAGGCGCATTTTGTGCGCTATTACGCATGGTCACACTTGTCGGAAGGCTTTGGCCAGAGTCTGTATATATTACATCTGCATTCTTTTTGTTTCTAGTGCTGTTGTACCTTGTCTTAGTGTATCCAGTAGTTGAGGACAGACAGGAGCGACCTGTTCTAACCCATGTTGCTCCGGGGTTGTTGGTAACTGATGGGTTTTAGTTGGGTGGTGATCTTGCTTCTTAGGACCCTTTCAAAAAGTTTTTATATGATATGGTTGTTAGTGCTATTGGTCTGTAGTTCTTTGCTGTTGCTTTACTGCCCCCTTTGTGGAGTGGGGCTAATGTCTGTTGTTTTTAGTAATAGGGTCGACCCCCGTGTCCATGCTCCTCTCCATAGGATGGAAAAGGCCTCGTGATAGGGGCTTCTATGCAGTTCTTGATGAACACAGAGGTCCATGAGTCTGGCCCTGGGGGCAGGTGCATGGGCATGTCATTATCGCCTGTTCGAAGGTTCATTTGGGGCGTCAGGATAACATCGGATAGGCTTCGTGTTAATCAAATTTTGTGGGTCTCTCTATAAAAAATTTCATTATGATTCTTTCGACTCTCAGTCTGGTTAAGCGGCTTGCTAAAAAACTGAGTCATATTGGGACTTGATAGCTCACTCATTCTTGCTGTCATCTGTGTACGGTACCCATCTTGTTTAAGTAGGGGCCCAATACTGGACGTTGTTCTCGATTGAATTTGGCATAGGAGAAGAAATACTTTGGGTTTCTTTCGATTTCATTTATGGGCTTTTAGTTTCTTCCGGATTCCTGACTCCTAAAGGTTTCTTTTAGTTAAGTTCGATGCTTGCTATTTCTCTGACCAGTGTTATCTCCCTGCGATTTCTGATATATTGACCTATTTTAGCCGCTTGTCTATTCTTTTCCGTATGTGTAAAGGGTAGCGCCTGTCTCTTTCTATTTACATTCTTCTCCTCCTTTTTTTAGAGGAATAAGCCTGGTGCATTACATCGAGTGCACCGAGTTAATCTTGTTCCTAGGCATAAGTTATGGGTCTGTGTTGCTTAGTTATCTTCCAGCTTTAACGGTTAGGACCTTGGTTTACTTTAGGTCCCCTTTATGTTTTTTGTTATTGAAGTTGAATTTGGTGAATGCTCTCCTCTCGTGATCTAGTGTCTTTTTTGGTCGGTCTGAGCTCAAGCATGACTTGTCTGGACTCAATTATGTTGGTGATCTGAAGTATATCTGTTTTTTGATAGGTGACATTTCTTATGTCGTCTCATTGTGAGTGAAGATGAGGTCTAGTGTATTCTCCAGTCTAGTAGCTCTATTATTTGCTGGTTTAAATTGGGAATTTTGTGCGAGATTTAAAAGATCGTGTGAGTGTGAGGTTTTTCATCAGAGCTGACTCCTGGTGTTATTACTGCAACTAATATTATTTGCTATATTCTCCATTTTAGGTGCCTAAGTTGAAATCCCGCTCCAGGAGCGCAGATGTTGGGTGGAGGAGCTGGAAGATTTTCCAGACAGTGTGTCAATTTTTAACAGCTGTTCTGGAATTGCTGGGATGGTTGCTCCGGAGCATAGTATAGACTACCACAATGACTAGTTTTGGTTCATCGACCTTTAATTGTAAAACTTCCACTACGTCATTTGAGGCATTTAAGCAGTTCTGTGCAAAGAAGTGAAGTGACTCTTGCAATGTCATACGGCCACCAACACCCCCCCTTTTGCCCTGTTCACTCTGTCACATCTGTATAGGTGTAACCTGGGCTCCATTTTTCGTTGTCCAAGTGATCCTCTATGTAGGGGTCTACAGTGAAAGCCGCGAACATTGCCTTTGCCTCTGCAAGCAGTCCACGGTGAAAGGTATTTTGTTGTTTATTGCTGGCTTTAGACCCTGTATATTTGCAAAGAAAGAATGTTATCGGATTGGTGGTATTGTTGGTACTGGGGGGGGAGGAATTTTTTTCCGGACATTAGTATCTGTACTCTGTTGGTTTGAGTGGAGGCCATGACTGTGGTTCACTCCAGGAATGACTGGATTTGGTGTAAGATTTCTTGCCACTTTCCTGCCAGTTTTTTTTCATTCCTGGTACTATAAAAATCTCCCTCTTGTGTGGATGTGGTACCCAGGTTTTCCCAAGGCTGGGATGTTTTGTATATTTTATGTTCCCCTTTTTTAGATGGTTATGCCTTGGCTACATGTTATGTTATAGCACAGTCTTATCTGTACTGAGAGGTACACATTTCAGGGTGAAAAAAGCTTACTGGATGGAATGTTGCTTTTCCTGTTTGTCATAATGGGCATGACATTTTCTAGGGTGGTCAAGTTGCATGTCCATCTGTTTTTCCAGATTTTACCATGCCAGCAGATACCAGAGCATAGTATCGTGCACAGGCTTGGTTTCCCGTTTGCCTTGGGGTTTTATGTGACTGTATTCCCTGTGGTGCATGTTTCCCTGTTATTCCTATCTCCGTAGCACCACAATGGAGCTCCACCAATTGTTTTTGGTAATTTATCTCACTATTGCTATTGGGCGTCCTCTTGTTTGCTTATTTCTGCTGTTCATTTTGGATTTGCATATTGGTTTATCTTATCTTTGACTACACTTGTTTACCTACTATGGCTCTGTCCTCTATATGAGGTCATTTATATGTATTCCTTCCTGCGTTATAATTCCCGACTACCTGGACAAAGAGTGTGTCCGTGTGCTTCACCATTACTGTCTCCAGGACAATATCTCCAACTTCACATTCTGTCGCCCAGGACAGCACCTCTGCTTCACCATTTACGGTCTCCAGGGGACAGCACTATCAGCCCCACATTTACTGGATACCAGGACCATCACTCCAGCCTTACAGTTTGTGGGAACTACAGTTGGCAGTATCAAGGCAGTACCATTCAGCCCGGACTTTTTATGTTCCCATATGTTGTAGAAAGATTCCTGGTTTTTTTTTTCTATGAATGCAGCTTTGATGTTATCCTCTTAATACCCTTGTGAGTTTAGTCCACAGATTTTCCTCATTTGGTTACCAAAAAAAACTCTTCTATGTTTTAATAAACTGCTTGTAGCTAGTTCTGGGATTATCTGCACAAGGATGTGACACCAATTTCACAAAAATGACAATTTATCCTTGGGGTAAGCCCGTTTGTTGGACTGACGCCACAGACTACACCAGCTCATAATGAGTTTGAATGGTTGATTTACTGCAAGTCTACTAGCAACCTCTTGAATATTATATTAATAGCCTTAAATGAAGCTCTAGCTATTTGTATTTCTGTTTCTAACTCTTTTTGTGATATTGGGACAGCTTACGTCACGTTCCTGATTTTTAATGTTTGTGTTCTATAAGGGCGCCTACAAAACCATCCGTTTACAGTCTGCTTTATTGTTCAACGAAACTGTTTGATAAACAAGTCTAGGGTCGGACAGTCAAGGTTCGGACAAGTCAACGGGTTTCGGACAGTCAAGGGTTCGGGACAGTCAAGGGTTCGGACCAGTCGATCTGCTGACTGATCAGTGGGTCACTTATTAAAAAAATACTTCGGTCCGGTGATTTGAGCTAACACAGAATGGAGCTACTGGAAATTATCTACCCGTAGTACTATGCAGATTTGGATGATACAAAAGTTATAACTTGCGTGTTGAAGAGCGGTGATATCTGGCAGCTCCTACAATGACGTACAGTCGACTCTTTGTTTATCAATCGCTGTATCTGGCTTTTCTATTTTTTTGTTTTCCGTCTCCACACAATAAATGCTATTTATCAGATAGTTGAACTGGTGCAATTTTTGAGGGAAAGGACGCTTTATGCTGTAGTAATAATGCTTCTCGTGTGTATATTGCGACCGCTGGTAACTACGGTTATATGGAAAATTCACAGTTAACGTTATCGTATTTCAGAAAAAGAAACTAATGAAAGTCACTCCACTCCACTAAGTACCATTATAATACTGGTTAGTTGTACTTCAACACACTCGTATTCTGCTATTCACTGGTATCACTAGATTATATGCAGAGGAACTAGCAGGCTGGAAGATTAGTTAAAACCAGCTGGACCTGTGGTATGTTTCTCTGGGTCTTCTCGCTCATGCCTCTATAGGCCTTATCACTTCATTTACAAATCACCTGTTTTCAAATGACACTTTTGCCTGTATCTATCAAGATACTAGGGAGCCACTGTAGTATACACTATACACAATGGATACTCAATGCTTTCAGGGGAGACTTTTTGCCTACTGACACTACGTTCAATTATTTATTATTTTTTTCACAAGGGAAAACAGCGCCTATGATCCCCTCTGGCAGTAAAAAACTACGATAGGTAATGCACATAATTCTCCGTTTTTGACTCAGTATATTAATGTTTCCGCCCAAAGATTGGTTCCAGGCGCTAGAGGGATGTATCGTATAGGATTGATGACACAAATTAATGTTCTAGCACGCTTAGAACGACGTGAAAAACACAGGGGAAAGCCGGGATGAGCACAACAAGGCACGCTGACGGAGTGGTGACGGTGGTGGTGGTCAGGTAGCCCGTTAATCTGTCTCGTGTTCCCCAAGATAACAGAAATAATTCTGCCATAATTACATCAAAGCCCTCCCCACTTCACTTGCTACCCCTCACTAACTTCCGATCGAGTCAAAGATCTAAGAAAAGACCATCTCCCCTCCCACCAACAACCCTAATTAACCCCCGCCTCATCCAGACTCTCACCCAACGCCCAAAGATGAACAAAATATTACCACATGATAGCAGTTTCCTCCTCCCACAGAATAAAACAATGTTGCCTCTCTCACCAACCCCATCTTATGCAAACTCTTGCTTTGATGCAACCACACCAATGAGAAAATGGTACTTTTACCCATCTCCCTGACCCTTGCTGGTATCTAAGTTCCTGAACGACCCCCATATGACCATCCAAGTTATACTATGGGGTATACTGCGACCCCCAATGCAATTACCACCCCTTCCCCACGACAACACCACCACTGTGTTTAGTCAAACTTTTAACCTGCCTCACTGTCAACAAGAATCTTATGACATTTTCACACTATTCTCAAATCCATGCCACACACCAGTTTTCTAGCATCCCTCATTCAACCCTATCCACCCTAACACCCCTTCCCCCCCACCCTTAGATAGCTCATGCTTAAATATATTATGGCCAATTCCCTAGGCCTAAGGCCAACATACCTAGTCCCCCATTTCACCTCCATCATGACCACCTACTTGACAAACCAGCCTCTCCCAAACCCCACACAAACATCAAACATCTTGAAATTTCCTGTAAATACTGCACCTCCAAGGGAAACCTCCGCCACCACCCCGACCGTACTATATCACCACCTAGTTAATTACCCACAATGCCTCTGCTGTACACGGGGCCCCGGGCTTCACTAAACCTCAAAACCTTTCAACTTGCCTATAACCTTACTCGTGACTGTTTCTGAGTTCATTCCGCCTACATTCATGCAACTGCTGCATATACCATATCCCACACCCTAATTCTGTCACAAAACCGTCCATCCCCATCTCTCCCCCAATCTCCCAAACCCATGTTCATACCTCCAATACTAGACTTTGCTAATTTATCTACATCTGTGAAACAATTCCAAAACTCTTTTATCACCTCTCCACACCCTTCGTTTTAAAAGCCTCCCCACTCGTAACTAACACAGTTGTGTCATCCACATAATCACCCCCCCCCCCCCCCCCCCCATACTATTTCCCTCCATGCTTCCCTCCCCGTACCCCCCCACAATTCATCTCACGCCTCAAAGAAAGGATGTTGCACACATGCAAAGAGAACTGCGCACTCGGGTCAACCCTGCCTTTAATCCCTGTTCCTTCATTTACGCCCCCCCAGCTTTCCAATTAACCTGCACTCTCATGACAGCCCCTCATATAGAGTGTGCCCCACCTCACTAACCCCACCTCCAAACCAATTTCTTTTTTTTCCAAAACAGCCACAAAATGTCCCTCCTTCACGCAGTCCATAGGCCTGAGCCCAATCCTAAGCACAAGGAACGCCCCCTCCTGGCAGAGTTCTCTATAAAAATCCTCTATCCCACTGTGCTACATTCTTCACTAGTCCGTCCCGGTATCCCATAACTGACCCTTCTTGCATGCTATTCCCAATTTACCTAGTCGTTTTGTAGACATGATGACCGCCAATACCTTCACAAATATTTTGTAATCTGTACACATAACGAAACGGCGATAATCTCCACACCCTTTCCTCACCCCCTTCTTTGGCACCAAAACAACAACCCAGTTCTCTGTGTTTGCGCATTCCTACCACGTTTCAACATATAATTCAGAACCGCCATAGCACTCCTCTCAGTCCTCCCAATGTGCGCTCTGTAAAAATCATTAGATAACCCATCTATCCCGGTGCCTTCCTGACTCAACCCATTCTCCACCTCCCCCACCTCTGCCTCCGTAATGCCTAACTTCAAACAATTTCCCGAATTCCCCCTGCCCCAAAACCCTGATGAACCCCTAATAGCTCTAAATGTTTCTATAACCAACCACCCCTCCCCTTCTCTTCCATTCTCCGTAAACCAATAATCAGTATACCTACTGATACAATCTGTGTCTGAGAGGGACCCTGTCGCACATTAACCCTTCCCCTCCTCACGACTATATGTGCCACGGTATTCTCAACGGTCTGTCTCCTTGAATTTTCGAGTAATACCCAGTTGGGCTTATCACCTTTTAGTACGTTCTCCAATCTGCCTGAACCTGAGTGCATCAAAAACGTTCATTATGCATCTCCATTAAACGACTTCTAAGTTCCCCCATAACTCCTCCCACACCTACCCTACCTTCCCCATAACATCATTCAACTGGCCCTCTGATTAATTCTTGCAATCCAAAACTCAGCGTGCCCGTTCCCTGCCCCTCTTTCTTAAAAAATTCTGCAATCTGCACTTTGCCTGCAACTCCCACCATCTAGAAAATACACCTCATCATTCACTAGCCTCCCAAATCCTTTCCACATGTCTGAAAGGACCAAACCTTGATTCTTCCTCCTGTAAAGGATCAGAGCGATTTTAATTTCCAATAAGACTCTGTGTGAATTCTCGGTTAATACCATCCACCCGAAGGTCAGCCAACACTGCTCTGATGGTCAGATTATAAACCCACGTCAATGTTCTAACCCTTCTCCACTCCTATCCCCTGCTCACATTAAATCCTATCCAACTTGCTCATAACTCTCCTGTACATAGGTGTGCTCGACATGCTACCACCCTGCCGACCATCTACTACCCCGTCATCACACAAAGATTCTCGTAAGGACACCAACACGCACCCCGGCCCCCATAGGTTTTACGTCTGCTGCCTAATACACAATTACAATCACCTCCAATTATCGCGATAGCAGGTAAACCCACTGAGATAGTGTATAACCAATAACGTACGAAACAAAGTCTGTTTTTATCCTCACGTTACCAATCATCCGGGCAATAAACTCCCAGTCGTGTAGTACATTACCCTGCTCTCACCCACCTACCATCACCCGAAACAACCTACCCCCCCACCCCATGACTCGCAATGGAACTGGTTTCCTTTACTAAAACAGCCACTCCTTCATTAATGTCATCTTGATGTTGTTTTAACTTCCGGAGGCCCTCATATGGTCCATCCGCCATACCCCTCCTCTAGCCTCATGAATGACTTCCGTAGCTTGCTGAAAACGTCCTCTATAACAAAAACTTCGCCCTCCTCAAAGGGTACATTCTCACACCGTTACCACGTATAGTAAGTAGACACGTCATGGCATTCAACACATCCATCGTCGAGTTGAGGCACATTCGGCGTTCCTGGTACACCTCCACCACACGCTGTAGAAACTGGCCCTCAGAAACTTCACAAATACTCTTTTCATCCTGTTAAGGGCCACACCATACAGTTCCTCGTTAGGGATGCCATATAGATCCCTAATAATTGCAGGAAGAAGTACGTTCATCATAGCAGGGCTCAGAGAACCCCTTAACAGCTCAATGCAGACTGTGTTAATCCTCCTGCGGGTGTAATCCGAGATGTATTGATCAGTGAAAATGTGTCTGAAGATAAGAAAGAAGAATCCAGGTGAAGTGGGAGCTACTGAGCAGCCCGTCCGCACGGCCCAATAGCGATGCGAACAATGAATCACTATTTTGGAATTATTACTATTTTTTACTATTATCACTATTATGTTACTATTATGGTTAGGTAGGATTTCTTGTGTATATAGAGTTTAAGTCTCGGAACCATCCGGTGAATTGTTCAATTGTTTATGTCGGCTGGCTGACCGTGGCGTAGCTGATCCAACCTGTCGACACGTCAATCAGGACTTGCAAGTACCGTAGTCCGTCTGCTCCCTGCTCTAAGTCTGACAACTGCATCGTTATATTGGCTCTTACGGTGTACAGTTGATTGGTTTTGAGAATTGGACTCTGAGCTGACTAACTTTGTTCCTCAATTACTTTTGAAAGACTCTTTTGATATTTATATTCTTGGTCTGTTCAGTAATCCATTGATACTTTACGGCCAGATTCAAAGGTCTCTGTTAAATCTTGTACCTTTTCGTATTTTGAGTTTACAGTCTCGTTGAAAGAGACCGTAATATTACATGAGGAGCTTAGATTCAGGAAGAATAATTAAACTTCTTATTAATAGGACATTTCCATGTTTTTGGAAACTAAAGTAAGGGTAATTTTTTGTAAAAAATTTAAATTTTAAAAACTACAAAAGAAGATAAAGAATTGTTTTAAAATTAATAAATTAAAATTTTATTCATGATTTTCCCCATTTAAATTATTTCCCCAAACTCTAAAAGACCTTTAAAGAACTCAAAACCCAAAAAATTTTGTTGCATAAAAAATAAAGGTAACAGGCCACATTCTAAGTTTTTTAAAAAAATTTTCTTATTCGCAACAATTATTACACATCCCATTCGCACAGGTTCTACCACGCCCTTTATACTATTCCCAACTCTCTCTCTCCACACAAAGCCCTCACACATTTTTGTCAACTATTCAACCCCAAGAGAGCCCCCGTTTTCACCCCTGCATCCCACCCTACTTTTAGCTTACCATCCCACCCTGCCCCTCCCACCAATTTTTAAAAATTTTGTCGCCCCAACCGAAAAAAGAGACTAGCAGAGGAGCTTCACCAAATTCAACTTAAATAAAAAAAAACATAAAGTGGGCCCAAGTAAACCAATCCAAACCGATATAAGCGGGAAATATACAAGCAACACGACCCAAACTTATCCCAGAACAGATTAACTCGTGGCACCGATTATGCCAAAAGGGCTTATTCCCTAAGAAAAAGGAGGAGAAATTAAAATAAAAAAAAAGAGACAGGCGCTCCCCTTACAGGCCGGAAAGAATAACAGAGCGCTAAAAAGGGTCAAAATCAAAAAGCGCAGGGAGACACGGTCAAAAAAATAGCAAGCATCGAATTTAAGCTAAAAAACCTTTTAGGAGTCAGAATCCGGGAAGAACTAAAAGCATAAAGAAATCGAAAAAAACCCCAAAGTTTTTCTTCTCCTATCCCAAATAAAAATCAGAAAAACGCCCGTTTTGGGGCCCCTACTTAAACAAGAGGGGCCCCCACACAATGAAGAAAGGAAAGAGTGAGCTACTCAAGTCCCAATATGCCTTTTTTGCAAGCCGCTAACCAACTGAGATCGAAAATCAAAATAATTTTTATAGAGACCACAAAATTTGTTAAAACAAGCCTACCGATGTTATCCTGACCCAAAAGACTTCGAACAGGCATAAATACAGCCCATGCCTCCCCCAGGCCAACTCATGGGAAATTGTGTTCATCAAAAACTCAAAAGCCCCATCATCGACCTTTTCCCTCCTATGGAGAGGGAGATGGACACGGGGTCTCCCCAGTTACTAAAAACAACAACATAGCCCCCCCACAAAAAGGGCAGTAAAACAACAGCAAAGAACTACAACCAAAGCACTAACTCCCATACTAAAAATCTTTTAAAGGGGCCTAAGAAGCAAGATCACCACCCCCTCTAAAACCCATCAGTTACACAACCCGGGCAAAAATGGGGGTTTGAACAGGTCGCTCCTGTCTGTCTCAACTACTGGGTCACTACACTTCGCTGCCTGACCACGGTCGGTGAGGTTTTGCCTGCACCCCCGCTGTTTCAGGCGAGCTACCTTGTATCAACATGGCCTGATGTGAGGAGGCGCAAATACCATTGGTTTTGACTGCTTCGTGGGGGGATTTCGCCCCTTTGCAAGTTTACTCCCCAAAAATCACAGGAACCTATGGAATCCAGGGCGATGAGGTGTATGGGGTAGCCCTGATGGGGGTTTTAAATCTTCTCAAATTGAATTCCACTCCCTGTATATCTTTGGTGACGAGATTCCCAAAACTGAGTCTTACGCTACCCAGTGTGAAGGGGCGTTTGATCGACTACTCGCCACTTTTCGTGGGTTAAGATACTAATGTCCCCTTTTG
>NC_069408.1:5825251-5848942 GCF_026875155.1 Cherax quadricarinatus | reverse complement strand
TCTACATTTTTTGTGTGATTTTGTAAACAATATAGTTGTTGTCTCCCAATGAGATTACTCGTATGCATGTAATGTTGAGGTACTTACAGGTAATCACCCCTACCTGGACCCATTACAGTACCTCTGTAATCTGTAAATACCTTTGTAACTTGTCATGATTGTGACTAGACCTACCTGGAGTTCATTACCTTTGTAAATTGTGAGTTCATTACCTTTGTAAATTGTGAGTTCATTACCTTTGTAAATTGTGAATTCATTACCTCTGTAACTTGCTCAGCTATCAAAACTTTGGAGTCCAGTCCCTGGACCAATTATGTACCTCTGTAATCTTTTGACTACCGCCCACAGGATGGGTATGGGGTGCATAATAAACATATCAAACTAACTAACTAACTAACCCTAAAAATTTTCCATATCTTCCCGCTGGTCCTTCCTGAACCGGATGCAATCAGTGAAAAATTAATTGAATTAATTACTCAATAATTAAGTGACTGATTGAAGGAAGTGGGTATAGGGTACACAAATTTAATCGGTCGTGTGGTGGATGATAATTAGCCCAATTAATTGCTAGTCATTGTTCGCATCGCTATTGGGCCGTGCGGACGGACTGCGCAGTAGCTCCCACTTCACCTGGTTTCTGCGCAGTATTCACTGATCAAACATGGCGGATTACACCGGCAGGAGGATTAACACAGTCTGCATTGAGCTGTTAAGGGGTTCTCTGAGCCCTGCTACGATGAACGTACTTCTTCCTGCAATTATTAGGGATCTATATGGCATCCCTAACGAGGAACTGTATGGTGTGGCCCTTAACGGGATGAAAAGAGTATTTGTGAAGTTTCTGAGGGCCAGTTTCTACAGCAGTGTGGTGGAGGAGTACCAGGAACGCCGAATGTGCCTCAACTCGACGATGGATGTGTGTATGCATGATGTATCTACTTACTACACGTGGGTACGAGTGAGAAATGTACCTTTTGAGGCGACCAAGTTTGGTATAGAGGACGTTTTCCGCAACTACGGAGTCATTCATGAGGCTAGAGGAGGGGTATGGCGGGATGGACCATATGAGGGCCTCCCGGAAGGTTCATACACCATCAAGATGACATTAAAGAAGCCTATACCTTCGTATGTTATGTTGACAGGCAACAGAACTCAGGTATATGTGTCTTATGCAGGACAAAGGAGGACGTGTCGTCTTTGCAACTCTTATGAACATATAGCGGCGCAATGTGCACATAGAGTTCCCCCAGGGGTGCCAGCCCCGGTGGAGGAGGTCCAGCAGACGAGTGTGGTGGCGACGGCGAAAACTGGGACTCCTCTATGGAGTGAGGAGGTGGAGAAGGAGGGAGAACAGATGGGGACGTGTGTCACACTCCCGGTGGAGGATGGAGATCCTACTACAACACCTGTGGTGGTGGAGGAAGTGGCAGAGACGACACAGGAGGTGTCCTTAGAGTCTGTGCTCCAGGAATTCTTGGAGGAGACTTTGGTAGGAGAGGACATGGATGGACGGACCAGTGATAGGCAGCGATTGCAAGGGCTGAGTGAGAAGAAGGGAGTAACAGGGAATAGTGGAAAGGATACACTTGTGGTGGCAGAGGTACACAGGGAGGATGTACCTGAGGAAGAGATGGCTTTGGGAGGCAGCTCTAGGAAGCGGCCAGCGGGGTTGACTGAATTAGACGACGTTTTAACACCTGGGCAAAGACCAGGTAAGAAGGCATGGGCAGAGGCGGTACGAAAATCCCCTACAGGGGGGGGAGTACAGGGAGAATCGGGGGGGAGGGACAGGGGGGGTAGGGGGTCTTATTAAAAAGAGTAGTAAGGAAAGTGTGAGCAAGCCACAGCGGCACAGAGGTAAGCCACATTTCCTTGACCATTCAGGTGTGTAACAATAAATGCTAATGGCCTAAAGACTGAAGTAAAAAGGGTAAGGTTGGAGTGGTTCCTCAAAAGGTATGACGTGGATGTTTGTTTCCTACAGGAGCATAACCATAAGTCAGGTAGTGAGTTGCGACTGAGAGGATATAAGTTGTTTGTAAGCATGGCAATGCTTTTAAAGGGAGGAGTGGCTGTTTTAGTAAAGGAGACCAGACCATTGCGAGTCATGGGTGGAGGAGGGGGGAGGGGGGAGGTTTGTTCGGGTGGATGGGTGGGGGGGAGAGCAGGTATGTTTTTGTGGGAGTTTATATGCCCGCGATTGGTAAACGTGAGGATAAAAACAGACTTTGTTCGGGAACGTATTGTTATACTATCTCATGGGTTTTAACTGCTATCGCGATAATTGGAGGTGATTGGAATTGTTGATTAGGCATGCAGACGTCATACCTAGGGGGGCGGGTGCGTGTTGGGTGTCTAAGGGATCATTTGCGTGATGCGGGTCGTAGAAGTGGTCGGCAGGGAGGGGGTATCAGGTCGAGCACACCATTACAGGGGAGTTATGAGGCAAGTTGGATAGGATTTATGTGAGGCAGGATAGGAGTGGAGAGGTTAGAACAGTAGAGTGGTTTATCTGACCACAGAGCCAGTGGTTTGGCTGACCTTCGGGTGGATGGTAATTCCGAGAATATATCAGCGGTATTTGAAATTAAATGTGAGGCTTTTACAGAGGAAGACAAGGTAGTCCCTTTCAACATGGTGGAAAGGGTTTTGGGAGGCTAGGGAAGAGAGGTGGATTTTGCTTAGATTGGTTGGGAGTTGCAGGCAAAGGTGCAGATTGCAGGATTTTTTTAAGAAGAGGGGCAGGGAACGGGTGCGCTGGAGGTTTGGATTGCAGATTATTTAGAGGGCAGTTGAATGATTATTATGGGGGGGGGGTAGGGAAGGTGTGGAGGAGTTATGGGGAACTTAGAAGTCGTTTAGGTGGAGAATTCATAATGAACGTTTTGATGCACTCCAGGTCAGGGCCGGATTGAGGACGTACTAAAAGGTGATAAAAGCACACCGGTATGTATCCGAAAATTCAAGGACAGACAGTTGAGGAATACCGTGCACATATTGCGTGAGGGAGGGGGAGGGTTATGTGTCAGGGACAGGGTCTCTCCTGACCACAGATCTATCAGTAGGTATACGGATTATTGGTTTTACGGAGAAATGGAAGAGAAGGGGAGGGGTGGTTGGGTAGAAACATTTAGCGCTATAGGGGTTTCATTCAGAGGGTTTTGGGGCAAGGGGGGATCGGGAAATGTTGGAGGAGGCATTAACAGGGGCAGAGGTGGGGGAGGTGTGAATGGGTCGAGTCCAGGGAAGCACTGGGAAAAGGATGGGTTATCAATTTGATTTTTACAGAGCACATTGGGGATCTGAGGGGTGCCTAGTGGCGGTCTGAATTATTTGTTGAGACGTGGTAAATGGCGCAAACTACAGAGAACGGGGTGTTGTTTTGGTGCCAAAGAAGGGGGGGGGGAGGAAAGGGTTGGGAGATTATCGTCCGTTGGTCGTTAATGTGTACGGATTACAAAATTTTTGTGCGAGTATGGGCAACAGGTTAAAGAAAGGTAATTGGGAAAGCAAACATGAGTGGCAGTATGGGATAACCGACGGACGTATGAAGAATGGGCACAGTGGGATAAGGATTTTTAAGAGAACTGCCAGGGAGGGGGGGCGACCTTGGCTTGGATTGGGCTCAGAGGCCTATGAACTGCGGAAGAACATAAGAACAAAGAAAGGAGGAACACTGCAGCAAGCCTGTTGGCCCCCAAAAATGGGCAGGTCCTTTACATTCACCCCCTAACAAAACTTTTCCCCAAACCCCAATTTTAATCCACCCAAAAACACTCCACAAGTCCCACTAAACCCCAAACCCTCCCATCATGTACTTTCCACCTAAATTTAAACTCCCAAAAAGTCCCTAATAAAAAAGAACCCCACTCTAAACCCCAAAAAAAAATAATGTTTTTAAAAAAAAACTTATCAAATTTTTAAATCCATTACTGTGGGTTCTCCTTGAGAGATTCCCAAGACCTTGTTAATACCCCCTTTTTTTAAATACCTTTTTCCTTTTATACACTTCGATCAGGTCCCCCCTCACTCTTCGTCTAACAATGAAGTAACTTAAGAGTCTTCAATCTTTCTTCAAAAAGGAAGATTTTAATGCTATGTATTAATTTAGTCACCTGCGCTGAATTTTTCTAACAATTTATGTCCATTCTGTAATTGGAGACCAGAATTGGCTGCAAAATCTAGGGGGGCCCTTTACAAATGATGTATAAAGCTGCGTTGACCTCTGGACTTCTGTTGCTTCCCCTTCTTGAATAAATCCCATAATCTTTTTCCCCTTTTTACGTCGCTTGGCATTGCTGTCTTGGTTTAAGGTTGCGCTTTCCATCCCCCCCAAGTCCTTTTCGCAATTGATGGGTAAATTGTACATTTTTAACGAAAAGTGCTGGGTTATGGCCTCCCCAGCTTTAGAACCTTGCATTTATCTCATTGAACTGCATCTCCACTTTTCTGAACCCAAAAGAGGTTTGCCCAAACCCCCCTGAAGTTCCCTAACATTCGTTTGAATCAATTATCCTACCCATCTTCGTGTCAAACGGCGAATTTGCTCATATCACAGCAATTCCCTTTATCAAACTTGATTAAATTTTTAAAAACAAAGGCCCCAAAACTGATCCCTGAAAAAACCCACTTGTTAAAGATCCCCACTGGATTTAACCCCATTTATGGACACTCTCTCTTCCTGTCTGTGAGCCAGACCATCCACGAGAGCCCCTTCCCCCAATCCCTGGCTGCCTTTCTTCAACAGTCTTTGGGGCGGAAATCTAACAAATGCCTTATAAATCTAATAAAAAAATATCAAATTCTTTATCGTGGTCAACAGCCTCAAAAGCTTTATGAAGAAATTTAAATAAATTAGTTAGACAAGCCCGGGCCCTCTTGTGAACCTGCTGGTTCATTAATCAAGCATGCTTATCAGATGGTTCTTTAATTCAGCTTAATTGACCTAGAAAACTTGCCTAAAATTGAGGTGGGGCTTTTTTGGGCGGTAATTTGAGGGTAACGAGTTGTCCCCTTTTTTAAAAATAAAAAATTAATTACCATCTTCCACAATCAGACACTTCCCTTTTTGAAGAGATAAATTAAAAAATTGTTAATGGTTCACAGATTTCCCTTTTTGATTCCTTAAAAACCCTTGAAAAAACCTCATCGGACCCGGTGACTTTTTTTGCTTCGTCGGTCTATCTGCTTCAAAACCCTTTTCCCTAGTGATTTTTTGGGGGGGCTGTTTGGAGAAATTGGGGTTTTGGAGGGGGGGGTTGAGGGGGGGCAACTCTAATGGGGGGCTGTCTGAGGGTGCAGGTTAAGGAAAGCTGGGGGGGGGGGGGGTGATGATAAAAAGGGATTAAGGCGGGGTTGCCCGCTGTCGCGTTGCCTTTGATGTGTGCAACTCCTTTTTTTGAGGCTGTGGAGGGGGAATTTGGGGGGGGGTGGGGGGGGAGTGGGGGGAATAGTAGGTTTTTGGGGATGACAAATGTGTTAGTTATGAGTGGGGAGGCTTTAAGAAGGGTGGGAGAGGTGAAAAGGATTTTTTGGGAAGTTTCAGGAATGGTATTTAAATTTTAGCAAAGTCGGTTTTTGGAAAGGGAGGAACAGGGGTTTGGGGGGGAATTGGGGGGAGAGGGGGATGGACGGTTTGTGCAGAATTAGGGTGTGGGGATATGGTAATAAAGCATTGCAGGAATGTAGGAGGTTAACTCAAAAACGTCCGAGTGGGTTGTGGGCAAGTTAAAAGGTTTGGGGGTTAGTAAAGGGGCGTTACAGCAGAGGGCTTTGGAAAATTAACTTGCGGTGTTATAAAGGTCGGGCGTGTGGCGGAGGTGTTCCTTTGAGGGTGAGGATTTAAGGAAATACGGGGAAGGGTTTTGAGGTTTGTGGGGGGGTTTGGGGGGGCCCTGGTTGCCCAAGGATGTGGTCATGACGGAGGTGAAAACGGGGGGGACTAGGTTTGTTGGCCTTAGGGCCTAGGGTAATAATGGCTTTATATATTAAGCAGAGGTATCTAAAGGGGGGGGGGAGGGGTTTGGGGTGGATAGGGGATGAGGGATGCTAAAAAACTGGTGGTATGGTAGGATTTGAAAAAGTGTAAGATGTAATAAGATTCATTTTGACAGTGAGGCGGGTTTAAAAATTTGAAGGAAAAACCAGTGTGGGTGGGGTGGGGGGGAAGGGGTGTATTGGGGGGGGGTCGCAGTATCCCCCATGTATAACTGGAGGGTCTATGGGGGGAGTTCAGGGGCTTAGGATACCAGCAAAAGGGTCGGGAATGGTATAACCCTTTTCTCATGGGTGTGGTTGCATCTAAGCACATGTTGCATAAATGGGGTTGGTTTAGAGGGAACTGTTATTCTGTGGGGGGGGGAAAATGCCTATATTTTGGTATATTTTGTTCTCTTTGGGCGTGGTGATCTGGATGGCGGGGGTTTTTAGGTTGGGGGGTGGGGGGGGGGGGGTCTTTTTTTAGATCTTTGTCGATGGATGTTAGTGGGGTGCAAGTGAAGTGGGGGGCTTTGAGTATGTTATGGCAGTTATTTGCATGTTTCTTGGGGGGATAGGCAGATTAAAGGGATTGAGGATAAAAAAATTGCAGCAAGGTTTTTTAGGACAAGGTGTTAGGAAAAGTTAATATATGGGGGGGGGATGGGAATCAAGTTTTTCGGTAGGGTTTTTAATCTCACTGTAGCACAACTTCTCAGGGGAAAGGGGGGGGGGGGCAAGGACGGGTCTCCTTTTAAAGTGAGGGGAAGGGGTTTTAAGGGTTTTGTAGTAGTTGGGAAATGATGAGAGAGTGAGTGTGGAGCATACTTCGTGAACGGTTATGTTCCCGGAGAGTTATTTTTTATTTTGGGTTTATCCATGGTTTCATTTTAGTAACACCTAAACGTCTACATTTACTATTTTGGTTGGGTATATTATTACACTCCTGCAAGGGTAGGTGGGGTTATCATGTTATGGTTTTATGCATGCAGTACTGACATGTACAAAAAAAATATGCCATGAATTTAAATCCTTTTTTTTAATAGAGATGTGTTAAAAAAATTAAAAAAAAAACAAGGGAAACCTGTAGGTCAAGTGTACGTTATATCGGGTGATGTTTGTATTTTTTTTAGTTTTAAACCGTAGCTGCAAGTACTTTTTTATCCCTTGTGGCTAGCCTTCTTTTTTATTTAAATAATAATAAAAAAAATACTTTCCTTTAAAGCTGTAACCCCATATAGAAGAAGGATTGTAATACTTTTTCCAAAATTTATGTATGAATAAACTATGTCAAGGTGTTTAATTTGTGTTTCAGATAGGGAGATTAGGGTTTATGTCCCCGTCTTAACAAGTTTGATCTTAAGCTAGGATTTAGTTAGTTGTAGGGGAGTGCCTGTATAGTCTTCATTGAGGGTGTTTCTTGCCCCGTCCTTGTGTGGGCAGAACCAATTTGACATGTTTCAATGTGATAATTCTTGTCTTGGATTATATTAAATATTTACATAACCTAGTTTTAAAGATGAGGTAGCATGTAATGTATTCTCTTATATTTTATGTGTAAACTCCATGTTATACAATGTTGTTATGACAGTTTGAATTTCATGGTTGATGCATTATTATTGATATTAAATATTGTGGGTGTATATTCTTCCGCTTATACAGGTGTGTGTGTATAGCAATGTAATGTCCATATCTGTTTTCATATGTACTTTTATATTTTTGTGTTTTGTTTAGTTCATGCATCACCAACTTCTGGTAAATTCCCATTAAGGTTTAATGACGTAAGGGTATAACCCTAATTGTTAGGTTACTTAAGGTATTTCTTAGAACGGTGCATGTAAATATTTTTGTCTGCACTGGCATTATTAATTATTGTAAAAGGAGGAGTTTTGTAGGACATGTTGTTGGATGTGTAACTGGTTGTAATATGGCTATCAGCTATAGTGTTATTTTAAGTACTGGGATTGTGTGATAGAGGTTATTGTTAATATCCAGTATAGTTCTTCTTTTATTAAACTCTTATACATTCTTGTATTTGTTGTAAGTAAATGAGTGGGCAATGAACTGGATTATATGAGAATGTCTTTGTATATAAACTATCATGTACAATGTAAATAAGTGTGACATTCTTTGGATTATATTGCCTTTTGTGTTATAAGATACTGGTTGTATTTTATGGATATAATAAACCCACCTGTATGTTCAGGTGTGGGTTGTCCGCAGTGTAGTTACATGTATGTTCAGGTGTGGGTTGTCCTTAGTGTAGTTACATGTATGTTCAGGTGTGGGTTGTCCTTAGTGCAGTTACATGTATGTTCGGCATTTTTTGGGAGGTATCAAACATTTATAGTTGAACGTGTGTTTCTTATGTATAAGTTTAGTGCTGTGATAGGGAACGTGGATTTTTGTTTTTATTATTTAATGGTTCACATGTCTTTGTTTATGTGACGTATGTATAGCATACATGTATAATGTGTATTGTGTTTTTTAAATAAAATATAAAAAAAAAATTAATTGCTAGCACACGTGTGGCTAGGATTTATACAAGAGTAAAGTGCAAGAATTACTCTTATAAGGCGCCTACTTAAGTTGTATTATCAGTGATTAATAATTCTCTAACCATGACTGGATCTGATGGAGTTAATGTGGCTGACAAGTCCGTGGATTTTAGAGTAATGAAAGAATCATTACAGGCCATGTGAAACCTTGAAACCTAATGAATTAAAGTTATATTTAGATGCTTTAGAGAGTAGATTTGAGTGGTACAAATTGTGGTTTAAAGTCTGTGAAAGAGATCTGCTGGAGAATTGTGCAGATGGAATGGAAATCAATGTTTCAATTAATCAACATTACGAATTGGAAGAAAAACTGTCTTGTAAAAGTAAGGCTTTGAATAAATTAAAGGGTGAAAGCCAGGCAGTTGATCAACCTATTAATGCAAAGGATGTGTTTGCCAAAACCTCCAGAGTAAGGTCTGGAGGAAATCAGACTAGGTCGGCAAGAATTAATTGTTCAATTGCAGACAAGTCAGCCAAACAGTTCTACGGATATAACACATAATGACTCTGAAGTATCTGTTAAGTCTCAAAAGGGAAAAATAATCCCAGTGGTAATAATCATAATTAAGAGTTAAATAGGCACATATCAAGTGACAGGAATCAGTAATAGTGGTTCCTCACATCAAGGTAAGAGGAATAAGTACCTCAGTAAGGATAACCCAGTTAATAAGAGGTCAGGCAAGGAAAAGAGAGACTGCCTCTTTTGCAAGTGTACTCATTTCACTAAAAATTGTAATGTCTGTAATTCATGGGATATTAAAGTGGAAAGAATGAAAGAACTTTTTTTTTTTATATTTTATTTAAAAAACACAATACACATCTTACATTTGTGCTATATTTAGGTTACATAAACAAAGAAACGTGATCCATTAAATAATAAAAACAAACAACTTCACATTCCTTATCCCAGCCCTAAACTTATACATAAGAAAAACACGTTCAACTGTAAATGCGTGATTCCCCCTCCAAAGTGCCCAACCAGCACACACAACATACATGTAACTAAAAACAGCCCACACCTGAACATACAGGTGGGTTTATTATATCCATAAACTACAGCCAGCCTCTTACAACACAAAAGGCAATATAATCCAAAGAATGTCACACTTATTTACATTATATATGAAACTTTATATACAAAGACATTCTCATATAATCCAATTCGTTGCACACTCATTAGTATTGTATAATAAACTTTATACACAAAGACATAATACTAAACAGCTCAAAAATTACAATATAATAAAGGTGACAAAATAGTCATTTCCACACCTTACCACAGAGAAACTAAACACACTATTAAAATAACAAAGATACACACTCATGTTACATAGCACATTATTATTAGTGTGTTAACAATGCTTTGAGTGTTCCTTCTTGTAGTTGTCTCACTGACAAAGATCATTTACCTTATTAAAACTATGATCATCAATGACCTCTTGTCTTTCAACACATGGTTAAACTAAAACATTCACACACAAGAAAACTCTCCAATTACACCACATCTGACATGTCATCCCTCCCATACAACTCTCATGACAATCCTACCACATTTACATATCCTTCATTATGGTCATAACTCGCTCTAGAAAAGGAAAATGGTCCCTTAGTACTTAAGTAGCCAAATTACTGAGTCCCCTTACCGTTATATTTCTATATGCCTCCGGGAACGCAGTCGCCCACCTGTTACCATAAATGAGTTTATTTCTGCATACCGTGCGATAAATTCCTGCCGCAATAGCCCTTACCCTAATCCCCCCGCCTTTTTCCTTCAAGCCCCAGGAATAAAACAAGAAATCTGTCACAATGTACAGAATGGCTCTCTTTACAACCTCAGACACCCCCCTTACCTCTAAAGTTTTTTTTTTTTATATTTTATTTAAAAACAACATACACATGATACAAGCCAACAATTAGCAAATCCAAAACCGTGACAGACAATGTCAGTACACACACAATAAACAAAAAAAAAAAAAACATTTTAACATATTGATATAACGAAATTCTACCGTAAGAAACCCAACCCGTTTACGGGAAAAAAAAACATAACCGACTACAAAACAGAACGTCGGAGTCATATAAAAACATGTAGGAATAGTCCTATAATCAGTATATATGAATTTACATACACATGCACCATTATAACGTACATGTATGTGCACATAGTTCTTACAGCACAGACTGGATTATCTGGAACAAAACATAACATCCAAAAACAGAAAAGTGTCAGACAATGTCAAGGTACAACAAAAAACATTGTAACTTCAGTGATATAAACAAAATTTCTACTAAAATAACCCAACCAACCGACTTCCAAACAAACCGTCGGAGTCATTATAAAAACAATGTAGGAATGAGGTCCTACAAGCCACACACACACCATATATATATTACATATCCATATTACATGTATACATATACTCATGCATATACCCAACATAACGTGTATGTGCACTTGTTCGTACAGAACAAACTGGATATCATACATAGAAATAAAGCTCTAAATGACTTTTCACCAAAAAAACTAAAAAAAAAAATTACATCCAATGATAGAACTATAACCTAAGACATTGGTTCCACTAAACACACCTACACACACACAAAATTAATGTTACCTATTAAACTCAATGTATATATGACCTTCGTCACAATGAAGGGTTATATATAAACCCTATCAATACTTTTATATTTTCGTACATAGGTCATTGTACCCATCAGTACAATTAAAATAAGAGACGTATGACAAGGATAAATCTAACATCAAGATTCGAATGTTATAAAACATATCCTCACATAATACATATAAATGATAAACCCCCTATATAAAATGGATCTTATAACAATAAGAGGAAAAAAAACCAGGAAAATCACAGTCAAAATAGTATGTGATTTATACAAATTCATAAGGTCTACATACCCCAGGAGCCCCCGACGGCTCCCTGCCAAAAAAAAAAAACTTACCCACATCTAACCACCTTGCATACCTAATCAACTTCCTATCAGGCTTCAATCACTCCAAGAGGACACACCATGAAGAGACCAACCCCTTGCCTGCTCACCCCCTTCCATCAACGGAGGTAGACGTTTCAACAGTAAGTTCAAGATATCCTCGGAAAAACTTAATTGCCCCACCTTCCCCATATAATTGTTTGTTCCTACATGCTGTCCTATAAAAAACACGCCCGCCAACGCTTTTATCCTAATGTTTCCCTCCACCTCCCCATCCCCCAAGGAACCATACAAGTAATCAAACTATCTACGTATTGATAGCCCTCCCCACCTCTATGGGTACCCCTCCCATAATCTAACATTAAAGCCTGAGGGTTGATATCTGTCCCCCCCCCCAATAAAAAGAAAACCCTCTTCAAACACACAATCTTACCACCTCCAAAGCAGAACAAAAAATATTTACATGAAAAAGCCCGTTTCAAACTTCCCCACAAAAACCACATGATGCCTCTCTCCAAAACCCATTCGTCTCTTAGCACCTCTTTCGATTGGCTAACGCCACCATAAGAAATCTATATACTAATTCCCTCGCTCTTGCCGGTATTTTAATTTTACTAAATTCACCATATCACTCTCCATCATATGTGGGATACACTGCCATCCCTTGCATTGATTCCCTGACGTGACCCACACCCACTAACCGTTTTACCTTGGAGTTTTTTAACATTGCGGACCTTTACATAAACCGCAACATATCTTCACCACTCCACTAAAGTCCTGCCACCCCACCATTTGCGGATATCCCCCATCACCTCCCCACCCGAAAGACCCCTTTCCCCCGCTGCCTGATATAACTCTGCTTCACATATAGCGCCTTCACCCTAGGACCTTAATGCCATTCAAATCCCAATCCTCCCTGTCTTACCGCAGTTCATTAACCACAATCTTTACCCAACCACGCCCTCCCAAAAACCCCACACATACTTAAGGCTCTTCTTTGTTAATCTAATATCCTGACTTCTTAAGGGGTACCATTCGCCCATCCCCACACCTTTACTATAAATCAGTGTATTTACCACCACAACCATTTGATGCAAGGTTTACATCCCGGCCCTTAAACTCCTGAGCATACTCAAAGCTCTGTCCATTTACCATTTCTGAAATTAACCCTCCTGCTCTCTGTACTCTGCTAATTTCAAAATCCCACAATCTTTGCCTATCTCAGTTATCCATCCAAACTCCTCCCCCAAGGTCCTCCTACCCAAGCGCCTACCTCCTAGCAACCGTGATTTCTGCTATTAACTCTCATCCCAGAGCATTCCCAAAATCTCAATTACCCTCCACTTTACTTAAATCTTCAATCTCAGTAAGTAAAACAGTTGTTATCAGTCTACATAACCAACAATATTCCAACAAAATCCACCTCTCTCCCCATCCTTCCCATCCACCATCATCCTGAAAATAGAAGATTCTGCATACATGCAAAGGGTATTTGGGAGAGTGCGACACCCCTGCCTTAAAACCCCTCCCATGCTTACGACACTACCCAACCTCCCAATTTACCTGTACTCTCATCGATGCTTTCTCATTACAATGTCCTCACCCATCCAACACCATCCCTCCAAAACCCAATTCTCACCATACTCTCAAACAAAAATTCACTTCCACCATAATCATAAGCTTTCTCCCAATCCAGACTAGAATACCTCCCTTACTAACTACCCTCAAGGGAAGTCCGATACGTCCATGACCTACCCGCATACTCCTCCCCGGGATACCAAATTGCCCCCCAATGATATCATCGACCCCATGACCTTCTTCAGTCTATACCAAAAAGTTTCGCAACAAAAACTTGTAAGCAGCACACATCAAAGATATTGCTCGGTAAGCACTCATCTCTTCCTCCCCTCTTCTTTGGCACCAAGACTATGACACCGTACTTTGCGATTGTGCCCAACTTCCCACTAGGTTAACATATGATCCAATGCCTAACAAGCACTGCCTAATACACCCCCAATGTGCTCTATAAAAAATCATTTGGATAACCGTCTATCCCTGGTGTTTTCCTGGGTACTCTACCAAAAAACTGCTCCTCTTCCACCTCAATCCTCACTTATACCAACCTCCAACCCACTCTTCCTGCCTCACTTAAAATGCTTGGGAACCCCCTTCCAAAAATACCCTCCCAGGAAACCCCCCTACCTCAACTTCCATTTCTCCCTAAACCAACTACAGCCATAGAGGAGGCTCATACTTCCGTATTGGATAGGACTCGAACCCACTGGTATACCCTCCCCACCCCAGGGCTTTGTCTCCAATTGTAGATGGTGTGGTTTACACTCTAGTCGGTCCCTCTAAATTACGTTTAAAACAAACCCAGACGGCTTATCACCCCACAATACACCTCTAACCCCGCCCTAACCCTAATTGCATCAAACTATCATTGTGTTAATTCAGCGATCCTGCTCCGCACGTGTCCATGTCACCCTCCTACCACCTCCCCAACATAACAATCTTCGCAACTGTCCCTCCAGATAATTTGCAACCCAAAACGCCAACCTCGCTCTTCCCGTCCCCTACCTTAAAAAAAATTCGCTATTCCGGTCTTTTGCCTGCATTTCCACCCAATCTAACAGATCATATCTCCCTGTCCATAGCCTCCAAAAAGGGCAACCACAATCACTGAAAAAAGGCCCATCCCCTCCTCCTTAGAAGTCTTACATTTTAATTTCCAGTACCCAGAATAAATCGCACCACTCATCACCACATCAAATCTGCATTACCGCCCTGTGATCGAAAAACCCCATCGCAAGGTTTGCACCCTCACAACATCTATACCCTGCTCTAATATAAATTCTGTCCAATCGCGACTTCATATCCCCTACGGACGAACGTTGTGCTCCACTAGGGTATCCCCCCTCCCCAACCACATCAACAACCCCAATACTCTCGCAATACATCCCTCAGCACACTTCAGACACAACCCGCCCCTCTCGGTTCGACATCACCACTCCTAATCACACAATTCCAATCACCACCTATTACTGTTTTATAGCAGGCAAACCTCTCAAGTGTACAGCAATACCTCTCTGACAAAATCTACTTTTACCCTGGTATTGCTAGTGCTGGCATGTAAACTCCTACAAATCTAGCTCGACTCTGCCCCAGACACCATCCACCCTCACGACCTCCCACCCCCCCCCTCATTCCCACAGCCGATGACACGAGGGGCTGGGTCTCCGTTATCGCCACTGCTACCCCACCTTTCAATTGCAAACCACTGGTAACATTACATCCGATATCTTTTAACCGCAACACACAACCAGCCCTTGATTATGCTCTTGCCAAAAAGCAAATAATCTACATCAAACCGCCGTTATAAAAAACCACTCCAACAAACTTTCTTACCTCAGTCTTAATCCATTGACATTAAGGCGTGACATTTCTGAAAATTATAGAAGTGGCGGCTTTCCCCTATGCCGCTGGGATTTACCCGCTGCACTTTTCACATTACGTTTTCCCCTTTACCACTCGAGTTATCCTGTGCAGTCACCTCCCCCCTCCCTCTCCCACTGTGCAACTCAGGCGCTCCTCTACCACTATTGGCATCGCTCCACAACCACTCCCCATGACTTCTTCCCCGGCCTCTGCCCCGGGGTAAAAACCCTCGTCTATCTCTGATGCCGCAGTTCTTTTTCTAGAACTTCCACTTACACACATCTCACCCTCAGACGAATCCTCCTGGTGTACCTCCACGGCCCCCACACCTCCAGCCTTTTCTTACTCAAGTCTTTCTCCTCAATTTTTTGTCCCTCCAGCTCTCCAACTTCACATAAACTGGGGACACCTTTCTGCACCGGGCTCATCCCCATCCAAAAAATCCTTGATGACATCTGCCAGTAAACCCTCCTGAGTCGAAGCTTCCTGACTAAAGACTCCTCAGATAACACCTTCGACTCCCCCGACCCCCTGGATAGTGACACACGTCTCCTCCTCCGCCACCTCCCGGTCGACCTCCATGCTCCAGAGATGGCCTCCCGAGGCAACAGAGCCAGGCACCAAATCACACGACTTTTGTATCACAATCGGCGTTTCCAGAATTCGGGGAGCCCGCCCCAGGACACGGGCTGCCATGTGTCATAAGAGCTGCACAGACGACAGTTTTTCTCTGACCCGCATAGTCCCATAAACCGGGTTCTAAAACCCGTATCGTACATAGGATGGTATAGCCTTTTTAAAAAGACTTTTTAAAGGGGTTTAAAAACCTTCCGGCTTCCTTCATACGGCCCACCCCCATACCCCAGGGTTTTTCAAATGCACTGTCCCTAATGCGAAAAAACCCTGGACCCATGCCATACCCTAAAGGGTACATTCTTCCCTTCACCCATGTGATACTTAGAAACATATGTAACACAACATCCATCGCTGAATTCAAAATCTGCGTTTTTTTCCGGGGACTGCCGAAAATTTCTTGTGTAGAACCGGCTTCAGAAATTTCACGAAGATTTGTCAAACCTTAAGAGCGAGCCTTTTAAAATTCCTCTTGGGGTACCAATGTGTCCCGATGATGTTGGGAAAAAGAGTTATCGTATTCCATTAAACTCCCACGAACCACTCAGCAGATAGTTTTTTACTCTCCACTGATTTTTCAGCCTTTTGTTTCCCCAAAAATGAGCATGCACTCCACACTACTCAAGGGTTTTTGATGTATGGGGTGCTCGCCTGAAAAACAGCAGGGGGGGTGCTGAGCAAAACCCTCACTCCCCCTAGTGGCAGGAAATTTCCTCTAAGTTAGGACGCGGTTCTAATTGCCCCCCCCCCATTAACTTGAAGACTCTACCCACCACAACCTACCTGCCCCAACTCCCTAAAAAAAATATACGGCATAAAAGCTTTTTCCGTTCCCTCACAATGTTCGCTTTTCGCTTCCTTTCCCAAACCCATCCATACAAAGCCGCTTTGACGCTAAAAATCCCCATTACAAACCATAAACAAACTCCCTTACCTAGGAAATTAAATTTAAATTTTGGAAATATGCCAAAAAGTACCCCAAACATACAAAGGGTTCCCCACCCCTTGCATCACTTCTGGTTTTCCCACTCATCTCTACTAAACCTTCCCCCCTTGACTTTTTTTACCTCACCTATTACAACATAAAACCCCTTGCATATTTTACTTCCACAAGTCCTTTCCTCCCCCCCATGTCGTACATCCCTCATCACCCCCCAACCCTCACCCTTTTACCCCCCCCCCCCTTTACTCTTTTTTTAACATACATGGCCTTTACCCTCGGCCCTAGCATCAAAAGCCCACTCCCCCCTGCGCACATTCGTCATAACACCTCTTTTTTACCCATGCTCGTCCAAAACCCCATATTAACGAAGCACCCTTCTCTGTATTCCTTTATCTCCTGTTCCGTAAAGGATCCCCAACGCCACGTTCCACACTTTACTAAAAACCAATGAATTTATTATTATTGCCCTTTGCATTAGAGTAACATCCTCGTCTTAGGTTCCTAACCCTTGTAAAACTTTCTCCCCACCAATTCCGAATTCCTCCCCCTCCCTCTTGCCATCTCCCCATATAGAAAATCCCACAAATTTTAGCTGTTCAGTCACATCCCATCCAGACTCCACCCCCATTCTCCCCCCCACCCAATTTCCCTATCTCAAATAATTTCGATTTAGCCTTTTACACGCATGCCTGAGCCTCCCAAAAAAACTCTTTAAACTCTCTCCACCTTTCGCAAACCCTTCACTCATTGATTATATTGTTGTGTCATAAAAAACCAACACCCTGTGACCCCTCCCCCCTCCTCGTAACGTTGTTGTTTCCCCAAAACCATTCCATAAAAGGGGTGGCATCATGCAAAAAATTTGAGACAAGGAACCCCCTGTCTCAAACCCTTTCTCCATTTCAACACGCTCCCCAAACCTACCTTTAAATTTGCACCTGAATCGTGTTTTGCATACAAGGTCTTCCCCCATTTTACTATTCCCCCCCCAAAAACCCCAAAAGCCTTAAAGTGTCCCCAGTACTCTCATTACACCGTCAAAAGCTTTCCCCCAATCAATCCCCAAAAATTCCCCCACCCTTAAAACCCTGAAAAAATTCCCTAATACACTATGCCATCCCCCATCTACGACCCGGGTTCCCAAATGACCCTTGTGCACCATCTACCTATTCCTTTTTCATCCTGTTCCCTAAAAACTTCGCAAAAATCTTATAATCCCTACACATTAAAGATATGGCCCTGACTTGCTCAGGGTTTCCCCTCGCTTTTTTTCTTACAAGCCGACCACACCCGTCCTTTGTGACGTTCCCAATTTCCCTTCCTTCAGCATACAATTCAATACCTGAACCCAAAAAAACATTTAGGTTTCCCCAAAGCACTCTGTAAAAAAACATTGGAAAGCCCATCAATTCCCGGTGCTTCCCCTTATTTAAAATTTGAACACTGCCTCTTTCACTTTTTCCCATTCTTATTTTTCCCTCCAATCCCCCTCAGTCCTCCCCACCTTTCCCCAAGACCTTCCCCCCTCCTTTTTCTTTATTAACACCCCCAACTTTCCCTTTTTTTCCCATTTCCTTTTAAACCAATAGTCCGCTAATTATTTAAATCCCCTCAGTTTTTCACCAACTTTTGGGCCATTTCCCTCTAAAAGTTTTATAGTGGACCCCGTTGTCTAATGCAAAATTTCTTAACAACATCCCCAGGGTTTATCTCCCCATAGCACGGCATCCATACCTCCCCTTACCCTTAATTCATCAAATCTTTCATTATGTATGCCCCTTTAATCCCCCTTTTTCCCCTGATATTTTTTCAAAAGATTTCCCCCCTCATCTCAAGCGAAACCCAATATTGAGGGGCTTTTCCCCAAAATAATTCTTTTTAAACCATCCCTCCACCTCCCCCCCCCCTTTCCCTTTTAAAATTTTTAAATAAAACCCCGCGAAAACCAGGTTTGCCCTATTTCCCCCCAAAACCCAAAATTACTCCCTACCCCACCCCTTTTCCCCTCCACAATTGTCTCCCCCCAGTCTCTAAACTCTGCGTTCCCCCACCTAAACCCCTCACCAACCTCGCATTTAACTTCCGGGGAAACTTGAATATCCCTTTTCCCATTTCCCCCCCAACCCCAATTTTTTCCCAAAACTCCCCCAAAGATCCAAAACCCAAACACCCCACTGTTTTTCCCCCTCCAAACCCTTTAACTGCTCCCGTTAAATAAATCCTATCAAACCTCGCTGAATAATTTCCCCTTTAACAAAAGTGTAATCCACTCTCCAAGCCCCCCCCCCCACCCCCCCCCACGCCCCTCACCCCGGCATCCTGTAAAAACTTTGGCAAACCGACCTAACACCAACCCCCCCCCCCCTTGGCCCCAAACCCTTCCCCCCCCTTTATAACACATTTCCAGCCCCCCCAAATTTTACAGTGATAGGGGAAAACCCCCTTAAAAAAAAACACTAAAACGTCTCCCCAAAAACCCTCTTTTTACTTTGATTTTTTCTCCGCTGGCTTTAAAAACCCCAATGAAAAAACTCGAGATGCCCCCACTCACCATCCCCCTCATTTACCCTCCCCCCCCTTCCCCCCACTTCTTTAATACGGGGGAAAACTTTTTTCCCTTTTCAAAGCCACTCCCCAATCCCCTTTTAACCTACGCCCACTTACATAAAATTTTTAAAACCCTTTTTTAATCCCAAAGCCCCAGCCTATTTTATAATTATTTTTTGGGTTTTAAAAGAAAAATCCAATTATATCTCCTAAAAAAACCATTCCACCAAAAATCTTTTCATTTTTCATTTTTTAAAATTCCCATTTACATTACAGTTCCCATCGTGAATTATTTAATATTTGGTTTTCCCTTTCTTTTGGAAACAAAACCCCCCTATCCCCCCCCTGCTGTAGGGCATCTTTTTTGACAGCTTGTTTTTCCCCCCCCCTACCCCTTAAATTATCCATAGAACCATTGAACCCAAAAATTTTTAACCCCTTCCCTCTTTCCCCTTTTTGACATCCCCCATCCTTTCTCCAAAAATTTTACCCTTTTTTTTTGCCCCGGGAGTAAAAAAACATCGCCCATCTAAGCCCTTTCCCCTGCATTTTCTCTTACGAGAACCCCCCCCCCAAAACACCTCGTCACCTGTCTTTTCCGCCCGATGGACCTCGCCACAAGGGTTTTGTGCACATTAACATTGTGCCCCAAAACAGTATTCCAACCTCCGGATCTTGCTGCACCGTTTCCTGCACCAGGTTTTCAACCCCTTTATCCACCGTCCCCCCTTCAACGTTTATGCAAAAAGGAACTAAGTACTTCCTCCACAAGCCATCCCCGTTGGCCCTACCCTCCTCATCAGACGTCGATGTTCCCTCCCGCCCCCTTTTCAAATGTTAGTGGTTTCACTTCCTCCATGGGCCCCCTCACCCCCATCCACCCTTTGTCACTCATCGGGAAGGGAAATTTTTTTTGGGCCCTTTTCCCCCCCCCTTTAGACACCCCAGGCATTCCTCTGTTGTTTAAAATCACTGGGGACCTTTTCCCTCCCTCCCAGCTTTTTTTTAGCATTGGGCCCCCATATGTTCAAAAGAACCCATAATCTGCAAGTCTTCCCCTGCCCTGGTTGTTTTCACGTTGGGCCTGCGTTCGGAAACCTCCATAAAAAAATATATGGATTGGGGTGCCTCAACGTCATTTTTTAGCGTAAAAAAAATCCTTCAGTTTCCCCCCATAAGGTCCATTTTGCCCACCCCCTCATGCTGAGTGGATTTTTCCCCTAGCTGCTAAACCAAACCCCCCGTCACATCATGCTCCGTCGCCTCAAAAGGGACGTTTTTGTTTCCCTTTACCCCCGTCACAAACTGGACACATCATGTAAGCGGGCTTCCCCCATAGTTTTCCCTGCCAGCCTCTTCCCCTTGATATTTGTTTAAATATTTGTGTAAAAATCCTCGTCTTTTTTTCTTTATTAAAAAATTCCCCGACACACCCTTTACTGTACTCCATATAAATTTTTGGGCGGGAAACCCCTATACCCACCCGATGATGGCCCTCAGTTAAAAACGTCATAGTTTTTTCCCGTAAGCGTGCCACGCACCAATTCCACACAAACATTTCTCACCCGGCGTCCAATTCGCCCTTTCCTTTTTGTAACCCCAAAACAGGAAAAAATGCGCAGTAAACCATTTTTATCAGGAACTACGCGCAGCCTTTTCCGCACGGCCCCCCCCTAGCGATGCGAAAAATGACAGTAGATTAAAGGGGGGTAGCAGGGAAAGATTTTTTAGGACAAAAAGTCGAAAAAAAGGTTGGTATATGAGGGGAGATTGGGGGAGGACTTCCCCCCTGAATATAAAACCTTGGAGTTAAAGGATTTGAATAGTTGTGATGTTCATTTGGGTTTAAACTAACGGGCTGGTTTAGCTGTGTTAATTTTTTTTTTTTTTTATTTTTTTTTAAAAAAAACAATAGACAATAGACAAAAGGAAAAACCCTAAAATACAAAAATAAAAAAAACAAATAACTGAAAAAACGTTACATTAGAATTGAAACATTAACAATAACATTACAATTTTAACAAATATGAAACCCCTATTACCTACATATAAAATCAGATACCGAAGCTTAAAAATTGTCCTATTCTAGCTACAAAGTGGTTTAAATTAACTTTTTGAAAAAAAAGCAAAACCCATTTTAAATCTTCCTCCAAATTTTAAACACCTTGCTTTTTTAATTCACATAGAAAAAAAAAATACAAAATATAATAAAGAGAGTTTGAATCAAAGAAAATTCCACAAATTTTCATTTAAAAAACCCTAACCTAAGCCTAGTATTCTTTTTATTTTAAATCTAATCAACAAAGAAAATTTTACCCCCGTACCCCTAACCATATTTGTTGGGGTACATGATACAACCTTTATTACCATAAAGAGAAAAAAAAGAACAAAAAAGGAAAACCCACTCTTCCCCTTTTTAAAATCAGACTACAATTTACCATTCATGTACATACATATAAATAAGTATATAAAGTATGTTGTCTAATTGAACACAATCACTTACAACGTCATTATAATATTACGTCACCAACCATGAATAATTTCATCCAATTCTTACAACTTAAAGGGGTTTTCGTAAAACTCTTAAACTACATACTTCTTTTGGGCACCAAATCAATTGTGCTTACAAAAATAAAATTTGTAAATTAAACTGGAACATAAAAGCCATTTTGACATTTACACATTGATCAAAATCATAAATGCTCATAGAAAATAAAGTATTGTATATCATTGAAAATGTTCATGAGAAAAACCATTAATGGTATATTACAAGAAAGTAAACATACTACAATACATACATATACAACATATACATATATATATCAGTGTCAGTCGTCAGTACTCAGTGGTCCCGTCGTCACGTGAGGTCACAGACCCTGACTGCCTTGGGATTAGTGTGGACGGTTACAAGCATGGCTTGCTTCTGCAGTGTTTTTTAAAAATTGAGGTTGGAGAGTTGAAGGAGGAGGTCTTGCTTCTCCAGAGGGGATTAGGGGGCTGAAGGTCCACCTCAATGGGGCTGGGGGAGAGTGTGAGGTGGCTGGAGTTGTGGGGAATGAGGCTTCTAGCAGCGAGGTGCAGTCTGTCTCTCGCTGTGAGGAGGCTGTAGTTGGGGAGGGCAAGCAAGGGCTCCCAGCATGAGGTGCACCCCAGCACCTGCTACAAGTGGCAGTATTTCACAGTAAGGGAAGGGCGCACAAGTAAGGAAAGTTAAGATGAAGACTGAAGGTGGGAAAAATCGCTTCTCTTTCTTCAAAAAATTACTTCAGGGCCAGGAAGGAAAGGGTGCTACGCCCCTGAAAAGGGGGTAACGCATTCTTGGGGTTTGGTGCTCCAGGTAAAAACATTGACCTGCTTTTTGTAATAGGAATAAGAAATAGAGATAAGTTGCTTCCCCCTGACGGGTTTTTGGGGACATTGTCAACGGGCCCTGGATAATATCTGTGGGGGAAGGGGAGAAGCCCATTTCTGTCCAGTGCTGTGGAAATGATATTGGGAAGGGTAGGAGAGAAACTGTAGATAAGTACAGTCAGCTATAGATTTCATTAATCAAGGGGGATCCCAATCATTTTAGCATCTTGCCTAAAGGGGGAGTGGGAAATGAATGGTTGTCTAGGCAATTGGTGTAAATTGCGGCAACAGATACGAAAGGAATTTTGCAACCCCATTCATTGACAACTGAAAAATTTTTTTTAAAGGAAAACAGATATGTATGCAAGGGGGGTACACCTCTGGGCTGGGTGGTGCACTTCAGACTCGATTGAAAAGGGCCTTTGGGTGAAATGCCTATGATTTTAAACGAGGGAAAGATAGAGGTATGGGGGGTGTGGGAAACAAGCGGTTGCAACACTTGGGGTTGAAACAGTAAATGTATAAAAAGGGATTCACATGAAATTTTTAAATAAAGACAAAAGATCAGGGCGCAAACAAAGGGGCAGCAAGGGCAGCAAGGGCTAGCTCCCTTAAGGTTTACTATACAAAAACAGGGGTGTAAGAAATAAATAGATGAGCTAAGATTAAATTTCAATCAGGGGACATAGATATTATTTCTATAAAGAGACCTGCTCAAACGAAAGATAAAGAGATGCCCTCTGAATGTCACATACAAGGCTATAAAAATTATTCCACATGACAGGGGCAACAGAAAGGTGGTGGAGTACGATGATGTCAGAGCAATTTTAAATTTTTTTGTTAGACAAGATATTTAAATTAGAAGCGTCAGCCCGAATCGTTTGGGTTACACTTCCGAGGGCCCCAGAAAAACTAATTTTGGGGGGTGATTTACAGGGCCCCAAATCTTGATAGGGATGCAGTAAACTTCTATGGGACAAATTCGTAAGCATCTCTACGAAAATGTGGCTAATGGGGGATTTCAACAAAACAGATACGGGGCAATTTGAAGGGAAAATTTAGAGTCGGTGACTTTTCTTTATACGATCCAATTGTTTTTTAAAACATTTGTGAAGAGCCAACTAGGGAAATAACCTCCTTGACTGGTTCTTTCCAGTAGGGAAACACAATTAATAATCTTGAGGGTTTAAAGAGACTTGGGGAAAATGATCACAAACACTCAGTTTTTTAAAATATCATGGAAATCCCCAAAAAATGGCAAACAAGTCTCCGTCCCTGACTTTTCGCTTGGCTGGG
>NC_069408.1:5793862-5824751 GCF_026875155.1 Cherax quadricarinatus | reverse complement strand
TATGCTGCACACCGTGATACGGGCCCGGGCTACAACACGAACGCTACTGGTTCCAGTATCATCCCAGCTTACAGACCACAGAGCCAGGCAGTTCCTCCACTCAGCGTCACCGCTTTCACCATCACAACAACTACGGACTTTCCTGGATTCCCAACATTCTCTTCATCACTGGTAAAATTGTTGTACGGAGTGTCAGCTTTATATAGTACCGGTGTGATTCACGATATTGTAATAACACGACGATAGCTGGGTGCGTGATTCTTGTAGGATTGTATGGTCCTGTGAGTTAGAGCGTCGTGAATTTTCGCTCACAATGAGACGGGCTAAAACAGTACGGGTTCGACCCCCCGGCTAGTTGAAAGTGGTTGTTATTGATATATATATATATTATATATATATATATAATATATATATATATATATATATATATATATATATATATATATAATATATATATATATAATATATATATATATATTTTTTTTTTTTTTTTTGGGAGTTGACGTGTCGGCGGATGGATTTATGAAGGATGAGGTTAATCATAGATTTGATGAGGGAAAAAAGGTGAGTGGTGCGTTGAGGTATATGTGGAGTCAAAAAAACGTTATCTATGGAGGCAAAGAAGGGAATGTATGAAAGTTTAGTAGTACCAACACTCTTATATGGATGTGAAGCTTGGGTGTAAATGCAGCAGCGAGGAGGTGGTTGGAGGCAGTGGAGAAGTCCTGTCTAAGGGCAATGTGTAGGTGTAAATATTATGCAGAAAATTCGGAGTGTGGAAATTAGGAGAAGGTGTGGAGTTAATAAAAGCATTAGTCAGAGGGCAGAAGAGGGTTGTTGAGGTGGTTTGGTCATTTAGAGAGAATGGATCAAAGTAGAATGACATGGAAAGCATATAAATCTATAGGGGAAGGAAGGAGGGGTAGGGGTCGTCCTCGAAAGGGTTGGAAAGGGGGGGTAAAGGAGGTTTTGTGGGTTAGGGGCTTGGACTTCCAGCAAGTGTGCATGAGCGTGTTAGATAGGAGTGAATGGAGACGAATGGGTATTGGGACCTGACGATCTGTTGGAGTGTGAGCAGGGTAATATTTAGTGAAGGGATTCAGGGAAACCGGTATTTTCATTTTAGTCGGACTTGAGTCCTGGAAATGGGAAGTACAATGCCTGCACTTTAAAGGAGGGGTTTGGGATATTAGCAGTTTGGAGGGATATGTTGTGTATCTTATATGTATATGCTTCTAGACTGTTGTATTCTGAGCACCTCTGCAAAAACAGTGATAATGTGGAGTGTGGTGAAAGTGTTGAATGATGATGAAAGTATTTTCTTTTTGGGGATTTTCTTTCTTTTTTGGGTCACCCTGCCTCGGTGGGAGACGGCCGACTTGTTGAATATATATATATATATATATATATATATATATATATATATATATATATATAAATATATATAATATATATATATATATATATATATAGTTGAACTTACCGAATAGGACAAACTCCCTTATAAATTAGACTCCCATTTTTACAAATACATGTAATTGACATATTTTTTCCATAAACAATGATGTAATTATATTTTTGGACCAAACCTAACTTAGGAACCTCACTTAAACTAATTTTTTCGCATTTTACGTTTACTTAGGTTCAAGGAGGCTCCTGGTGCTGGCTGCAGGTTAGTGACTGTCCGTGCACTGTGAACAGCGTCAACCAGAAAGTGAGCATCAACCTGGGTTCACCACAGCACATCAGACAAATTCTGGTCTACCGTACCGTCACTGCCTACTCGATCCTGTCCTCTCAACTGTCCATTTATGTAAGTATCGTGATATTAATGGCTCACAATACCGACAACCACTTGATGAGTAGGGCACATGTGCAACACCTGCTAACCAACACCTGCTAAAAGAAAATCTCCTGAATGATGTGCCTTCACTGCTAAGAGATGAGCTTTGTCGTTTCCTGAAGCGTTGTTGAGCATTGTGTTGGCGATTTTTCCGTGATCGGTTTGTCCCAGTGGGACTGTTTGTAGTCTCTGGGAGGAGCTGACCAGCTTGAAAAGTCTGCAAGGGTGTTCCACCATGTGGCTGCTGCGATGAACCTGGGGTCTTGAGTTCCTGCAACACCCCTCAAGCGGTCGGGAACTATCTTTACTTGTTCACTGGAGGCCATACACAAGGACAGAAATGTATGTAATGCTACCTACGCTGTCTTGCGCACCAATATACCTCCCAGTTGTACTGGAAGAGTTGCTTGATCTCATTGGCGATCTTCCAGTGACAGGAATTGACAAGTTGGATAGGAACAGAATGTTTCAGAGATGGAACACAGCAACAAGTGACCACAATTTAAACATGAAAACCTAGATGAGTCACAGGGATGTTAGGAATTATTTCTTCAGCAATAGAGTTGTCAGAAAGTGGAACAATATGGAGGCACATCTCAGGAGTGTGTCACAATCACTATTATTATTATTGTCAAAGTATTTATTCATCAGTAAAGATAACTAGGTGTTGCACATAAGTTTTGTATCTAGTGAAGTGCCGTTTATCCACTTTTGTAATAAAATCAGAATATGGATCTTGTAGTTCACTAATTTACTCCTCTATTACTAAAAGAATTTCTTATCATATAACGTAATAAAGGAAAATATGATCGAGTTCTTAATGACAGTCTTGTCAATGATTCTTCTCTTTAACGTTTTTTTTTTTCTTATTCGCCGGTACTCTCCCGGCCCGGGTCTTTTCCAAGTAGTGGTAACCCGGCCTTGGCTCCCTATCTGGAGAGTATCTCGAGACCTAAGTCTCCCATGGGAGGAGGTACAAGTACCCCCCTCATCTTTGGGACCAAGTGTCCCCAGGCCTAGCCACAGTTCCCGCCCTCACGGGGCTCGTAGGGAGAAGCTAGGCCTCTGGTCTGCCATCTGCCCCGCCCCAAAGGGGCTCGTGGGGATAGCAGTCTTATGAGCTGCTCTTCAATGTTGAATTATTATTATTATTATTAATGATTATTATTATTATTATTGTTATTATTATTATTATTATTATTATTATTATTATTATTATTATTATTATTATTATTATTATTATTATTATTATTATTAATTATTACTATTATTATTACTAATTATTATTATTATTATTATTATTATTTATTATTATTATTATTATTATTATTATTATTATTATATTTTTAATTATTATTATAATATTTTTAATTATTATTATTATATTTTTAATTATTATTATTAATTTTACTAGTATACATAAAACCAGTAAGGGTCATACTACTCCTGGGGAATTGGAAATAATCAGGTTTAATCCGAGGAAAGAGAAGGGAAGCTCAAATTCCTAGGACTAAGATCTCTTTACCAGCATCAAGTACTGGTGTTAGTGTACTGGTGTTAATGTACTGGTGTTAGTGTACTGGTGTTAATGTGTACTGGTGTTAATGTGTAGACAGCCTGTACTGTCTGCACAGACAGCCCATGCTGTCTGCCAGCTTAGTTCATATTTTGTACCACTCAGGTGCTGCCACCTATAGGCGTTGCCACTTCAGCCTGCCTGCCCTTTCCTCACTCTCACTCACACTGCGGCCTAGCAGGAAGACACAAGGCCTACACCTAGCTCCCTCTCATGGGATGACCCTGCCCGGGCCATGGGCACAACACACAAGCCTGTGTACCCACCACAACATTATCAATAAAGTAAGAAGCCTCTGAAGACGTATCATTTGAACCCCGCTACAGCTTACCAAATAATCTCATTAAACATTGGTAGCAGCGGTTGTCGCAGCAGTTGTTTGCCTGGAGAGAGGAAGGAAGAGGTATGAAGTCATCTTCACTTCATCACCCTATACAAGAAGCATCCGTCTCTCAACGAGTTATCCTGATGTCCTGTCTGTACGTTTGAGCATCCAGACACAGGTACAAACAGGATTCAGGCCGAAATTTGCCGAAATTCTCCGAGAATTGTAAGTGGCATCCAAATGACCCCGCGCTACAGCGTCCCACGCTGTTTCTCAAGTCACGTGTTTAGCGTCACTTGTATGTTGCTGCTGTTGTTCAGCTCAGCACAGCTGTTTCACCAAGCCAGAGGTGAGTTTCGTGGTGATTTCTGCGTCCAGTGTGTTTCCCTGTGTTTGTGGGTGGGAGGAGGAGGAATGGCCAGATGCTCCTTCGCCATACACTCACCCACACACCTCACCAGCCTACCATACACCACTACTCACTCCCTCTGCTGTGTTTTCTGCTGTTTTTCGTGTGAATTCGTCACCAGTGCTGTTTATCCGAGTGCCCGAGGCCACTCGAAGCTACGTGGATCAGCATGCCATGTAGATCAGCATGCCACGTAGATCAGCATGCCACGTGGATCACGACGCCACGTGGGTGTGGGCGATGTCACGTAGATCTACAAACCACGTGAGTTACCGAGCCAGATGTCCCAGGCCTCATGCTGTGGTCTGCTGCCTGCATCACAATGACGTCACCCACGATGCTGCCCGACTTCATGACATCACGATGCCTGCCTGACGTCACCTCGAGATGTCTGCTGACGTCACAGTGCTGCTGACGTCACCTCGCGACATCATGCCTGACATCACATAATGTCACCATCGAGTGTTCAGTAATTATTAAAATATTGTCAAGAAGACTAAGAGAAGATATATGTAGTGTGTTAATTCCTCTCAGTCAGTGTTCTCACATTTTAGTATATGTTTTAGTGTCAGTTTTATGCACAGAAAAGCATCATTTGCTAGTTTAAGCCTGCCCTTTCCTCACTCTCACTCACACCGCGGCCTAGCAGGAAGACACAAGGCCTACACCTAGCTCTCTCTCGTGGGATGACCCTGCCCGGGCCATGGGCACAACACACAAGCCTGTGTACCCACCACGACATTATCAATAAAGTAAGAAGCCTCTGAAGACGTATCATTTGAACCCCGATACAGCTTACCAAATAATCTCATTAAACAAATGTGTACTGGTGTTAGTGTACTGGTGTTAGTGTACTGGTGTTAATGTGTACTGGTGTTAATGTGTACTGGTGTTAGTGTACTGGTGTTAGTGTACCGGTGTTAGTGTACTGGTGTTAATGTGTACTGGTGTTAGTGTACTGGTGCTAGTGTACTGGTGTTAGTGTACTGGTGTTAGTGTACTGTTGTTAATGTGTACTGGTGTTAGTGTACTGGTGTTAGTGTACTGGTATTAATGTGTACTGGTGTTAGTGTACTGGTGCTAGTGTACTGGTGTTAGTGTACTGGTGTTAGTGTACTGTTGTTAATGTGTACTGGTGTTAGTGTACTGGTGCTAGTGTACTGGTGTTAGTGTACTGGTGTTAGTGTATGTTGTTAATGTGTACTGGTGTTAGTGTACTGGTGTTAGTGTACTGGTTTTAATGTGTACTGGTGTTAGTGTACTGGTGTTAGTGTACTGGTATTAATGTGTACTGGTATTAGTGTACTGGTGTTAATGTGTACTGGTGTTAATGTGTACTGGTGTTAATGTGTACTGGTGTTAGTGTACTGGTGTTAGTGTGTACTGGTGTGTAATGTGTACTGGTGTAATGTGTACTACGGTGTTAGTGACTGGTGTTAATGTGTATTGGTGTTTAATGTGTATGGTGTTAATGTGCACTGGTGTTAGTGTACTGGTGTTAATGTGTACTGGTGTTAATGTGTACTGGTGTTAATGTGTACTGTTGTTAGTGTACTGGTGTTAGTGTGTACTGGTGTTAATGTGTACTCGTGTTAGTGTATTGGTGTAAATGTGTACTGGTGTTAATGTGTACTGGTGTTAATCTGTACTGGTGTTAATGTGTACTGGTGTTAGTGTACTAGTTTTAATGTGTACTGTTGTTAATGTGTACTGTTGTTAATATGTGCTGGTGTTAGTGTACTGGTGTTAATGTGTACTGGTGTTAATGGTTACTGGTGTTAATGTGTAATGGTGTAATGTGTAACTGGTGTTAGTGTGTACTGGTGTTAGTGTTTACTGGTGTTAGTGTTACTGAGTGTTAATTGTGTACTGGTGTTAATGTGTACTGGTGTTAATGTGTACTGGTTTTAGCGTACTGGTGTTCATGTGTACTGGTGTTAGTGTACTGGTGTTAGTGTACTGGCGTTAATGTGTACTGGTGTTAGTGTACTGGTGTTAGTGTACTGGTGTTTGTGTACTGGTGTTAGCGTTACGGTGTTAATGTTACTGGTTTAATGTGACTGTGTTAATATGTATTGGTGTTAGTGTACTGGTGTTGTGTATGGTATTAGTGTACTGGTGTTAGTGTACTGGTGTTAATGTGTACTGATGTTAGTGTACTGGTGTTAGTGTACTTGTGTTAATGTGTACTGGTGTTAAAATGTACTAGTGTTAGTGTACTGGTATTAGTGTACTGGTGTTAATGTGTACTGGTGTTAGTGTACTGGTGTTTGTGTACTGGTGTTAGTGTACTGGTGTTAATGTACTGGTGTTAATATTGCAGGTGGGCAACACCAGCAACATTGCCATTGATCCTCTCCTCTACAACGAGCAACGTCCGTTTGATAATCAGGAATATTCACGGACGTATGCAGGTATGGTAAAGTACGCAAAAATACGTTAAAGTAACTTAAAATACATGTAACTACGTCAGAGTACTTCTAGGTACGTCAGAATCTGTTGAAAGTATGCTAAAGTACGGCAAAGTTATAGTACGTAACGTACGTTAAGTCAAAGTACATTAATGTACGTCGAACTGCATCAGAGTACATCAAGACGCTTCAGAGTTCTTCAAAGTACATTAAAGTACATCAAAGTACGTCAATGCATTTATAAGTACATCAAAATAATTTAAATTTCCCCAATTTCAATTTAAATTACCCTAAAGTAGGTCAGATTAATTACTGATCAAAAGCACTCGCTTCACACGATGACGTCCGGGTTCGATTCCCGGCGAGAGTAGAAACATTTATTATTTTATTATTATTATTATTATTATTATTATTATTATTATTATTAGTTTTATTATTATTATTCCTAACATTGTTATGATTGTTGCTAACATTAATAAGATTGTTACTAACATTGCATGTCATTGTTTCAGTGGGTCAGACAGCTCGGTACATCACCTTCTACAAGAACACTGGTGCTAACATCTGTTTATGCAAGGTCTTAGTCTACAATTAGAACTACATCATGACATCAGAATGTCTACCCTTCTTCCTCTTCTTCTTCTTCTTCTTCTTCTTCTTCTTCTTCTTCTTCTTCTTCCTTCTTCCTCTTCTTCTTCTTCCTCTTCTTCTTCTTCTTCTTCTTCTTCTTCTTCTTCCTCTTCTTCTTCCTCTTCTTCTTCTTCTTCTTCTTCTTCTTCTTCTTCTTCTTCTTCTTCTTCTTCTTCTTCTTCTTCTTCTTCTTCTTCTTCTTTTTCTTCTCATACCTGGAGTATACCTGAAGAGGGTTTCGGGGGTCAACGCCCCCGCGGCCCGGTCTGTGACAAGGTCTTGTGGTGGATCAGGGTCTGATCAATCAGGCTTTTACTGCTGGCCGCACGTGAGCCGACGTAAGAACCACAACCCGGCTGATCAAGTACTGACTTTATGTGCCTGTCCAGCGCCTTCTTGAACACCCAGGGGCCTATTGGTAATCCCCTTTATGTATGCTGGGATATGTATATATGTCGTACTGTATAGGTAAAACTTGCTATTTTGGCTTAAATAGCAACGCTCTTCTTCAATTCAATTCAATTCAATTCAAAGTTTATTCTCTATAAGGATTACAATCCTGAGTTTACAGAATTTGGTTATTGTGTGGTTTACATGTAGTAAAATAATGATTACAGAGTGACTCAAGAAATCGTAATGACACGATTGCAAATAAACCATACCCCCGGCCGGGATTGAACCCGCGGTCATAGAGTCTCAAAACTCCAGTCCGTCGCGCTAGCCACTAGACCAGCTAGCCACAATAAGATTCATCCAATAGGTATATTTCTACACCATAGGAAAGTTAGCACAGGCACCTCTGTGACCACAAATGCAAGTTTTTACAGACGAATCTCCAGCTAGCGTGGCCGTGACGAACTCTAGCTCAAGTCCCTTCACTGCCGTCAACATGACTCAAGAAATCGTAATGACACGATTGCAAATAAACCATACCCCCGGCCGGATTGAACCCGCGGTCATAGAGTCTCAAAACTCCAGCCCGTCGCGTTAGCCACTAGACCAGCTAGCCACAATAAGATTCATCCAACTAGGTATATTTCTACACCATAGGAAAGTTAGCACAGGCACCTCTGTGACCACAAATGCAAGTTTTTACAGACGAATCTCCAGCTAGCGTGGCCGTGACGAACTCTAGCTCAAGTCCCTTCACTGCCGTCGGGTTCAATCCCGGCCGGGGGTATGGTTTATTTGCAATCGTGTCATTACGATTTCTTGAGTCATGTTGACGGCAGTGAAGGGACTTGAGCTAGAGTTCGTCACGGCCACGCTAGCTGGAGATTCGTCTGTAAAAACTTGCATTTGTGGTCACAGAGGTGCCTGTGCTAACTTTCCTATGGTGTAGAAATATACCTAGTTGGATGAATCTTATTGTGGCTAGCTGATCGAGTGGCTAACGCGACGGGCTGGAGTTTTGAGACTCTATGACCGCGGGTTCAATCCCGGCCGGGGGTATGGTTTAATGATTACAGAGTGTACCACTAGAACACCTAGCATGGCTAGGCATTTCGGGCAGACTTAGATTAAATCTTAAGTTTAAAATATTACAAAATTATGAGGTAAGTTGGTATTATGGCTAAGTGACTAAATACTAGTTTGTGAGTTTAGCAATGTGAATGCTTTTGTTTTGGCACTATACATAGTTTCAGTATTGGAGTATCACAGGCCAACTTTTGACTAGTTAAGATTAATTATTTTGAGATTGAGATTGATATTTCTGTTTATGGTCAAATGGGTGAGTGAGTGTAAGTGTGAACCACCAGGTGGTATTCGTGTAATTAGTTGACAGGATGTATCAGGGAGATAAGATGTTTTCTGATGGTAGTTTTGAAGGTGATGAATGTGTCTGCAGTTTTAAAATTTTCAGGTAAGGTGTTCCAGATTTTAGGGCCTTTGACATACATTGAATTTTTGTAAAGGTTTAGTCTTACACGGGGAATGTCATAGAGATGTTTGTGTCTGGTGTTATGCCTGTGGGTTCTGTCAAACTATCAAGAAAGCGTTTTAGGTCAAGGTTAATATTGGAATTTAAGGTCCTGTAGATGTAGATTGCACAGTAGTAAGTGTGGATGTACTGAACAGGGAGTAAGTTTAGATCTATGAAGAGTAGGGGGGGGGTGTTGCCAGGGATGGGATTTAGTGATTATTCTTACTGCGGCTTTTTGTTGGGTTATTATTGGCTTTAGGTGTGTTGCTGCAGTTGACCCCAAGCACAGATAGCATAGGTGAGGTATGGATATATAAGTGAATGGTATAGTGTGAGAAGGGCAGTTTGCGGCACGTAGTATCGTATCTTGGAGAGGATCCCAACCGTTTTGGATACTTTTTTGGTTATGTGTTAGATATGGGTGCTGAAGTTCAGGTTGTTGTCGAGGTATAGGCCTAGGAATTTGCCCTCATTATGCCTGGCAATTAGAGTGTTGTCGATCTTAATGTTAATTTGCTCATCTCCTGTTCTGCTACCAAACATAATGTAGTAGGTTTTGTCAGTGTTAAGCGTAAGTTTATTGGCTGTCATCCAAGTCGATATTTTGATCAGCTCCTCATTAACAATGGTGTTGAGGGTGGCAAGATTAGGGTGAGAGATGACAAAAGTCGTGTCGTCAGCAAAGAGAATGGGGTTCAGGTGTTGAGATACGTTTGGAAGATCATTGATGTATATGAGGAAGAGCAGGGGACCAAGGACACTTCCCTGCGGAACTCCAGTATCAAGTGGCCGTGTTGCTGATGCTGTGTCTTTAATGGTGACATACTGATACCTATTAGTAAGGTAAGATTTGAAATATGCAAGCGCATGGCCTCTTATACCATAATGGTCAAGTTTGTGGAGTAGGATGTCGTGGTCTACTGTGTCAAAAGCTTTTCTTAGGTCAATAAAAATTCCTAGTGGATATTCCTTATTTTCTAATGCTGTGTAAAGCAGATCTAGCATTTTTATGATTGCATCGTTAGTGCTTTTATTTTTCCTGAATCTAAATTGGCAGGGGTTGAGTATGTTTTGTGCCGTTATAAATGAATACAGTCTCTTGTACACGAGTTTCTCAAAGATTTTGGATAGCAATGGTAAGTTTGATATTGGCCTATAGTTGTTTAAATCTGTAGGGTCACCACCTTTATGTATTGGTGTAACCCTTGCCGTCTTGAGTAGTTTCGGGAAGGTGCTAGTTTCTAGTGACTTGTTAAAAAGTAATGAGATAGCATGCGAGAGGACATGGGCCGCTATCTTGTACAATAATGGTGGGACATGAGACAAATTCCCTGAGTTTTTTTTTTTTTATTTTTATTTAAAACTTACAACAAATACAAGAATGTATAAGATTTCAATAAAAGAAGAACTATACTGAATATTAACAATAACCTTTATCACACAATCCCAGTACTTAAAATAACACTATAGCTGATAGCCATATTACCACCAGTTACACATCCAACAACATGTCCTACAAAACTCCTCCTTTTACAATAATTAATAAAGTCAGTGCAGACAAAAATATTTACAAGCACCGTTCTAAGAAATACCTTAAGTAACCTAACAATTAGGGTTATACCCTTACCTCATTAAACCTTAATGGGAATTTACCAGAAGTTGGTGATGCAAGAACAAAACAAAACACAAAAATATAAAAATACATAGGAAAACAGATATGGACATTACATTGCTATACACACACCTGTATAAGCGGAAGAATATACACCCACAATATTTAATATCAATAATAATACATCAACCTTGAAATTCCAACTGTCATAACAACATTGTATAACATGGAGTTTACACGTAAAATATACGAGAATACATTACATGCTACCTCATCTTTAAAAACTAGCTTATGTAAATATTTAATATAATCCAAGACTAGAATTATCACATTGAAACATGTCAAATTGGTTCTGCCCACACAAGGACGGGGCAAGAAACCCCCTCAATGAAGACTATACAGGTACTCCCCTACAACTAACTAAATCCTAGCTTAAGATCAAACTTGTTAATGACTGGACATAAGATCTTAATCTCCCTATCTGAAACACGAAGTGTACATCCTTGACATAGTAACATTCACTACATGAATGTGTGTAAAAGTATTACAATCCTTCTTCTATATAGGAGTACAGCTTTAAAGGAAAGTACTTGCAGCTACGTGTTTAAAACTACAAAAATACAAGCATCATCCCATACTAACTTACACTTGACCTACAGTGTTTCCTTGTTTTATTGTAAATTTTTAACACATCTCATATTAATAAAAAGGATTACTATAATTCACTGGCAGTATCATTGTTGTACATGTTCAGTACTGCCTGACATAAAACACCATAACAGCTGCGTAGCCACCTATCCTTGACAGTGAGTGTAATAAATATACCCAAACCAAAATATGTAAATGTATGTCGTTCTAGTTGTTACTGAATGAAACCATGGTACTGAACGCAAATATAAAATAACCCTCCAGGAACATAACCGTTCGCGATGTATGCTCTCACTAGCTCACTCTCTCATCACCTTCCCACTACTACCCACAACCTTACCCCCCTCACATTAAAGGAGACCCGTCCCTTGCCCCCCCCCCTGTTCCCTGAGGAGTTGTGCTACAGTAAATTCCCGATAACCTTCCGAAAAACTTGTTTTCCCATCCCCCCCCATATATTAATCTATTCCTACACTTGTCCTAAAGAACCTTGCTGCTAACGCTTTATCCTCAACTCCCCTTTTTAATCTCCCTCATTTCCCAAGAAACATGCAAATAATCTGCCATAACATACATCAAAGCCCTCCCCACTTCACTTGCTACCCCACTAACATCCATCCACAAGATCTAAGGAAAGACCCCCCCCCTCAACAACCTAATAACTCCCGCCATCCAGACTCTTACCCCGCCCAAGGATGAACAAAAATATACCACATGATAGGCAGTTTCCTCCTCCCCACAGAATAAGCATGTTGCCTCTCTCACCAACCCCATTTTATGCAACACTTGCTTAGATGCAACCACACCCATGAGAAAACGGTATACCATTCCTGACCCTTGCTGGTATCCTAAGCTTCCTGAACTCCCCCCATATGACCCTCCAGTTATACATGGGGTATACTGCGACCCCCTGCAATACACCCCTTCCCCACACCACACCCACCACTGTGTTTACCTTCAAACTTTTAACCTGCCTCACTGTCAACAAGAATCTTATTACTTTTTCACACTTTTCAAATCCCTGCCACACCACCAGTTTCTAGCATCCCTCATCCCCCCTATCCACCCTAACTCCCCTCTCCCCCCACCCTTAGATACCTCTGCTTAATATTTTAATGCCATTACCCTAGGCCCTAAGTCCAACAAACTAGTCCCCCCCGTTTCACCTCCGTCATGACCACCTCCTTGGACAACCAGGCCCTCCCAAACCCCACACAAACCTCAACACCCTCCTCTGTATTTCCTGTATATCCTGCACCCTCAAAGAGAACACTCCCCTACACCCAGACCCTTTCTATACACCAGCGAGTTAATTACCCAAAGCCCTCTGCTGTAACGCCACTTCACAACCTCAACCTTTTAACTTGCCTATAACCCTTCTCGTGACTGTTTCTGAGTTAATTTCCCCCTACATTCCTGCAACTGCTTCATATACCATATCCCACACACCCTAATTCTGTCACAAACCGTCCACCCATCTCCTCCCCCAATCTCCCCCAACCCATGTTCCTACCTCCAATAACCTAGACTTTGCTAAATTAACTACCATTCCTGAAACATTCCCAAAACTCCTTATCACCTCTCCCACCCTTCTTAAAGCCCTCCCCCCTCGTAACTAAAACAGTTGTATCATCCCCATAACCTACTATTCCCCCCATGCTTCCCCCCTACCCCTCAATTCCTCCTCCACAGTCTCAAAGAAAGGATGTTTCACACATGCAAAGAGCAACTGCGACAGCGGGCAACCCCGCCTTAATCCCTTGTTCCATCATCACCGCCCCCCCCAGCTTTCCATTAACCTGCACCCTCATGACAGCCCCTTTATATAGAGTGCGCACCCACCTCACTACCCCCCCCTCCAAAACCCAATTTCTCCAAACAGCCCCACAAAAAGTCCCTCTTCACGCAGTCATAGGCTGAGCCCAATCCAAGCCAAGGACGCCCCCCCCCTGGCAGTTCTCTATAAAATCCCTTATCCCACTTTGCCCATTCTTCATAGTCCGTCCCCGGGATCCCATACTGACCCTCATGTATGCTATTCCCAATTACCTTCTTTAACTGTTACCCCAATACCTTTGCAAAAATTTTGTAATCTGTACACATTAACGGGCAACAGCGATAATCTCCCAACCCTTTTCCTCCCCCCTCCTTCTTTGGCACCAAAACAACAACCCCCGTTCTCTGTGTTGGCCATCCTACCACGTTTCAACATATAATTCAGAACCGCCACTAGGCACTCCCCCAGATCCTCCCAATGTGCTCTGTAAAAATCATTAGATAACCCATCTATTCCCGGTTTCCTTCCCTGACTCAACCCATTCACCCCCTCCCCCACCTCTGCCTCCTCAATGGCCTCCCTCCAACATGTCCCGATCCCCCTGCCCCAAAAACCCCGATGAACCCCTATAGCTCTAAATGTTTCTAACCCAACCACCCCTCCCCCTTTTCTTCCATTTCTCCGTAAACCAATAATCAGTATACCCACTGATACAATCTGTGTCAGAGAGGCCCCCGTCCCTGCACATAACCCTCCTCCCCTCCACGATAATTTTGTTTCCCCTGTATTCCTCAACGTCTGTCCTTGAATTTTCGGAGTACATACCCGGTTGGCTTATCACCTTTTAGTACGTCCTCCAAGCCTGCCCTGACCCTGAGTGCATCAACCGCTCATTATGCATCTCCACTAAACGACTTCTAAGTTCCCCCCTAACTCCTCCCACACCTTCCCAACCCCCCATAACAATCATTCAACTGGCCCTCTAAATAATTCTGCAATCCAAACCTCCAGCGTGCCCCTTCCCTGCCCCCTTCTTAAAAAATCCTGCAATCTGCACCTTTGCCTGCAACTCCCACCAATCTAGCAAATCCACCTCCTATCCTAGCCTCCCAAAACCCTTTCCACCATGCCTGAAAGGACCAACCTTGATCTTCCCCCTGTAAAAACCCCACATTTAATTTCCAATACTCTGATATATTCTCGGAATACCCTCCACCCGAAGGTCAGCCATCACTGCTCTGTGGTCAGACAAACCCACGTCTACTGTTCTAACCCTCTCCACTCCTATCCCCTGCCTAACATAAATCCTATCCAACCTTGCCTCATAACTCCCCTGTACATAGGTGTGCTCCACCTGATACCCCCCCCTGCCGACCACATCTAGGACCCCGACATCTCGAAAAGCATCCCTTAAGGCACCCAACACACACCCCGCCTCCCTAGGTATTACGTCTCCATGCCTAATCACACAATTCCAATCACCTCCAATTATCGCGATAGCAGGTAAACCCCTGAGATAGTATAACAATTCCAATCAAGTCCTTATCGGATAGCAGGTAAACCCTGAGATAGTAGTAACATTAAACCTGAACAAAGTCTGTTTTTATCCTCACGCTACCAATCGCGGGCATATAAACTCCCACAAAACATACCCTGCTCTCCCCCCACCACCCATCCACCCGAACAACCCTCCCCCCTCCTCCCACCCCATGACTCGCAATGGACTGGTCTCCTTTACTAAAACAGCCACTCCTCCCTTTAAAAGCATTGCCATGCTTACAAACAACTTATATCCTCTCAATCGCAACGCACTACCTGACTAGAACGTTCAGAACGCCCGTCAAGACACACCAGAGCACTGCTCACTCACGATGCATTACTCTAACAGAGTAAAGATCAAACCAGCGAGTGGCACAAACCAATGAGTCGTCCAAACTAGCACTTGCAGCTGTCGTTAGTGGCAGGCTGCAAGTCAAATGTAATGTGATTTTATCGCTCAAGGAGGCCTTTGTTGTCGACTGTCAGACGACACAGAGCTAAAGAAAACTACTTACCACTACTGCTACTACCACTTACGAGAACCAGGGATTTTTCTTGGCTTTCCCAGCACTGAGGGCCAGGGGGAAAACTGTTTTTCCCTCAAGCGACTTCGAAACCTTATCACTGTACAGGCCACTGAAGAAATCAGTCATCTATCGAAGCAAATGGAACCCTTGGCCCAAGGTGGACTTCATTACTAATACCCATGCTTCATCCATGCTGAAGGTCACCTTCAGTGACGTCAACTGGCAGCCAGAGCTCTCGCTAGGGCCTGCATTAAACTACTTCCACATCAACCCAGCCTTCATCGAAGCAAGGAATTCCAACATATCTCACAGTGCTATAATTGTTACTCATACTTACACACCACAAATGATTGTCCTACCAAGGACAAGAAGTTCTGCTCCACCTGTGGCCGTGAGGGTCATGACTTCAAGAATTGCACTACTGCTTCACCACCTAAATGCTTGAACTGCAAGAATGACCACCATACTCTTGCTGCCAGGTGCCCTACCAGAAGAGACATACTCAAGAAACAACAACAACAACAACAAAAGAAACTAACCCACAAGCAACCACATATTCTGCTATTGCCAAGCTTCAAGCAGACACTACCAAGATACTACATGCCACGCAAGCTGCTCCCACCACTTCCCTACCAGCACCTACTGCCGACTCCACCAAGATTCTTTATTGCATTATGTATGCTCATGTGCAGAATGCAGCTGAGCCTGGTTCCTTCAACACCACCATCAATGAACTTTTCAAACTAAATAATATGCCTGGCCTCACATTCTCTGCATCACCACCTTCCACTGAGATCCTAAAATCTACTGCAAATATTACCAGCATCACCGCTGCTCCACCGCTGTCACAACCTCCACTAGACACAGAGATGGACCAATCAGAGACCACTGAGACGTCGGCAAACCCCACCAATGAGAGTCCACTACCGCTTGCATCCACTGCTAGAGCAACTGACCAGTCGGAAATCTCGCCTTCACCAGTTCAGCCACCAGCCAAGAAAGCAAAAACACAAGAAACTGCGGATGCACCTCACGGTGCCACTGACACTGCTGCACCACAACAAGTCCAATATCTGAAGGGTGTATACTTCTACACAACCAAGCAGTATAAGAACACAATGCTGTCTTCAAAGAAATCCATCAGCACCTCCAGGACGGAACAGTCAAGTATACTACGACCAAACTGTTACATACACCACTGCAGACATGACAGACTACTCACTGCCAAAACCCAACACCTTGTGGAAGTCGAGTACACCTCAAAGAGGAAATTCAGGATGCTTCAGAATGGGGACCATGAAGACGGTACCCTCCTCTAGCACGACTATCCATGACCATTCACCATGAAGATAAGTTTCCCAGCACTTTGCTGTCCGCTAAAGCTGGGGTGTGGCTCCAATCGACCCTGTAACTGCTGCCCCTGCCCGACTGCGCTTCTCTTCGGGAAGTCAGCGCAAGATAGAAGACGACACCCCTCCAACCGGAGGGCCAAGAAAGAAGAAAGAAGATGATCGTCACCCCCCACCCGGGGGGCCACTGCCGGGTCACCATCTGGAGAAGACCTGGGCCGGAAGTACCGGCGAATCAACATGAATGAATGAAAATGAACACCAACACATGACACTCCACACAGGAGAGCACAGCGCTAGCATGATCGACACCATGCCTTGCCCTTCTAGGGCAGGGTTGGTGCCAGAGCCCGAGTTTGTAGCTCACAAGATGAGGGGAGTATTTGTGCCTCCTCCCATGGGAGACTTAGGTCTCAGACACTCCCTAGACAGGGAGCCAGTGCCGGGCCACCACTTGGAAAGGCCCGGGCCGGGAGAATATCGGCGAATCTTTAACAACAACAGCACTACCTGACTTATGGTTATGCTCCTGTAGGAAACAAACATCCACGTTATACCTTTTGAGGAACCACTCCAACCATACCCTTTTTACTTCAGTCTTGAGGTCATTAGCATTTAGCGTTACACACCTGAATGGTCAAGGAAAGGCGGCTTACCTCTGTGCCGCTGTGGCTTGCTCACACTTCCCTTCAAGCTGCTCACACTTTCCTTACTACTCTTTTTAATAAGACCCCCTACCCCCCTGTCCCTCCTCCCGATTTTCCCTGTACTCCCCCCCCCTGCAGGGGATTTTCGTACCGCCTCTGCCCATGCCTTCTTACCTGGTCTTTGCCCAGGTGTTAAAACGTCATCTAATTCAGTCAACCCCGCTGGCCTCTTCCTAGAGCTGCCTCCCAAAGCCATCTCTTCCTCAGGTACATCCTCCCTGTGTACCTCTGCTACCACAACTGTATCCTGTCCACTATTCCCTGTTACTCCCTTCTTCTCACTCAGCCCTTTCAATCGCTGCCTATCACTGGGCCGTCCATCCATGTCCTCTCCTACCAAAGCCTCCTCTAAGAATTCCTGGAGCACAGACTCTAAGGACACCTCCTGTGTCGACTCCGCCACTTCCTCCACCACCACAGGCTTTGGAGGAGGATCTCCATCCTCCACCGGGAGTGTGTCACACGTCCCCAACTGTTCTCCCTCCTTTTCCACCTCCTCACTCCATAGAGGAGTCCCAGTTTTCGCCGTCGCCACCCCACTCGTCTGCTGGACCTCCTCCACCGGGGCTGGCACCCCTGGGGCAACTCTACGTGCACATTGCGCCGCTGTATGTTCATAAGAGTTGCAAAGACGACACGTCCTCCTTTGTCCCACATAAGACACATGTACCTGAGTTCTGTTGCCTGTCAACATAACATACGAAGGTATATGCTTCTTTAATGTCATCTTGATGGTGTATGAACCTTCTGGGAGGCCCTCATATGGTCCATCCCGCCATACCCCTCCTCTAGCCTCATGAATGACTCTGTAGTTGCGGAAAACGTCCTCTATACCAAACTTGGTCGCCTCAAAAGGTACATTCCTCACTCGTACCCACGTGTAGTAAGTAAGTAGATACGTCATGCATGCACACATCCATCGTCGAGTTGAAGCACATTCGGCGTTCCTGGTACTCCTCCACCACACTGCTGTAGAAACTGGCCCTCAGAAACTTCACAAATACTCTTTTCAACCCGTTAAGGGCCACACCATACAGTTCCTCGTTAAGGATGCCGTATAGATCCCTGATAATTGCAGGAAGAAGTACGTTCATCGTAGCAGGGCTCAGAGAACCCCTTAACAGCTCAATGCAAACTGTGTTGATCCTCCTGCCGTTGTAATCCGCCATGTTTGAACAGTGAAAACTGCGCAGAAACCAGGTGAAGTGGGAGCTACTGCGCAGCCCGTCCACACGGCCCAATAGCGATGTGAACAATGAATTCCCTGAGTTATTTTTAAGTGACTTTATAATCTCGGTGACTTCCGTGGGCTCAGTTGGAGCAAGATAGAAGGAATTTGGGAAATTCCCATCTAGGTAGTCCCCGGCATGGGCATGCGAAAATTTTTGTATGTAATAATTTCACAAAAATCATTCTGAACCCAACGAAGAAAAAATATTTCATTGTATTTGTTTATTATTAAATTACTGTAAACTTATCTAAAATATATTGAGTTTGATTAGGCAAAATTAAATTGCGCTTGTTATATAAAGGTTAGGTAAGTTTTCTAAGGTTCTTTTGGTACAAAATTATTAATTTTTACATTAACTTAAATGAAAAAATATCTTTAATTAAAAGTATAAGAGAAATTTTTAGAAAGGACTTCGGTCTCACCCAGGAGGGACAAGTCCCTGGCAACATTTATTATCAGAACAATAAATGACAACCTCATCCGTCTACCCTCTAGGGCGACAAACACCTGCCGGGGAAAATGCCGACAACACAACACCTGATGCCTCAAATATCAGAGCCCAAATTAGCAAGAAAATATAGAAGAGGGAAATACTACTGGGGCACTCAGGCTTATAACCAGTGAGGATACCATCGACCCTAAAGTCGCCACTACAACACAAGCTCTGAAGGACAAATATCCACCCAGAGCTCCCAGTACCAACAATGACCTCCCTGACATTGCAACAGGTGAAGAACATTTAACCCTACTTGATGGTGATGTGTATAAAGTGAGCTACCATATCATCCCCCACAGGGCTCAGCACGGGGTTCACCGGTTTGAGGTCGCAATATTTAAAACAAATACTCAGTCCAGCACTCGAGGATGTTTCAGAGAAGTTGTTAGTTTGAACTCAATTTGAAAATGTGCGTCTGGCTGGCGGTACCCATTTTTTCTTTGGCGCATCACAAATCAGGCCCATTATGGTTGGCAACCCTTCGACTCCTTGTTACCAAGGCTACAGTGAGAATGATGAGTCACGAGACTGTCACAGTGTTGAAAACTGCACAATTCGGTTTTGGTGTCCAACAAGGCTGTGAAGTAGCGGCCATACTAACATGCCAGATCAAAAAGCCCTTATTAAATTGGACTTTGCCAACTTAGAAGGGATGCTGCTCTCTACGTAGTTTCTAAACACCTCCCATCCCTATCCTTCCATCCAATCGTGCTATAGTGGTACTTCTAAACTCCTGGTTGGGGAACATGAAATCGACTCATGCAAAGGGGTGCGACAGGGGACCTTCTCATCCCTTTTCTATTCTGTCTGATCATCAAGGAAGTCACAGAAACACTTATCACTGAGCTCAATGTCTGGTTCTTGGATGATGGTACCCTAGCTGCCACTACAGTTTCTCCTAGAGAACATGAGAAAAACAAACCTCTCCAAATGCGAAATAGTTTCTACCAACAGACAGATCATTGAGGATATTAGTGCTGTTTTGCCAGGAACACGAGCCACTGATCCAGCCAATAGCACTCTCCTTGGTGCTCCTCTCGGGTCCAGTGCTACTGATCTGATTCCAGAGAAAAATCTCAGACCTCAGGATGATGGTAGACAGGATGAAAGATAAGTATGTATATGTATAATGTTCGCCAAGACCGTAGTCCTGGCACGGGTCTCAATCTTGCGATGACCCGTCTCTGGCTCCCGAGGGAGAAAGGTTTCTACAATGATGCGACATATGCTGCTCAAGCACTCTTCTGGTCAGTTCATCTGGTGCATCTCATAAGTGACAACACCATATGTACTCCTAACTGTGGACACTAGCGAGGAGGAGGATATGTCGTTATCACGGGTAGCAGCTTGTCTGGTTCGTTGACTCCATGGTACACTAGTGTGGCCGCAGTCATCTCTGGGTCCTCTTCGGGAGGGAATATCAATCCTAGTTGCCTGCGGAGTGTCTCAGTAACTTCGCACTCCAGAAGATAGTGTGTTAGGGGCCGCTGGACAACGTGCTGACAGTACTGGCACATCTCCTCCTCAGCCTTGTCTACCATCATCTTGGCTGTGGGAAAGCCAAAACGAAGCAGATGGATGGCGGTAGACTGCGCTCTGGACCAGCTTCTATCATATGGAGGGGGCTCTCCTTGAGTCGCTGCTCGGTACCACTGTTGAGATGGGGTATCACTTAAGACCTCCCCCATAAGTTTCATGGCTCTGGCAGCCACCAGTTTGGTCTGTCGTAGGCTGATGGGGACAGTAATCCCAACATGTGGATAGTCTTTTGCTGCCTTGGCTGCATCATCTGCTGCCTCATTTCCCCGGATGCCAGCGTGGCTGGGGGTCCAGTTCAATGTCGATCTGTTACCCTGAACTTCTAAGGCTGTCATTATGCTCAGGATCGATGTGATGAGGTGAACATTATCCTGTGGTTGAGGATGGGAGAGGGCATTGATTGCAGAGGTGGAATCGACATGTATGACAGGTCGGAGTCGATGTCGTAGGGCATGTGACAATGCCTGCTGAATCGCCACCAGCTCAGCTTGAAGGATCGTGCAGTGGTCAGGGAGTCGCCAACCTTGTGTGTGACCATTGTGGTACCAGTCCAGCTACTGCTCTCTTGATGATAAATTAGACACATGTGCAACTCTTGGGTATCTTTATTGAGGAAACGTTTCGCCACACAGTGGCTTCATCAGTCCATACAAAGGAGAATCTTGAAGAACAGGAGGAGAATGAGGTAATCAGTCCCTCAACCTTGAGTCGATGTGGTCAGTCCATCAATCTTGAATAGAATACGGCATACGTGCTGAGAAGGAGCTTATAAACCGTTGGCAGGAGAGGTGCAGAAGTCATAGGTCGTGTAACATTTGTTCAATGTCGAAGTAGGGTCGTGCCCAAGAATTAGGCAAGCGAAGAATTCCCAAGTATTAAGATCCCAAGAAGTTGCAGTGTCTGACAGGTTTGTAGATGAATGGTTCAGAGAACCGACATGTTGATAAATTAGACACATGTGCAACTCTTGGGTATCTTTATCAACATGTCGGTTCTCTGAACCATTCATCTACAAACCTGTCAGACACTGCAACTTCTTGGGATCTTAATACTTGGATTCTTCGCTTGCCTATATTCTTGGCACGACCTACTTCGACATTGAACAAATGTTACACGACCTATGACTTCTGCACCTCTCCTGCCAACGGTTTATAAGCTCCTTCTCAGCACGTATGCCGTATTCTATTCAAGATTGATGGACTGACCACATCGACTCAAGGTTGAGGGACTGATTACCTCATTCTCCTCCTGTTCTTCAAGATTCTCCTTTGTTGGACTGATGAAGCCACTGTGTGCGAAACGTTTCCTCAATAAAAGATACCCAAGAGTTGCACATGTGTCTAATTTATCAACATGTCGGTTCTCTGAACCATTCATCTACAACCTGTCAGACACTGCAACTTCTTGGGATCTTAATACTTGGGAATTCTTCGCTTGCCTAATTCTTGGCACGACCTACTTCGACATTGAACAAATGTTACACGACTATGACTTCTGCACCTCTCCTGCCAACGGTTTATAAACTCCTTCTCAGCACGTATGCCGTATTCTATTCAAGATTGATGGACTGACCACATCGACTCAAGGTTGAGGGACTGATTACCTCATTCTCCTCCTGTTCTTCAAGATTCTCCTTTGTATGGACTGATGAAGCCACTGTGTGGCGAAACGTTTCCTCAATAAAGATACCCAAGAGTTGCACATGTGTCTAATTTATCAACATGTCGGTTCTCTGAACCATTCATCTACTGCTCTCTTCCTCTCAGAGTCGACAGAACCATCTGTGAAATACACTGCACATGTGCCTCCCTCTGCCAGTGCCATGCTTGTCTCAGCATGATTGCTGAGGGTATCTTGACTGCAGAGACGCTTAGAGATGGGTAGCTGCATGACGCAAACATCGGCTGGATCTGGGCGCCAGGGAGGTGGTGAATGGTACCCAACAACAGGAAGGTCACAACTCTTCTCAAGGAGTAGTTGTATAGGCAGCAGCTTCCGCCCAGCAGCACAAAACGAACGAATCCAGGAATCCGTGAAGAGTGTGGGATCTTGTGTCATGGTTGTCAATATCCGTCTCCTTAGTGGGGTACCTTGCTGCCGGTGCAGAATCGTGGACACTTTGCAGGCGTTTATGTATCTTACTCTGTCAGCCAAGGAAGGAAGCCGGGCCTCAGATCTGAGACACTGTGTTGGTCCAGATGGGGGCCCCAAGCATAGTTCTTATCGCCTGGTTTTGTACGACCTCCACCCTTTGCCTGCTCTGCGGGAAGAGATGAGCTAACGCCGGTGCACGGTAGTCAATGAGCGAGCGTATAGCTTGTATATAGTACAAGCGAAGTACATCTTTGCTTGCCCCTGCACGGTGCCTCGTCATGGCTCTCATGGCGTTGAGTCTGAATAGAGCACGTGACCTGACATACTCGGCCTGTTTCTGAAAGGTCAGCCTTTTATCAATGTAGATTCCCAAGTACAGATAGGAGCCTGTCCACTCAAGTTCTATAGCCTGAACACGTAATCTATTCACAGGATCTGGTCCCTTGAACATCATTGCAAGAGATTTCTCGGCCGAGATCTTGAGGCCTAGTTCCTTGCAAGACTGCGTAATTAAGTCCAAAGCTCTCTGAGCCTGTCGCTCCAAATTGCCTTTCCCATTCACTACGAGTGCAAGATCATCAGAATAGCTGAGGAGCTGCGTACCACTATGAAAGGGAAGGCTCACAAGTTCCTGCATAAGGACGTTAAACAGGGTAGGACTGAGCACACCTCCTTGTGGCGTGCCGTTTTCCAGGGTTTTAAAGGAAGAGTAGTGTCCCTGAAAGCTGACACAGGCCTGCCTGCCCCTAAGGTAGGACTTTATCCAGGCCAGGAGGCGTCCTTTGATTCCCTTCTGAGCTACTATTGTTAGAATTGCTGTGGGGCTGGCTAGCTCAAATGCCTTCTCAAGGTCGAGGTAGACGACGATACTAGGTTTTTTGTTACTATCAGCAATCTGGCTTAGTAGGGTGGCTATGCACTCTGCTGTACCCACTCCTTTGGTGAAGCCAAATATGTGATGATGAGGGGGTCCAAGTTTCCATAGGAGGCGGTTTAACACCATCCTCTCAGCAGTCTTGGCTAAGCAGCTGGTCAGCGATATGGGTCTCATACTGCCTGGGCCCTTGGGCTTTGGAATTGGTACAATGTAGCCTTCTTCCAAGCTGGTGGGAGTGTCCCGGCCCTCCACAACTTGTTAATGACGTCTAGTATGGCCTCCCATCCACTCTGCCCAGCCCGTGCAATCATGGAGTACGTAACACCATCGATGCCTAGGGCAGTGTCACCTGTGTTCTTAATGGCACGTCGGAGTTCCAAGTCCGTGAGGTCTTCATCAGTCACATCTTCCGACTCACATGCAACTTGTATCGTTAACTGGCGTTGTGACAGAAGATCCGTCTGTATATTCCGGATGTCCTGTGGGAGCTGAGTGGAGGCTCACCTGGAAGTGAAAAGCTCTACTAGTTTCTCAGCTTCCTGGGATGGGTTCGGGTGTGCTGGTGGCCTCGGCTTGCTCTTGCCAGTTGCTATGTTGAGCTTGCCCCATATCTAAGATAAGGTGGTGTGATGCCCGAATGTTGAGCACCACTCCAGCCATTTCTCAGTTTTTACTCTGAGAGAGACTCTGCGGGCATGCTGCACAATGGCTCTCAGAGTATTCCTGTTCTCTGCCGTAGGGTTACACCTGTATAGCTTCCTAAAAGAGTTGATGCGATGATTCTGCTCCCGCACCTCGTCGTTGTAGAACCACCAGTCCTCTTTTGTGAGTGCGTCCCTCGGACTTCTTTGGAATTGCGCACTCTGCTGCCTGGATGAGAACAGTGATTAGCTCCTGTTCAGCCGTATCCCAGTCATGAAGTTAATCCTGGAACACCTTCCAGTTGGCCCTCTTTACGTCCCATCTAGGAGGCAGACAATGATACAGTGGATCCTTTCCTATTTACCGATCCTGCCCCTCCCAGAACTCACTTCTGAGGTTTTCCCCCCTAAAGACCAAAAAAAGGACCGAACTTTCCCTTGAAGAATGGACAGGGGTGCAAACCTCAAACAATGAGCCGGGGAGACAGGAGAAATTTCCCTAGATTGAGAAACCCACTTTTTTACCCCTCATCATTGCATTAGACGAGCAACAACAAACAATTTGGGAGGAAAAAAAATCCAGTGCACCAGGTCTTGTCGAGTGGGAGACTTACAACCCCACGTCAAAACCTATGCAGCACTGGCCTATAAAATGCCCAGGGGGAGGCCCCATTGTTTAAAAAGAGCGCAACCATCTCGGAGACAAACACCCAACAAGGAGATTGTAAACTTTAAAAAGGTAAAAAAAACCGACAGATTGTTAGGAAAGACACATAGCAACAGTTAGGTATCTTTATTTTTAAAGTTTCGCCTACACAGAGGCTTCTTCAGTCGGTACAGAAAATTGATAGAAGCAGAAGATACTTGAAGACGATGTAAACAGTCCATCACCCTTTTAAAATTTTTAGGTGGTCAGTCCCTCTTTTGGAGAAGAGCATTGTTGCATATGTGTTGCATTGTGTCTTTCCCAACAAGGAGACTTGTAAAGAAATTGAGACACTTATGCAACAAGGGAATCTTTATTCTTCAAAAAGATTCAACTGCGATTTTCAAAAACCTTCTCACACAAGGAATTGTAGAGAATGGTTTTAGAGAACCGCATGTTTTGAAATTTGACAATGTGCAACTCTTGGGGTTTTTTTTGAGGAAACGTTTCGCCACCAGTGGCTTTATCAGTCGGTCTCTTAACCATCTCTTTGGGAAGGACCTACTTCCCCTGGGGGAAACCCCCTACCCTTATTATGCCCTCGCTGCTACACCGACGTTAATATAACGCCAGGCTCCTTTTTGTTCAGAATTCCACGACTATGGTTTCTTCACACCTACCCTAGGTTGAGGGATGATTTCCTCATCTTCGTTATAGTCCCACTGTCTTCAATTAGGCCTAAATTTGTATTTATAAAGCCACGGGGGCGAAACGTCTACAATAAAGATACCCAGATGTTGTCTTAAATTTTTTTCTTGTCGGTAAATTTTTACCATTCTTGCACAGTTTGATAAGGACCTACCTTGAATGGCCTAGGCCTTCCGCAGTGTTCTACATCCATAATTTTTAGCATTTAAAAGCAAATAATGTAGAAATTGGCCAACAGAATGTGACTTTTCACATTTTCACATTTGGGTTTTTGGTACTAACACCTGGTAAAAACCTTGAAAATAATAATAAAAAAATTGGTTTTAAAAAAAATACGTGACAAAACAAGACAGAAATAAGAAATAAAAAAAAAAGAGGAACATGTAGAAGGGCCACGGCCCCTCAAGGCGGGCCTTATCAAAACCCCCCCTACCCAAAGCTACCCCAAAAATTTACTTCCTATCCAATAACACCAATCAAAACCCGCCCCCCCCACCCCAAAATTGTCCCCATCTCTTTTTAAAGCTACCCAAGGGCCTCCTCGATCACCTTTCTGGGAAGATTTTTCCAATCCCAAATGTTTTAAAACCATACTTACCTATGCCTTTTTAAATTAAATTTTTCCACAGATTAGATTACACAGTTCAGGGGTCCAAAAACAGAATGGAAAAGAAATTTGTTTGAAACATTCAGAAAGAATGACAAAATAATCCATGCATAAGAAAATTTCCTTTCGAAGAAAGACTTTAAATGTGATGAAAGGTTTTGAAAACCGACAAGTTGGGTTTGAGGGGAAAAATTACCTCAAACTTTACCTCCTTCCCATTTCTACTTTTTATTGGGGCTGATGAAGCCACTGGTGGGGAAAAGTTTCTTCAATAAAGATTCCCCGTGTTGCATAAGTGTCTCAATTTTTAAAGACTGAAAACTCTAAATTACATCTTTGAAAATGAAGAAAAGAGGGACAAGACGAAGTGTATGAGTGGGGAAATGGGGCAGTTTTTAAAAATGTATAAAATATCACAATTGAAAATTGAATTGAAAAATTAAAATGTATAAAATCAGATAGGTTTTTAGGGAAGAACATATGCAACAGTTAGGATCTTTATACCTTTTAAGTTCAATCTGTCAGACACTCAACCAAGGTTCTTGAAGGAAGACACATGGGGCAACTGGAAACTTTAGAGACGTTCGATCCAATCTTACCCCTACAAATTCCTAGGATAATTTGAAAACTACAATGTACGAAGATGGGAAGCAGTATAATGGAATCCAACGACCATATCGGGGTTTCTGACCAAAGAAGATCCTAGGCAGTTCTTTCTTCTGCTTAAACTCCTATATGGGCTGTTCGCATATTTGTTAAAGGGATTTTGATTACCTCATCTTCTGTAAATAGTCTACTGCTTAAAGTTATGTCCTAGAATTTGTATGATAAACCCAAACTGGAGGCGAAACGTCTACAATAAAGATACCCAGATGTTGCTCATGTATCTTACCTCATCTTGTCGGTATATATACATTCGTACAAAACAAGGGTATCTTGGTACGACCTGCAATCAACTCGACAACTTCCCACTAGTGAGAGGGGCTGGATTTGAGAGGACCTGAACTCTCAACACGAGTTCTTCCCCTCCCCAAAGTGGCCTACGTCTCACCTCTTGCGCTATAAAAAAGCTCCATCCTGTCACTTTTTCCATATTGTTTCATACTATGGAACAATGCTCTTCCCAGACTAGGGACTGACCACCTCAAACTTTAGGGTGGTGGACTGTTTAAACATGTCTTCAAGTATCTTTCTGCTCTATCAAACTTTTCTGTTACTGACTGAAGAAGCCTACTGTGTAGGCGAAACGTTTCATAATAAAGATACCAACTGTTGAAATATGTGTCCTTACTTATCCAATTTGGATGCTTTATCCCTAATGCATAAGAATATACATTAAGTTTATTTTCTTGTAATTTAAAATAGCCGGCTCATTCCATAAATTTCAAATTTGAATAACTTTAGATTTAGAAAGGATATAGGAAAGAACTGGTTTGGAAATATAGTCTATGAGAGGAACAATTTGTTAGTATTACGGAAGCTAAAGCTCATGGAGAGCGAAACGTTCCCTCAATAAAATGTCGCATTAGTTTCACATGTGTCCTTTGACTTAACGATAGAAGTAGTAGTGTAAAAATATGGTTTAGAGAATCACAAGTTGGCGTGAAAAGGTCAGAGAATCACAAGTTGGCGTGATAAATTTGGTTCAGAGAATCACAATTGGCGTGATAAAGGGTTTCAGAGAATCACAAGTTGGCGTGATAAATGGTTCAGAGAATCACAAGTTGGCGTGATAAATGGTTCAGAGAATCACAAGTTGGCGTGATAAATGGTTCAGAGAATCACAAGTTGGCGTGATAAAAGGGTTCAGAGAATCACAAGTTGGCGTGATAAAGGGTTTCAAAAGAATCACAAGTTGGCGTGATAAATGGTTCAGAGAATCACAAGTTGGCGTGATAAATGGTTCAGAGAATCACAAGTTGGCGTGATAAATGGTTCAGAGAATCACAAGTTGGCGTGATAAATGGTTCAGAGAATCACAAGTTGGCGTGATAAATGGTTCAGAGAATCAAAGTTGGCGTGATAAATGGTTCAGAGAATCACAAGTTGGCGTGATAAATGGTTTCAGAGAATCACAAGTTGGCGTGATAAATGGTTCAGAGAATCACAAGTTGGCGTGATAAATGGTTCAGAGAATCACAAGTTGGCGTGATAAATGGTTCAGAGAATCACAAGTTGGCGTGATAAATGGTTCAGAGAATCACAAGTTGGCGTGATAAATGGTTCAGAGAATCACAAGTTGGCGTGATAAATGGTTCAGAGAATCACAAGTTGGCGTGATAAATGGTTTCAGAGAATCACAAGTTGGCGTGATAAATGGTTCAGAGAATCACAAGTTGGCGTGATAAATGGTTCAGAGAATCACAAGTTGGCGTGATAAATGGTTCAGAGAATCACAATTTGGGGGTGATAAATGGTTCAGAGAATCACAAGGGTGGCGGGGATAAATGGTTCAGGAATCACAATTGGCGTGATAAATGGTTCAGAGAATCACAAGTTGGCGTGATAAATGGTTCAGAGAATCACAAGTTGGCGTGACAAATGGTTCAGAACACCGACAAGTTGAAGAATGATTCACTTGTGCATGACTTGGGAATACATGTATTGCCAAAACGTTACGCTAACATGTGGCTTCCTCAGTCCGGTACAGCGATCAAAGTAAGAGTAGTATTAGTAGTAGTAGCAGTAGGACGAGCACTAGTGATTGAGACACTTATGCAGCATATGGGAATCTTTATTCAGGAAACGTTTCGCCACACAGTGGCTTCATCAGTCCAATACAAAGAGGAAGGTGTAAGGAGAGGAGGAGAATGAGGTAATCAGTCCCTCAACCTGGAGTCGATGTGTTCAGTCCATCCATTCTACAAGATTGATGGACTGAACACATCGACTCCAGGTTGAGGGACTGATTACCTCATTCTCCTCCTCTCCTTACACCTTCCTCTTTGTATTGGACTGATGAAGCCACTGTGTGGCGAAACGTTTCCTGAATAAAGATTCCCATATGCTGCATAAGTGTCTCAATCTTCAACTTGTCGGTTTTTCAAACCATTCATCACAACGAGCACTAGTGCAGGCCTACTGTCCCATATTACGCACGTCCAGTTCACACACCCACTAATTAACAACTAACCGATATATTAATTTACAAATCTGAAATCGCTGTAATACGACTGTAAAGGAGTGGAATAAACTGCCAAGTAGCGTCATGGAAGCGATATATTGGTACCTTTAAAAATAATTTAAACTAATGTGTGAGTGGGAACTAAGGGGTTTGGAACTGGGCTGCCATGATGTGAGTTTAATACTATGAATGGTCAGGTCACTGCGTCTGACGTTTCTGAGCAATGTGAATTCGGGAGGTTGGGTATGTCGGCTGGTCAGTTTGGTGGTGTACGTCAGGAGAAGCTCTTCGTATTTGACCTGTGACGGACATTGTCTGAGGAAACTTTGCTACACTGAAAGAGAAGCTGTCTGTAGCAGGAGTCACAGTGACTCATTGTAAGCTGAAATGCCTTCGTATTTTAACATGGACAGATTCCAGAGAAGACACCCGTACGATGAACGCTCCTTTGCTGCCCAGTCTGCTCCTGATCTGGACATTCGTCTTAACGGCTACCATCAATTACCTCCTTATAATCGTCGTTCTGGTTATAATCATCGTCCTCGCTGTCGTCACCATCGTTCTCGATGCCACGAACTTTCAGGTAACGCCACTAGAGTCGAGACTTACGAACTCACCCTCACCACCACCAGCGGCTATCAAGTTACGTTGGTCCCCACAGATATTAATGACCTTCGGTATAGCTTATTTGAGCTTTTGCATGGTGTTTTTCAACATCCACATTACACTCAATGGACCCCTTTCGAAGTGCGTGGTCCTAATTATCAACCTATGGAACGCCATCGCCAGTTTTCACAACCTTGGGTAGCAAATCGTGTGTTTTTACCTTTGGAGGCTCATCATGCGCATTTGCAACCTTCGGAAAGTCACCGTACTCCTTCACGACCTTTACAACACCAGGAAATACGATCTCCCATCTCTTCTCGAGTAAGAAATCTCAAGGACTCCCGGAGAGGACGTTCCCGGCAGGAGTCTGAGGGATGCGAGGAAATGTGCAGTGGATGTCTTCGGCGAAGGGCGATGTTTAGTGGACACCGCAGTGTGGAATTTCTTGGCGAGGCTGTCACTGGCAGTATTGGCGATGTCAGTTGCGATAGTTTTGAAGAAGACAGCTACGATACTTCCGAAGATGATAGCGCCGACAGCTTTGAAGAGGAGAGTGACGGGAGTTTTGACAGGTATAATGAAGTCAATGTTTATGAAGACAATGCTGTAGAAAAGGATAGAGGAAGCAGCGACGGAGAAGAAAGCTGCGACAGTTTATGAAGAACATTTTCTTAGTTTTTAACATTCGTAAATACGAATATATTAACAAAAAATGTTATTTGCATAAACAGATCGTAGTATGTTAAAATGAAACGTGAAGCTAATTTCATTAAAGGAACGTTTCGCTCTCCAGTGAGTTTTAGAACGCGCTTGCCCTGCATTTAGTCCTCACCTGCAAAGTGAAACGTTCCCACAAAATGTAACATTACTTGCACATGTGTTCTCTGTACCTAATATATTGTCAGTAATTCTGCCATTATCACCACACTGTACTAAGTTTCTCGAATGTTAATTGATAAATAATTCCATGATGTTTTTATAGGACCATTGTATGATGTATCCTTTCTAATGTTTATGTATATATACTTATATGTTAAAAAAAA
>NC_069408.1:5772576-5793362 GCF_026875155.1 Cherax quadricarinatus | reverse complement strand
AAAGGGTTTAATATGGAATTAAGTCCTGTAGAGTAGATTGCACAGTATAAGTGGGATGTACTGACAGGGTAAGTTTAGATCTATGAAGAGTGGGGGGGGGGGGTTTTTGCCAGGGATGGGATTAGTGATTATTCTTACTGGGGGCTTTTTGTTGGGTTTTTTATTCTTTAGGTGGTTGCGCAGTTAAACCCCCAAAGCACAGATAGCTAGTGGGGTAGGGGATAAAGTAATGGTATAGTGTGAAAAGGGGGCATTTTTGCGGCACGTAGTATCGATCTTGGAGAGGTTTCCCAACCGTTTTGGATCTTTTTTGGTTTGTGTTGGAAATGGGGTGAGTTCAGGTTGGTCGAGGTATAGGCCTGGGAATTTGCCCCATTATGCGGGAAAATTAGAGTTTGTCGATCTAATGTTAATTTGCTCATCTCCGCCTGCTACCAAACATAAGTATTTTTGCCCGTGTTAAGCGAAATTTTTATTGGCTGTCTCCAAGCGTTTTTTGATCAGCCCCTCAAAACAATGGTGTTGAGGGTGGAAAAGTTAGGGTGAGAATAAAAAAGTCGTGTCGTCAGAAAAGAAAATGGGGTTCAGGTTAGATCGTTTGGGAAGATCATTGATGTTTAGGAAAAAGGCAGGGGCCCAAGGACATTTTCCCTGCGAACCCCGTATCAAGTGGCGTGTTGTGATGCTGTGTCTTTAATGGTGACTACGATACCTTTTAGTAAGGTAAGATTTAAAATATGCAAGCGCAGGGCCCTTTTTATACCTAATTTTTAATTTTGTGGGTGGGATGTGGGTCTACTGTGTCAAAAGCTTTTCCCTTAGGTCAAAAAAAATTTTCCTATGGATATTCCTATTTTTAAATGCGGTTTAAAGCAGATCACATTTTTTATGATTGCATGTTAGTCTTTTATTTTTCCGAACCCAAATTTTGGCAGGGGTTGAGTAGTTTTTTGGGCCGTTTAAAAATGAATAAGCCCCGTCAGATTTCCCAAAGTTTTTGGATAGAAAAGGTAAGTTTGATTTTGGGCCTTAGTTTTTTTTAAAATTGAGGGCCCCCACCTTTATGTATTGGTGTAACCCTTTCCTCTTTGTTTCGGGAGGTCTTTCTAGTGACTTTTAAAAAAATAATGAGATAGCAAAGCGAGAGGGCATGGGGCCCCTCCCTTTTACAATAATGGTGGACAAAACAATTCCCCGGGGTTTTTTTTTTTTTTTTTTTAAAAATTTCAAAAAACAAGAATGTATAAATTTTTTAATAAAAAAGACTATACTGAAATTAAAAAAAACCCCTTTCACCCAATCCCCGTACTTAAAATAACACTAACTTATAGCCATTTACCACAGTTCAATCCAACAACTGTCCCTACAAAACTCCTCCTTTTACAATAATTAATAAACCATGCAGACAAAAATATTTACATGCACCGTTCTAAAAAATACCTTAAGTAACCTAAAAATTGGGGGTTCCCCTTACCTCATTAAACCTTAAGGGGAATTTACCAAAGTTGGGATGCTGAACAAAACAAAACACAAAAAAAAAAAAAAAACATAGGAAAAAGATATAACTTTACATTGCAATCCCCACCACCTGTAAAAGGGAAGAAAACCCCCAAACTTTTTAAATTCAATAATAATACATAACCTTAAAATTCCCAAACTGTATAAAAACATTGATAACATGATTTTTTACCGAAAAATTAAAGAGAATACATTAACTGTACCTCATTTAAAAAACCCAGTTATAAAAATTTTTTTAATTTTAAAATCCAAGACTAGAATTAAAATTTGAAACATGTCAAATTGGGTTTCTCCCCACCAAGGCGGGGCAAAAAACCCCCCCCAAATGAAGACAAACGGTACCCCCTACAACAAAAATAAATCCTTTCTTAAGATCAAACTTTTTAATGATGGACATAAGATCTTAAATTTCCCCCTTTCTGAAAACGAAGTGTACACCTTAAATAGAAAATTTCACTACATGAATTGTGTAAAAAAATTACATCCTTTCTAATAGAGTACAGCTTTAAAGGAAAAGTATTTGCAGCTCGTTTTAAACTAAAAAAAACAAGCATCATCCCCACTAACTTACCTGACACAGTGTTTCCTTTGTTTTATTGAAAATTTTTTAACACATCTCATATTAATAAAAAGGATTTTACTAAATTCACTGGCGTTCTTGTTGACATTTTCGTTGCCTGACAAAAAACACCATACAGCGGGGTAAGCCCCCTATCCTTGACAGTGAGTGAAAAAATATCCCCCCAAAAATTGTAATTTTGGCTTTTTCTAGTTGTTACTGAATGAACCATGGTACGACCTATAAAAAACCCCCGGGGAAATAAACCCAGTTCGCGAATGTATTCCAAACTCACTCTTCATACCTTCACACTACTAGCAAAACCCTTTCCCCCCCCCCCCCCCACTTAAAAGGGAGACCCGTCCCTTGCCCCCCCCCGTTCCGGGGGTTTTGTGCACAGTGAGATTACATCCCCTTCAAAATTTTATTCCCTCTCCCCCCATAATTTAAATTTTTCCTAACCCCGCCCAAAGAAAACCTTGTGCTAACGTTTTTATCCCAACGGGGCCCCTTTAAACCCTCATTTTCCCAAAAAAACTGCAAATAATCTGCCATAAATACATCAAAGCCCCCCCCCTTTACTTGCTAACCCCCCCAATCCCCCAAAAAATTAAAGAAAAAACCCCCCCCCCCAACAAACCCAATAACCCTCCCGCCATCCAACTCCACCCGCCCCCAAGGAGAAAAAAAATATACCCCGATAGGCAGTTTTTCCCCCTCCCCACAAATAACATGTTCCCTTCACCAACCCCATTTTGCAAACTTTCTTTAAACAAACCACACCCCAAAAAAAGTTTAAACCCCATCTTTCCCCCGACCCCTTGCTGGGATTCTAACTTCCCGAACCCCCCCAAAGACCCTCCGTTTACTGGGGGATACTGCCCCCCTGCAAACACCCCTTTCCCCACACCACACCCCCACTGTGTTTTTCCTTCAAATTTTAACCTGCCCCCCGCAACAAGAATCTTATTACATCTTCACACTTCCAATCCCCCCCTCACCACCCGTTTCTAGCATCCCCCACACCCTTCCCCCCTAACTCCCCCCCTCCCCCCCCCCCCCCCTTAGATACCCCGCTTAAAAAATAATGCCATTACCCTAGGCCCCAAGTCCAAAAAACCTAGTCCCCCCTTTCCCTCCCTCTGACCACCCCCTTTGGGCAACCGGCCCTCCCAAACCCCACACAAACCCAACACCCCCTCTGTTTTCCTTAACCTGCACCCCCCAAAAGGGGAAAACCTCCGCCACCCCCAACCCTTTAAACTATAAAACCAGGGGTTTTAAATTTTCCCAAGCCCTCTGCTGAAACGCCATTTCACAAACCCAAAAACCTTTTAACTTGCCTTTAACCCTTTCGTAAAATGTTTCTGATTTTTTTTCCCCCCTACTTCCCTGAAAGCTTATTACCATACCCCACACCCCCTAATTCGGGTACAAACCGTCCAACCCATCTCCCCCCCCCAATCCCCCCCCAACCCCCTTGTTCCTACCCCCCAAAAACCCTTTGGAACTTTGAAAATTTAATACCTTTCCCGGAAACTTTCCCAAAACTCCTTATCACCTCTCCCACCCTTTTTAAAAAGCCCCCCACTCGAACTAAAACAGTTGTATCACCAAAAAACCTACTATTCCCCCCAGGGTTCCCCCCCTACCCCCTTAAATTTCCTCCTCCCAGTCTCAAAGAAAGGATGTTGCACACATGCAAAGAGAAACGCAAACGCGGGCAACCCTGCCTTAATCCCTTTCCATTCAAACCCCCCCCCCCCCACTTTCCATTACCGGGCCCCCTTCCCCCTTGACAGCCCCTTCTTATAGAGTGCGCACCCACCCCCCTCCCCCCCCCCCCCCTCCAAAACCCAATTTTCCAAAAACCCCCCCAAAAAGTCCCTCTTCCGCAGTCATGGGCCCTGACCCAATCCAAGCCAAGGCGCCCCTCCCGGGGCAGTTCTTTTAAAAAAACCCCTTTACCCCAACTTTCCCCATTCTTCATGGGCCCGTCCCGGTATCCCATACTAAAACCCTCATGTAGGCTTTTCCCAATTACCTTTTTTAAACCCTTTTCCCCAAAAATACCTTCGCAAAAAATTTTGTAATTTGTCACATTAACAAAAACAACAAAAAAATCCCCCCAAACCCCCTTCTCCTCCCCCCCTCCTTTTTTGGGGGCTCCAAAACAAAAAAACCCCAGTTCTCTTTTTTTGGCGCCATCCAAACCCGTTTCAACAATAATTCAAAACCCGCCCTAGGCACCCCCTTCAATCCCCCCAAATGTGCCCCTGAAAAAAATTCATTAAAAACCCCCCCCCCAATCATTCCCGGGGGCCTTTCCCTAAATAACCCCATTCCCACCCCCCCCCACCTCTCCCCTCCTCAATGCCTCCCTCCAAATGTCCCGACCCCCCTGCCCCAAACCCTGATGAAACCCCTTTTCTCTAAATGTTTCTAACCCAACCACCCCCCCCCCTTTTCTCTTCCATTTCTCCGAAAACCCCAATAATCAGTATACCTACTGATACAATCGTGTCGGGAACCCCCTGCCCCTCCCACATAACCCTTCCCCTCCCGATAAATTTTGCCATTTGTTTTCCCCTCAACTGTCTTTCCTTGAATTTTCGGGATTTACATACCCGGTTGGCTTTTTCCCCCCCTTTTTAGTACTCCTCCAAGCCTCCCCTGACCCTGAGTGCATAAAACCGCTCAAAATGCTTCCCCACTAAACGCCTTCTAATTTCCCCCCCAAAATCCTCCCACCCCCTTCCCAACCCCCCCCCCCCATATCAATCATTAAACTGGCCCTCTAAAAAATTCTGCAACCCAAAAACCTCCAGCTTTCCCCCTTTCCCCTGCCCCTCTTCTTAAAAAATCCTGAAATTTTTGCCCCTTTGGGCCTCCCAACTCCCCCCAAATCTAGCAAATCCACCTCCTCTTTCCCTAGCCTAAAAAAACCCCTTTCCCCCAGCCTGAAAGGCCCAAACCCTTTGTTTCTTCCTCCTGAAAAAGCCTCACATTTAATTTCCAAAACCCTTAAATTTTTTCTGGGAAATTCCCCCTACCCGAAGGTCGCCTCCCTCGGGGTTCAGAAAAACCCAAACCTCTTACTGTTCAAAACCCTCTCCACTCCTACCCTGCCTAACTTTAAACCCTTTATCCCAAACCCCTTGCCTCAAACCCCCCTGTACAAGGGGGTGCTCCCCCTGATTACCCCCCCCCCCCCCGGCCCCAAACATCTGGGACCCCCGGGACATCTCGAAAAGACCCCTTAAAGGCAAAAAAAAACACCCCGCCCCAAAGGAAAATTCGTCTCCAGGGCCTAATCACACAATTCCAATACCTCCAATTATCGCGATAGCGGGTAAACCCCTGAGATAGTAAAAAACAATAGCCCGAACAAAGTCTGGTACAAATTTGGTTTTAAAAAAAAAACCGACAAGATAAAGGTAAGAACATGTGAAAACATCTGGGTATCTGTTTTTATCCTCACTTTCCCTTTCGCGGGCATATAAACTCCCAAAAAAAACATCCCCTTTCCTCTCCCCCCCCCACCCACCCACCCGAAAAAAAACCCCCCCCCCCCTCCCCCACCCCATAAATCGCAATGGACGGCCCCCTTTTCAAAAACAGCCACTCCCCCCTTTTAAAAGCTTTCCCCATCCCTTAAAAAAAACTTATATCCCCCAAATTCGCAATGCACTCCCAAACTAGAACATTAAACGCCCGTCAAGACACCCCAGAGCATTTGCTAAACCACGTGCTTTCCTCTAAACGAGTAAAGATCAAACCAGCGAGTGGCACAAAACCCAAAGAGTCGTTTCCCAAAATAGCACTTTTCAGCTGTCGTTGTGGCAGGTGCAAGTCAAATGAATGCGATTTTTTTAAGCTCAAAAGGGGGCCTTTGTTGTCGACTGTACAGGGCGACTTTGGGCCCGAGAAAATACTTTCCACTACTTTCTACACCCCTCTAAAGGAAGGGATTTCTTGTCTTGGCTTCCCCCGCACTGAGGGCCAGGAGAACTGGGATTCCTCAAGCCCACCGAAAAAACCCAAACACTGTACCCCCGGCACTGAAGAAAAACAAGTCATCTATCGAAGCAAAGAACCCTTGGGGGCCCAAAAAGGGTTCATTTCTAAAAAAAACCCCAAAGGCCCTTTATCCATGTGAAGGTCACCTTCATGACGTCAACATGGCAGGGCCAGGGCCCCGTGGGGCCGGCTATTCATACTTCCACATTTAAACCCGCCCCTTTAAACGAAGCAGAAAATACCAAACATATCCCCAGTGAACATTAAAAATGGGATAAAAAAACCGACGGGTTTTAGGTAAACACAAATGCAACAGTTAGGTATCTTTATTATTTTAAAAATTTTTCGCCTTCACAGTAGGTTCCTTTTCAAGGTCGAGTACAGAAAAAATTGATAAAGCAGAAGGGGTTCTTGAAGACGAAGTAAATCAGTCCAAAAACCCCCCTTAAAGTTTTGGGGTTGGTTTAGTCCCTCAAACTGGAAAAGACATTGTTCCATAGAAAGAAAAAATATGGGAAAAAATGCTCTTTTTCCAGGGCGAGGGACTGGGCCCCTCAAAACTTTTGGGTGATGGGCTGATTACATCGTCTTCAAATATCTTTGCTTCTATCAACTTTTTTTGTCTTTGACCCGAAGGGAAACCTACTGTGTAGGCGAAAAATTTTCATAATAAAGGGGTACCTTAAAATTGGTTTTCTAAAAAGGGGTTGGGGGCTTAAACCCAACCCCCTTTTTTTCACCGGGGGGTTTAAAATTGTTTTACTCCCTAACTTACACACCACCCCCCTGGGTTGTCCCAAGGAAAGAATTTTGCCCCTTCCAACCCTTGGCGGTGGGTTGGTTCAAGAAGTATTTCACCACAAATTTCCTGGAACTGGCCCAAGAATGACACCCATTTACTTGGCCAGGTTGGGCCCTTACCAAAAAGGCATTCGAAAAAAACCAAAAGAAACCCAACCCCCTGGAAAAATTTGCTTTTTCGCCTAGCCCCGGACTCAAAAGGGGGAAACAGGACCAAGGGCTCCCAAAAACTTCCCTTTTTCCAAAATTTTATTTTGGACCCCCACCAAGATTTTTTATTGGCCCCTTTTGGGGGATGGTTCATGGGGGCCAGAATGAAACTGAGGTGGTTCCTTTCAAAACCCACCAAATGGAACTTTTCCCCAAATTTTAATATGGCTGGCCTTCAAAATTTTCTTTTTATCCATTCCACTGAGGGGCCTTAAAATTTTAAATTTTAAATTAAAAAAAAGCCCCCTTTACCCTGCTCCCCCCCCTGGTTCACCAAAACCCTTCCCCCCCCCCTTAAAAGAAAAACAGGATGGACCAATCAGAGACCCCGAGATGTCGGCAAAACCCCCCCAATGAGGTCCACTACCCCTTTCATCCACTGCTAGAGCAACTGACCCGTCGGAAATCTCGCCCTTTACCCCCGTTTTAGCCACCAGCCAAAAAAGCAAAACACAAAAACTGCGGATGCACCTCACGGGGCCACTGCACTGCTGCACCACAACCAATTCCCATTTCCTGAAGGGGTTTTTTTTTCTACACAACCAAGCAGTATAAGAACCCCAATGGGGCTTCAGAAAAAAACCATCAAACACCCCCGGGTGGAACCCGTCAAGTATATCTACGGGCCAAACTGGACTTCACCAAAATGCAGACAAACCAGACTTTCTCACTGCCAACACCCAAACCTTGTGGGGAAATCGAGTACACCTCAAAGAGGGAAAATTTAGGATGCTTCAGAATGGGGGCCATGAAGACCCGGGACCTCCTCTAGCACGATATCCATGACCATTCACCCTGAAATAAGTTTTCCCCCGCACTTTGTGTCCGCCCAAAAACTGGGGTGTGGGTCCAATCGACCCCCGTAACTGCTCCCCCTGCCCCCCCTGCGCTTTCTTTTGGGGAAAACAGCGCAAGATAGAAGGGCGACACCCTCCAAACCCGGAAGGGCCAAGGAAAAAAGAAAGAAGATGATCGTCCCCCCCACCCGGGGGGCCACCGGGTTACCATCTGGAGGGAAAACCTTGGGGCCCGGGAAATACCGGCGAATCAAAATGAATGAATGAAAAATTTAACACCAAACTGCATCCACAAAGGGGAAACACAGCGCTTTGACGATCGACACCATGGGCCCTTTCCCTTTAGGGCAGGGTTTGTCCCGAGCCCGAGTTTGTAGTCACAAAATGAGGGGGGTACTTGGGGCCTCCTCCCATGGGGAGACTTAGGGCCAGACACCCCCCTAGCAAAGGGGCCCCGTGCCGGCCCCCCCACTTTGGGAAAGGGCCCCGGGGGGGGGGGAAAACCGGCCCAATCTTAACAACAACAGCCCCTACCTACTTATGGTTATGCTCCTGTAGGAAACAAAATCCACTTATTTTCCTTTTTAGGAACCCCCCCAACCCTACCCTTTTTTTCTTTCCCGTCTTGAGGCCATTTGCATTTAGCGTTCCCCCTGGGAAAGGCAAAGGGAAAAGGGGCTTACCTCTGTGCCCTGTGGCTGCTCACACTTCCCTTCCCAAGGGTTTCTCACACTTTCCTTACTACTCTTTTTAATAAGGGCCCCCTACCCCCCTGTCCCCCCCCCCATTTTCCCTGTACTCCCCCCTGCAGGGGATTTTCGTACCGCCTCTGCCCATGCCTTCTTACCTGGTCTTTGCCCAGGTGTTAAAACGTCATCTAATTCAGTCAACCCCGCTGGCCTCTTCCTAGAGCTGCCTCCCAAAGCCATCTCTTCCTCAGGTACATCCTCCCTGTGTACCTCTGCCACCACAACTGTATCCTGCCCCACTTTTCCCTGTTACTCCCTTCTTCTCACTCAGCCCTTTCAATCGTTTGCCTATCACTGGGCCGTCCATCCATGTCCTCTCCTACCAAAGCCTCCTCTAAAAATTTTCCTGGAGCACAGACTCTAAGGACACCTCCTGTGTCGACTCCGCCACTTCCTCCACCACCACAGGCTTTGGATGAGGATCTCCATCCTCCACCGGAGTGTGACACACCTCCCCAACTGTTCCCCTCCTTTTCCACCTCCTCACTCCATAGAGGAGTCCCAGTTTTCGCCGTCGCCACCCCACTCGTCTGCTGGACCTCCTCCCCCGGGGCTGGCACCCCTGGGGCAACTCTACGTGCACATTGCGCCGCTATATGTTCATAAGAGTTGCAAAGACGACACGTCCTCCTTTGTCCCACATAAGACCATGTACCTGAGTTCTGTTGCCTGTAAACATAACATACGAAGGTATATGCTTCTTTAAGGGTCATCTTGAGGGTGTATGAACCTTCTGGGAGGCCCTCATATGGTCCATCCCGCCATACCCCTCCTCTAGCCTCATGAATGACTCGTAGTTGCGGAAAACGTCCTCTATACCAAATTTGGTCGCCTCAAAAGGTACTTTCCTCACTCGACCCACGTGTAGTAAGTAGATAGATACGTCAGGGCATGCACACATCCATCGTCGAGTTGAGGCACATTCGGCGTTCCTGGTACTTCTCCACCACACTGCTGTAGAAACTGGCCCTCAGTACTTCACAAATACTCTTTTCAACCCGTTAAGGGCCAAACACCAAAACAGTTCCTCGTTAAGGATGCCGTATAGATCCCTAATAATTGCAGGAAGAAGTACGTTCATCGTGGGCAGGGCTCAGAGAACCCCTTAACAGCTAAATGCAAACGGGTGTTGATCCCCCTGCCGTTGTAATCCGCCATGTTTGAACAGTGAAAACTGCGCAGAAACCAGGTGAAGTGGGAGCTACTGCACAGCCCGTCCGCACGGCCCAATAGCGATGTGAACAATGAATTCCCTGAGTTATTTTTAAGTGACTTTATAATCTCGGTGACTTCCGTGGGCTCAGTTGGAGCAAGATAGAAGGAATTTGGGAAATTCCCATCTAGGTAGTCCCCGGCATGGGCATGCGAAAATTTTTGTATGTAATAATTTCACAAAAATCATTCTGAACCCAACGAAGAAAAAATATTTCATTGTATTTAATAATTTTGTACCAAAAGAACCTTAGAAAACTTACCTAACCTTTATATAACAAGCGCAATTTAATTTTGCCTAATCAAACTCAATATATTTTAGATAAGTTTACAGTAATTTAATAATAGAGTTTGATTAGGCAAAATTAAATTGCGCTTGTTATATAAAGGTTAGGTAAGTTTTCTAAGGTTCTTTTGGTACAAAATTATTAATTTTTACATTAACTTAAGTGAAAAAATAATATCTTTAATTAAAAGTATAAGAGAAATTTTTAGAAAGGACTTCGGTCTCACCCAGGAGGGACAAGTCCCTGGCAACATTTATTATCAGAAACAATAAATGACAACCTCATCTGTCTACCCTCTAGGGCGACAAACACCTGCCGGGGAAAATGCCGACAACACAACACCTGATGCCTCAAATATCAGACCCCAAATTAGCAAGAAAAATAGAAGAGGGAAATACTACTGGGCACTCAGGCTTATTTAAACCCGTTTAGGATACCATCGACCCCAAAGTCGCCACTACAACACAAGCTCTGAAGGACAAATATCCACCCAGAGCTCCCAGTACCAACAATGACCTCCCTGACATTGCAACAGGTGAAGAACATTTAAACCTACTTGATGGTGATTTTTATAAAGTGAGGGTACCATATCATCCCTCACAGGCTCAGCACGGGGTTCACCGGGTTTTAGGTCGCAATATTTAAAACAAATACTCAGTCCAGCACTCGAGGATGTTTCAGAGAAGTTTTTTATTTTTAACTCAATTTGAAAATGTGCGTCTGGCTGGCGGTACCCATTTTTTCTTGGCGCATCACGAATCAGGCCCATTATGGTTGGCAACCCTTCGAACTCCTTGTTACCCCAAAGGCTACAGTGAGAATGATGGTCACGAGACTGTCACAGTGGTTGAAAAAATGCAAAAATTCGGTTTTGGTGTCCCAACAAGGCTGTGAAGTAAGCGGCCATACTAACATGCCAGATCAAAAAGCCCTTATTAAATTGAACTTTGCCAACTTAGAAGGGATGCTGCTTTCTACGTAGTTTCTAAACACCTCCCATCCCTATCCTTCCATCCAATCGTGCTATGTGGACTTCTAAACTCCGGGTTGGGGAAAAAAATCGACTCATGAAAGGGGGTGCGACAGGGGACCTTCTCATCCCTTTTCTATTCTGTCTGTCAAAAGGAAGTCACAGAAACACTTATCACTGGCTAAATGTCTGGTTTTGGGATGAGGGTCCCTAGCTGCCACTACAGTTTCTCCTAGAGAAATGAGAAAAACAAACCCCCCAAATCGAATTTTTTCTACCAAAAGCGATCATTGAGGAATAGTGCTGTTTTGCCGGGAAACAGGCCACTGATCCCCAATAGCACTCCCCTTTGGGTGCTCCTCTCGGGTCCAGTGCTATGACGGATTCCAAGAAAAATCCAGACCTCAGGTGAGGGTAACAGGATAAAAGATAAGTATGTATATGTATAATTTCCCCAAAGACTATCCTGGCACGGGTCTCAATCTTGCGATGCCCCGTCCTGGCCCCGAGGGAAAAGGTTTTTTCTACAATGAGCGAAAATTTCTGTCAAGCCTTTTTTTGGGCCATTCAACTGGTGCATCTCATAAGCACAACACCGATGTACTCCTAACGTTGGTTTAGAAAACACGTAAGCAAACACATAAAATATTAATTAGAAAACGTTTCGGTCCCCGGGACCTTTGAAAAGGCCCCCCGGGCCCGAAACGTTTTCTAATAAATATGTTATGTGTTTGCTTTCGTGTCTTTCTAAACATTTTGTCGGTATTTTTACCAAGGGTTTAACCACCCTAACTGTGGACACTAGCGAGGATGGAATGTCGTAAAACCAGGGGGTAGCACTTTTCTGGTTCGTTGACCCCCATGGTACACATGGGCCCAGCATCTCGGGGGTCCTCTCGGAGTGCCAGTAACTTCGCCACCCAAAAGGTGTTTGGGGCCGCTGGACAACGTGCTGACAGTAGGCAATTCCTCCTCACCTTTGTCTACCATCATCTTGGCTGGGGGGAAACCCAAAAACAAAGAATGGAGGGCGGTAGACGCCTTGGACCAGCTTTATCTATGGAGGGGGCTCCCCTTTGAGTCGCTGCTCGACCACTGTGAGATGGGGTACCCTTTAAAGACCTTCCCCCATAAGTTTCCAGGGCTGGGGGAGCCCCCAGTTTGGTCTGTGTGGGCTGATGGGACAGTAATCCCAACTGTGGATAGTCTTTTGCTGCCTTGGCTGCATCATCTGTGCCTCATTTCCACGGATGCCAGCGTGCGGGGGGTCCAGTTCAATGTCGATCTTTTACCCTGAACTTCTAAGGCTGTCATTATGCTCAGGTCGATGGATGAGGTGAACATGCCCGTGGTTGAGGATGGGAGGGGAAATTGATTGCAGAGGGGGGAATCGCATTATGACGGGGTCGGAGTCGATGTCGTAGGCAGTACAATGCCTGGAATCGCCACCACCAGTTTGAAGGACGTGCGTGGTCAGGGAGTCGCCCCTTGTGTGTGACCTTGTGGACCGTCCAGCACTGCTCTTTTCTCTCGGGTTTCGCAAAACCCATCTATGAAATACACTGCACATTGCCCCCTCTCCCAGTGCCAGTTGTTAGCATGATTGCTGAGGTATCTTGACTGCAGGTGCTTAAAGGGTGTTTCATGACGCAAACATCGGTGGATCGGGGCGCCGGGGGGGGGAGGTACCCAGCAACAGGAAGGTCAAACTCTTCTCAAGGGATTGTAAAGGGCAGCGCTTCCGCCCGAAACCAAAAACAACGAATCCAGAACCCGGGAAAGAGTGTGGGTCTTGTTCAGGTTGTCAATATTCGCTCCTTAGGGGGTATCTTGCTCCCGGTGGAATCGTGGCCCTTTTTGCAGCTTTATGTATCTTACTTTTCACCAAAGGAGGAACCCCGGGCCCAAATCTGGACACTGTTTGGCCCAGAGGGGGGGCCCCAAGCATAGTTTTTATCGCCGGTTTTGTACGACCTCCACCCTTTCCCTGCTCGCGGGAAGAGTGAGCTAAGCCGGTGCAGTAGCCCAGAGGAGCGAAAGCTTTATATAGTACAACGAAGTACATCTTTGCTTCCCCCCTCACGGTGCCTCGTATGGCTTCAGGCGTTGAGTCTGAATAACACGTGCCCCTGACTACTGGGCCTGTTTCAAAAAGGTCAGCCTTTTATAATGAAATTTTCCCAGTCGAAGGAGCCTGTCCACTAAAGTTCTATAGCCTGAACACGTAAATCTATTCACAGGATCTGGCCCCTTTGAACTCATTGCAAGAGTTTCCGGCCGAGTCTTGAGGCCTAGTTCCTTGCAAGATGCGAAATTTAAGCCCAAAAGCTCTCTGACCCTGTCGCTCCAAATTCCCTTTTTTCCCATTCCACGAGTGCAAGATCATGGGCATAGCTGAGGACTGCGTACCACTATAAAAGGGGAAGGTCAAAAGTTCCTGCTAAGGACGTTAAACGGGGTGGATGAGCACACCTCCTTGTGGCGTGCCGTTTTCCGGGGTTTTAAAAGGGAAAGGTAGTGCCCCTGAAAGCGACACAGGCCTGCCTGCCCCTAATAGGTTTTTTTCCCGGGCCAGGGGGCGTCATTTGAGTCCCTTCCATACTATTGTTAAAATTGCGTGGGCGGGGGCAGCTAAAATCCTTCTCAAGGTCGAGGAGACGACGATACTAGGTTTTTTGTTACTACAGCAATCTGGCTTAGTGGGGTACTAGCATCTGTTTAAAACCCACCCCTTTTGGGTAAACCCCCAAATAGTGATGATGAGGGGGTTCAATTTTCCTAGGGGGGCGTTTTAACACCACCCCAGCAGTCTTGGCTAAGCACGGTCAGCGTATGGGTTCATATGCCTGGGCCCTTTGGGGGCTTTGGAATTGGTACGTGTAGCCTTTTTCCCGTCCATCATACTTTTGCTCTACACCGCAAGAAGCCTCTCTTCCCCCCGTCGGGGTAGAATTTATTTTCTACAAACGTGATATCCTTTTCAAAATGCGTCGATCGGGGTAAAATCAAGCCTGTAAAAGGTGAATAAATGACTCCTCGAAGTTAGCTTTAGCTACCGTCGTTTGGGCCGCCTGCGGTCAAATTACGGCAATCCACTCACTGAAAGACCCTTCTTGTCGTCTGCACAGATGACACGGAAGCACTAAAACTAATGGACGACCTTCAATCAGGACCCCACAAAAACAAAAATTCCTCTACCCCGTCTCCATTCTTGAAATCAAAAGTTCGGTCTTTGTGAAAAGACTTGACAATACGTCACCCTCCCTATGAAGCACTGAAGACATCTATGGGGAAAAACACGTGGGCCCCGGTAGAAGATCTCAAATCCCCCAACCCCCATCAATGCTAAAGATTACTTCTCAGACATCTCCATGGCGCCAAGCTCCTTGACGGTTGGGCCCTCTTTTAATTACCCTTCACCCAAGCAAAATAGAACAAAACGTTTACATACATCTCCCACTTGGACCGCTACTCCCATAAACACACCACCAAGGCGCCCCCTCAAATAAGAAGCTTTTTTTCAAAAAAGTGGGAATGAGGAACGATTTCAGATCCTCCCATACTACAAAAACCAACATGTCTTAACTGCAAGGGTAATCATCAACCCCTTTCAGCAAGTGCCCCTCAGGGAAAAAATCATATTTAAGAAAACTAAAGTTCAAGAAAAACCCCCAATTCACCCACTATGCTGCAATAACCAAACCACAAACCGACGCCACAAGCTCAAAACCAATCTACAGGCACCATCGCCCACAACTCCCTCTCTCCCTCCCCGACGGGGCTCCTTTCCAAGGTGCTGTATGCATGGGTATACAACCTTTCAAAAGCAGCAAGCCCCGGGCCTTTAACACCCCTATTAAAAAAACTATTCCGTCTGAACAACATGCCTGCCTTCAATTTTTGGAATCCCTACCTTTTGAAAACATCCTCAAAACCTTCCCCAAAACCCCGAACTTTACGCAACCCACAGACCGTCTCCTGCCCAAGCAATGCTCCCGTAACTTCTATAAAAAAACTTTCCCCCGCGGGCAACGTTGATCAAATTCCTCAACCACCGCCTCCCACCTCTCCCAGCCTGCGTTACACAAACCCTTACACCTCAAAGCTGCTCCTTCGAACCCCATCACCTGCTACCACCATTGTAGACCCCCCGTGAACCATCCCAAAAAGGGGATAACGACGACTCCAGTAAACCTCATGGGAAAACCACCTTTTACATTTTCCCCCTTCAAATACTATACCAGACCCTTTCTGAAACCCCACAAAGCCCCGGTGCTGGAAATCAAGTATGCAAGTGAATCACCGCTTCACTTACACTCACCCAAAAATTTTGGTTCATCAAAACCCCTTTGTTTACCTTTTAGAACAAGGCTTTAAAATTTACCCCATCTAGAAGCAGCTTCAAAAAGTTTGAAAAGGCTCCATTTTCTAACCGCCTCCCCTTACCCTATAACTCCCAAAGTTTCACCCTCTGATGTGACCCAGCCTGCTGCCCTACTCAGATTCAAGACTTCAAATACAACAATTCAATCAACAGTCCCCGCTATTCCTGTTCTCAAATCTGCCCCCATCGCCCTTTGCTGCTGGGTTAAGCCCTGGCTTATTTTTTACTAAGAACCTCCTCCCAGAGCTATTTTCTCTGCCCGTCTTCCCCGCTCATCCCTTTGGGGTCTTACCAAACTTGTTTGCTTTTTTTTTTTTACTTCATCTCCATATTTTTTTCATACTATGGGAAAAATGCTCTTCTCCAGACTGAGGGGCTGACCCCCTCAAAACTTTAAAGGGGATGGAGTTACTCGTCTTCAAGTTCTTCTGCTTCTATCAACTTTTCTTTCTACTGAAAACCCACTGTGAGGGGAAAAGTTTATAATAAAGTACCTAACTGTTTCATATGTGTCTTACCTAAAACCTGTCGGTATTTTATACCTTTTTAAAGTTCACTATGCATATAATGTGATCCTTTATTGACTACGTTTGCCCACACTGGGCTTTTTCAAGTCACAAACTGTGTGGGGGAAACGTACAATAAAGGTACATTATAGCATTGTTTAGGTAGACACATATGCAACGTTAGACAAATTTATTCCGAAAAGTTTGCCCCACAGTAGGGTTCTTTAGTCGATGTTCCTGACATGGGAAATGAAATTCTCCAGGGAGGGACTGACAACCTCAAATTCTACGACTTTTAGGGTAGGGCTGATACATCTCCCTTTACTCTCACGTTCCCGCCTACTTTCTGTTTCGACTGAAGAAGCCTACTGTGAGGGGAAACTTTCGGAAAAAAGTTTCTAACTGTTTTTCATATGTTCTTACCTAACAAACCCTTTGGTATGTATACCCTTTTGATTTCATACTCATATGTGTTTAATTTTCCCTTGTGTCGGTATTTTATACCATTTTTTTCCAGAAGGCCCTGGCCCAAACAAGGCAGGTCCTTATCAAAACCCCCCCTACCCAACTACCAAGAATTTACTTCCTTATCCAAAGACACCAATCAAACCCGGGGCCCCTCCCACCCATATTTTTTTGTCCTATCCTTTTAAAGCTCCCCAAAGGTCCGTCCTCGATTACCTTACTGGGAAGATTTTTTCCACGCATCCCCCAACCGGGTTCAAAAACCAGTACTTACCTTTTCCTTTCTAAATCAAAATTTTTATCCACAGTTTAAATTTAACACAGTTCAGGTCCCATATTAAAAAATTTGGATATAAATTTCCCTTAGAAAGCATTCAGTAAAAAATTTAAACAAAAAAATCCATTACCAAGGGCAAAGTCCCTTACATTTTAATCTCCTCAAGTTTGATGGACTGAACAATCGACTAAAGGGTTGAGGGACTGTTTCCCCCTCATTCTCCCCCCCGTTCTTCAAGTTTCCCAATGTAGGGACTGATGAAAAGCCACTTGTGGCGAAACTTTTCCTAAATTTAAAGAAAACCCAAGATTTCACATGGGTCAAATTTATCATCAAAATTAATCCAGTGCATAAAAAATTTTCCTTACGAAAAAAAGACGGGAAATTTTTATGAAGGGTTTTTAAAACCGAAAAGTTTAGGTTGAGGGGAATATTCCCTCAAATTTCACCCCCTTGCCCATTTTTTTTAACTTTGAAATTGGACGATGAAGCCACTGTGTGGCGAAACTTTTCTTCAAAAAAATTTTTCCCATGTTTTGCTTTTGGTCTCAATTTTAAAAAGACTAACTTTAAAATGGAAAAAATTTCCCGACAGATTGTTAGGTAAGACACAAAAGGAAAAACATTTAAAGATATCTTTATTTCGAAACTTTCGCCTACCCAGTGGGCCCTTCCTTCATCGAGTACAGAAAAGTTATTAAAAGCAAAGAGACTTGAAGACGATTAATCAGTCCATCACCCCCTGGCGCTAAAAAAGGGCTCCCCTCCTGTCCCCTTCAACTCCAAAAGGGTTTCAAACTTTGGAACATTGCCTTCTCCAGAATGGGGGCGAAAATTTTTAAGGGGTGATGGACGGGTTTAAACTTTCGCCCTTTCAATTTCTTTTCTGCTTCAATAAACTTTTTTTGTACTCGATTTTAAAAAGGCCTACTGGGTGGGCAAACGTTTCGAATAAAGAAAACTAACTGTTCATATGTGCCCTTATCTTAAAAGACGAAACCCTTTTAAAATTCCATTCCTTGAAAAGATGAAGAACGAGAGGAAAACAAGACTGAAGTGAAATGAGTGAAAAAATGGCCCATTTTTTTAAAAAATTTGGGGTATAAAATATCGAAAGTTGAAAAATTGAGATATAGGGGCAGCAGTTGGGCATCTTCGTTGATAAAAACGTTTGCCTACACAGTAGGCTTCCAGTCAAATACTGAGGGGGCAGGTGTAGGGGATAAAAATAAAGATCATGAACTCAATATCTAAGTGGTCATCCCTCAAACCTGCAAAAGAGTTCATTTCCAAGGGCTGGAAAAGACATGAAGTTGAAAACATGAGGACTGAAACGCATTATCTTCTCACCCCCTACAGCTCTGCCTTCTGTTTGACTGAAGAAGCCTACTGGTTGGGGAAGTTTTCATCACTAAAGAAAACCCAACTGCTTTCGAAAATTTCGCCTACACATAGGCTTCTTCATTTTTTGGTACAAAAAAATTAGGCAGGCCCGAAAAGATGTGAAGACGAGTAATCAGTCCTCACCCTTGAAAGTCGTAGATTTTGAGGTTGTCAGTCCCTCGGCCGGGAGAAGTTCTTTCCCCCAAAGTCGGGAACAAACTGAAATCAAGCGCAGTGAACTTAAATACTGTGGGAAAGGAGAGGTGCAGAGTATATTTGTGAGAATGTAGCCACGATTTTTACCTGGATTTTTACCGGGAGAGATTTTCCGGGGGGTCAACCCCCCCCGCGGCCCGGTCTGGACCAGGCCTCCGGGTGGATCAAGCCTGATCAACCGGCTTTCTGCTGGCTGCACGCAAACCAACGTACGAGCCACAGCCCGGCTGGTCAGAACCCGACTTTAGGTGCTTGTCCATGCCAGTTGAAACAGCCGGGGGTCTTTTGAAATCCCCTTATGTAGCTGGGAGACATTTTGAACAGCCGGGCCCCTGACACTTATGGAAAAGGTCTTTTTAACGGGGCTAGTGACCCCCCTGTTTTTCTTTGGGGGGATGTTGCTCGTCTGCCAAGTCTTTTGCTTTCGTAGTGAGTGATTTCGTGTCAATTCGGTACTATCCCTCTAGGATTTTCCGGGTGTAATAATCATGTACTTCCCGCCTGCGTTCCGGGAAACAGGTTCCGGGAAACCTCAACGCCCCCCAAATTGAGGTGTTTTTCTCCGTTATGCGCGCCTAAGGTTCCTCTGTACATTTTCTAGGTCACAATTTCACCGGGCCTTTAAAAGGGTGCTGTTGGGGGCACAATATTCCAGCCTAATAGAACAAGTGACCTGAAGAGGTCATCATGGGCTTGGCCTCCCTTTTTGAAGTTCTCCTTTATCCATCCTGTCATTTTTCTAGCAGATGCGATTATACAATTTATGGTCCTTGAAGGTGAGATCCTCCGACATGATCACCCCATCTTTGCGTGGTGTTTCGCTCTTTTTTGTGGCCAAAAAATTTTTTTTGTACCTGATAAGTTTTAATTTCCCTTTTTTCCCATACTGAAAATTTAAAAATTTCTCACGTGAACTTCATTTTGTTTTCTGCACCCACAAAAAATTTTGGTTTTGTGTCCGCCGGGAGCCTTGCAGTGTCTGCAATGGAAAAACACTGTCATGCAGATTTCGGATGTCATCTGAAAAAGGAAACACGGTGCGGGGGCTGACACCTTGTCTATTCGAATAGAGGATGAGGAAAAAGATGGAGCGAGTACTTTTCCTTTTGGAACAGCTTTTCACCGAGCTGCCTCGACTTTACTCTGTTACGACTACTCTCTGTGTTCTGTTAGTGGGAAATTTAGATCCATCGACCGAATTCCCTGTTATCCCTTTAGCACGCTTTTGTGCGCTATTACGCATGGTCACATTGCGAAGGCTTTTGCAAAGTCCCCTTTTAAAATTACATCTGCAAATTTTTTTTATCTTTTAGGCATTTTTGGCCTTGTCAAAATGATCCAGTATTGAGACAGACGGGGGCGCCCCGTTCTAAACCCATGTTCCCTGGTTTTTTAACGATGGGTTTTTAGATGGGGGGGTGATCTTGCTTCTTAGACCCTTTAAAGTTTTTTATGGTTGGGGTGTTTGGCTATCGGTCGTAAATTCTTTGCGTTGCTTTCTGCCCCTTTGTGGAGTGGGGGTATGTCTTTGTTTTTAGTAACTGGGGACGACCCCCGTGTCCATGCTCCCTCTCCATAGGGTGGAAAAAAGGGTCGTGGTAGGGGGTTCTTGCAATTTTTGATGAAAACGGAGTTCCATGATCGGGCCCGGGGCAGATGCAGGGGATGTCATTTTTCGCCGTTGAATCATGTCCCCTCAGATCAAACAATTTTCACTTAAAAAGTTTTCCAAGGTGTTTTCCCCTTTTGTACCAAAATCCATTGTGTTGGTTGTTTTTCCCAAATCTGAAAACAAACTTCTCCACTGAGGGACGACAACCCAAAACAAAGACTTCAAGGGTGATGGACTGATTTCATCGTCTTTACATCTCTACTGCTCCTGCCAATTTTTTGTACTCGACTGAAGAAACCTACTGTGTAGGGGGAAAAAATTTCGAAATAAAGTTGCCTAAATGTTGCCTATGTTCTTATCTACCATACCCAACGCTACACATGTGTCTTAAGCTTTTAAAATGGGGATTAATAAAGGGGAAAACAAGGTTCTGAGGATATCCCCCAAAAAAAAACCGAAATAAAAAGGGTTCAAACTGGATAGTTAAATTTTGAAAAGATTAGGAGAGACTGGGGTGGAAAAAGAGTTTCGCAGGGGAACAATTTAGCTTCAATAACCCAACTAGGGAACCGTTCCACCACGACTCCCTATTTCAACCAAAAATCTCCTATATCCTTTCTCAGTCCCCAAAACTTATCCAATTGGAGCTTTTTGCCTAATGCAAAGAAAACATATAAGCTATTTTTCCCTTTTAAAGTTAAATAGTCCGGCCATTTCCCTAAATTTCGATTGAATAACTTTAGATTTAGAAAGGGTATAGGAAAAAAACTGGTTTTGGAAATATATCTAGAGAGGAACAATTTTTTAGTATTTTTGGAAG
>NC_069408.1:5737359-5772076 GCF_026875155.1 Cherax quadricarinatus | reverse complement strand
GAAAAAATTGGGAATCCCTAAATAGCCTGAGGCGAAACTTTAAACAAAAAAAGGTCCCCCATTAATTTGAAAAACCCCGGGGTCCCCCATACATATTTCCCCGTATCTCCCAAAAACCAAAAGTTAAAACAATTTTTAATTTTTTTGTAAAAAATTTTAGTCCCCTTTTTAAAAAATTTTAATTTTTTTAAAAAATTTTAATTCCAACCAATTTAATTTTTAAATTTTCCTTAAAAAAGTGAAATTGAAAAGGACCTACAATTCCCCCTCACTTTTAACCTGTGTTTTGATTTTTTGTTGGCGTAAACCCTAAAAACTTCCCAATTTAATTTGTTTCCACAAAAGTTGGGGATTTTCCCTTTTCTTTAATTTGTTGGAATTCAAAAACCTTTTTCTTTTTGACTAATGAATATTTTTTTTTATAAAAATTAATATTTTAATTAATAAATTTAAATTTTAATATAATAAAAATAATTTTTTAATTTTTTCGGGGTAGAATTTTTTTGGGGGGTTTGTTCAAAGGAATCAAGTTGGGGGGGGGCCCTATTTTCCCTTTGATTATTTTTTGGGGGGGCCCCCTTTTATAACTTTTTAAATTTTTTATTTTATTTTTTAAATTAAAAAAAGAATACAAAACCTTAAAATTTTATTTTCGGTGGTTTTTTTTTGAATTTGAAATATGGCTGTGGATTTATTGATAATTAAATAATTATATTAAAATTTTATAAATTAAAATTTTTTTTATTGAAATTTACATTATTAATATTTTTTTCCTTCCTTTCGGGAAAAAAGATAAAACAAGTCATTTTTCATTTAAAATTATAAAAAACATAACAAAAAATAATTAAATTTTCCCTAAAAATCTATAAAGACAAATTTAAATACGGGGGTCAGATAAGGTTGAATAAATTTAAAGAAATGAAAAAAGAAAATAAATATTTGAAAATTTTATTTAAAAATTAAAATTTTTTTTTGGTCAAACAGAAAATTTTTTCCTTTTTCCGGAATAAAAGAAAATTTTCTTAAAATTTAAAAACAAACTTCCCCTTAAAAAAAATTTCTGAATTTTTTAATTAAATCTTAAAACAAATTTTCCCAAAAAAAAAATTAAATTTTTTTAGAAAATAAAATAATTCCAAACCTGAATTAATAAAATTAAATAATTTTTGAAAGAAAAAAATGTACCTGAAGAAAAACAAAATTTTTGCTTAAAAAGAGCAAATTTCTCCTTTTAAAAGTTTAAACTAAATTTTTAAATTTCAAAACATTTTTTTTTAAATTTTAAAAAAAAATGAGAAAAAAAGATGTTAAAAACCCTAAAAAGAAAGTTTTAATCTGAGGAAGCAGATTTTACCTGAGGAGAGCAGATGTTACCTGGGGAAAACAATTTTACTTTTTGGGGAAGATTTTTCTTTTAGGAGAGCAATTTTACCTGAGGAGAGCAGATTTACTCTGAGGAGCGATTTACTCTGAGGAAGCAGATGTTACTTGAGAAGAACAGTTTTACTCGGGGAAAGCAATTTATTGGGGGGGGGTTATTTAAAAAAATTTACTCTGAGGAGAGAATTTACTCTGGGGAAGAAAAAGAATTGGGAAAAATTTTCCGAAACAATGACTTAAACAAATGCCGGGAAAATGTAATCTAAGAAAAGTTTACCAAAGCAGTGTTTCCCTTAAGGGCAAAAAAAGGGATTCCCCCTGGTTAAAAACAAGAGATTTTTTTTATTAAACTTTTACCCAGGGGTTTTTAAGTCACAAGATCTACCGGGTTTTGGAAAAAAGGGAGTTTTAAAATTAAAGTTGGGATAAGATTCTGCATGATGTCTAGGGTTGGGGTAAGGTCGGGGGCGGGGGGTTTCCCCAAGTTTTAGAACCTTTGCTTTTTAAGTTTTTTTTTGGGAAAACATAAAGAATTTTTTCGAGGGGTTTTCAGTGGTAAAAAAGCCTAGTTCTGGTTAAATTGTTGGTTTGAGTAAACAAGTTTCCCTTTTCCCCTTTTAATTTTCCTGTTTTAAAACCGTTTTTCTGTGTTAAAAAGGGTTTGGTAAAACGTTGTAAAGGTTTTCCTTAATAACTAAATTTGTTTTAACCCCAGGAGACCGTGTTACTTGAAAAACCCCAGGGTTAAAACTTTGAAAAAGACAATTTACTTTTTTGAAAAAGGGAAAAGGGGGTTTTTACTCTGAGGAGGCAATTTTAAATCTGAGGAGAGCAGATGTTACTCTAAAGAAAAATTGTTCTCGAGGAAGAAGTTTTTCTGAGGAGAGAAAAATTTACTTTTGGGGAAAACAGATGTTCTCTGAGGAAGAATTTTACTCTGAAGAAAAAAGTACTCTGAGGAGACAGATGTTTCGAAACAGATGTTACTTGAAAAAAACAGAGTTACCTGGGGGAAGAAATTTACTCGAGGAGAGCAGTGATTTGAGAAGAGGCAATGTTACTCTGAGAAGCAATTTACTCGAGAAAACAATTTTACTTGAGGAAGCAGAGTTCTCTGAGAGGCAGATTTTTACTCTGAGAAAAAACAGATTTTACTCCCGAAAAAACCAAACAAAATTTCTCTGATAAGACAATGTTACTCTGAAAGAACAGTGTTACTCTGAAAAAACAATTTACTCGGGAAAAACAATGTTCTCTGGGGAGACAAAATTTTACCTGAGGGAGCAATTTACCTAGGAACAATTTACCTAGAAGCAGATGTTACTCGAGGAAGAAATTTTACTCTAGAAAACAGAGTTACTCTGAGGAAGCAGATGTAACTCTGGGGAGAAAATTTTTTTTTTTTTTTTGGGTTTTTTTTTTTTTAAAAAGTTACTCTGAGGAGAGCAGATTTAATCTGAGGAGAGAAATGTTACTTTCAAAGAAAGATGTTACCTGAAAAGACAATTTACCAAGGAGACAAATATACCTGAGAACCCAACATTTTACCTGAAAAACAATGTTACCTAGGGAGCAATGTTACTCTGAGGAAGCACATTTGCTCTGAAAAACAATCTACTCTGGGGAGAGCAGATTTATCTGAGGAAGCAATTTACTCTAAAGAACAATGCACTCTGAGGAAGAGATGTTCTCAGGAAACAGATGTTACTCGAGAAGAACAAATTTCCCTTTGGGAACAATGTTTCTCTGAGGAAGCAGATTTTACTCTGGGGAGAGCAATTTTACTCTGAAAGAACAGATGTTACTCTGGGAAGCAATGTTACTTTTAGGAGAGCAGATTTACTCTGAAAGAACAAGCACCGAGGAGGAGATTTTACTCTGAGGAGAACAAGTACCTAAAAACAAATTTTACTCAAGGAAAGCAGAGTTACTCTAGGAAGCAATGTTACTCTGGGGAAGCAGATTTTACTCTGAAAAGAACAGTTTTACTCTGAAACAGATTTTTACCTGAGGGGGCAGATTTACTCTGAGAAGAACAATGTTACTCTTAAAGAACAGATGTTACTCTGAGAGACATATGTTACTCTGAGGAGAGCAGAATTTTACTCTGAGGAGAGCAGATTTTACTCGGGAAAAAACAATGTTACCTGAGGAGGCAAATTTCTCTAAAAGGGCAGATTTATCTGAGGAAAACGATGTTACTCTAGAAAACAATTTTCTCTAGAAGCAGATGTTACCTGAGGAAGCAATTTACTCTGAAAAGCAGATGTTACTCTGAGAAGAACAATTTACCTGGGGAAGCGGAGTTACTCTGAGGAGAGCAGATGTTACTCTGGGGAAAGCAGATAACTCTGAAAGAACAGTGTTACTCTGAGGAGAGCAATGTTACTCGAGAGAGCAATTTTAAATCTGAAAGAACAGATGCTGCTTGAGGAGGCAATGTTCCGAGGAGAGCAATGTTTTTCTGAAAGAACAGCGTTACCTGGGAGAGCAATGTTTTCGGGAGACGATGTTACTCTGAAAGAACGATGTTCCCGGGGAAAAGATTTACCTGAAAGAACGATTACTCTGGAAAAGAAATTACCTAAAGAACAATTTTTCTCTGAGGAAGCAGATTTTCCTGAGGAAGCAGATTTTACTCTGAAAAACAGATTTTTCCCTCTGAGGGAGCAGATTTACTTGAAGAGAAAATTGTACTCTGGGAGGCAGATTTACCGGGGGAAGCAGATGTTGCTCGGAAGAACAGATTTTCCTGGGGAAGCAATGTAACTCTGAGGAGAGCAGTTTTTACTCGAAAGAACGTGTTACCCTGGGAGCAGATTTTTCCTGAGAAAAACAGATTTACTCTGGGGAAGCAAATTTCTTTGAAGAAGCAGATTTTCCTGAGGAGAGCAATTTACCTGGGGAACAAGTTACTCTGAGGGAGAAAATTTACCTGGGGAAGCAAATGTTACTCAGGAACAATGTTACTCTAGAAGAGCGAAATTACTCTGAGGAGACATTGTTACTTAGGAGAGAAAAATGTTACTCTGAGGAAAGCAGATTTTCTAAAAGGGGGCGAGTTACTCGGGGAGAAAATGTTACTCTGAAAAGCACATTTTACCTGGGGAGAGCAAGTTCTTGAGAAGAACAATGTTACTCTAAAGGGAGCAGATGTTACACAGAGAGTAAATGTTCCTCTGAGGAGAGAAATTTTTTACTCGGGGAATAATGTTATTCTGAGGAGACAAATGTTACCTGGGGAAGTAATTTAGTCTGGGGAAAGTAGAGTTCCCTAAGGAGAGTAGATTTTCCCTGAAAGAAAAATGTAGGCTGAGGAGATAATTTCCTCTGTGAAGTAAAATTTCCCTGAAAGAGTAAGTTATCTGGGGAGAAAATTTTCCCCTCTGAGGATAGTAGATGTTCCTCGAAGAGTAGATTTTACTCTGGGGAAGTAGATTTTCCCTCGAGAAAGTAGATTTTACCCGGGAAAAGTAGATTTAGTCTGGGGAGGTACATGTTCCTCTGAGAAGTGCAGATGTTGCTGAGGAGAGTTTTTTTTTTCCTCTGAGGAGAATGTCCTCTGGGGAGAGTAAAATTATTCTGAGGGAGTAATGAAGTCTGAGGAAGAGATGTTCCCTGAGGAGATAATTTCCTCTGAAAAGAGTAAATATTAGTCGAAAGAGAATTTACTCGAGGAGAGTAATTTCCTCTGAGAAGAGAGATTTTAGTCGGGAAGTAATTTTTTTTTCCCTGAGGAAGTAGATGTTCCTCTGAGGAGAAAGTTAATTACTCTGAGGGAGTGGATTTCCTCTAGAAGGTAGTATTAGTCTGAGGAGAGTAGATGTTCCTCTGAGGAGATAAAGTTCCTCTAAGAGTGATGTTCCTCTGGGGAAAGTAATTTACTCGAGGAAGTAATTTCCTGTGAGGAGAGTAGATTTTCCCTCTGGGGAGATAGATATTACTCGAAGAAGTAGAGTTATCGAGGAGAGTAAATTTTTTTCCTCTTAAAGGCAATTTTATCTGGGAAGTAGATGTTAGTCGAGGAGAGTAAGTTCCTCGAGGGAGTAGATGTTATCGAGGGGGTAGATGTTCCCTGGGGAGATAGGTTTTCCTCTAAAGTAATAATACCTGAGGAGAGTAATTTAGCTGGGAGAGAATTTCCCTGAGGAGAGTAATGTTCCTCTAAAAGAAATATTACCGGATGAGAATGTTCCTCGAGATAGTAAATTTAGCTGGGGGAGAGAAAATTTCCTTAGAGAGAAAAAGTCCTCTGAGGAAGTAATTTACTCTAGAAGTAGATTTCCTCTGAGAAAGAGATTTTAGTCGGGAGAGTGGATTTCCTCTGAGGAAAAAGATGTTCCTCTGAGGAAGTAAAAATTTACCTGGGGAAAGGTAGATTTTTCCCAAAAGTAATTTAGTCTGAGGAGAGTAAAAGTTCCCTGAAGAGGATTTTTCCCCAGTGAAGAGTAGATGTAGTCTGAAGAGAGTAATGTTCCCAGAGAGTAGATGTTCCTCTAAAAGTAAAAATTTAGTCGAGGAGAGTTGATGTTCCTCAGGAGGTAGATTCCTCTGAAAAGAGTAATGTTAGTCCGAAATAGATGTTCCTCTGAGGAGAGTAATTTCCTCGAGGAAGATATAACCGGAGAGTAGATTTTCCCTTGAAAGTAGATGTTATCGAGGAATAATATTATCGGGAAGTAGAGTTCCTCTGAGAAAGCAGATTTTTAGTCTGGGGAAAAAAGAGTTAGTCTGGGGAGAGAATTTTTCCTCTGGGGAGAGTAATGGTATCTAGGAGAGTAGATGTTCCTCGAGGAAGTAGATGTAGTCTAGAAGTAGATATACGGAAAGAGCAGATGTTAGTCTGGGGAGATAATTTAGTCTGAAGAGTAATTTTTCCTCTGAGGGATAATGTTAGTCTGAGGGAAGTAGATTTTCCTCTGAGAAGTGGGATTTTCCCTTTTGGGGAGATTAGATATTACTCTGAGGAGGTAGAGTTAGTCTGAGGAGAGAAATTTTCCCCTCTAAATAATTTCCTCGAGAAAGTAGATATTACCTTGAGAGAGTAGATTTCCTCTGAGATGAGTAAATGTTAGTCTAAAGGAATAGATGTTCCCTAGGAAGAAATTTTCCTCTGAGGAAGAGAAAACCCTTTGGGAATAGATTTTCCTTTTAGAAAGTAATTTTGTCGAGGAAGTGGATTTCCTCTAGGGAGTAATTTTCCTCTGAGGAGAGTAGAATTACTCTAGGAGAGTAATTTCCCTGAGAAAGTAATGTTATCTGAGGAAGTGGTTTTTCCTCTGGGAAGTAGATGTTCCTATGAAGATAATGTTAGTCTGAAAGAGAATTTTTCCTCTGAGGAGAGTAATGTTCCTCTGAGAAGAGTAAAATATCTGAGGAGAGTTGATTTTCCTCTGAGGAATAATTTTCCTCTGAAAGAGTAATGTTGTCCGAGAGAGAAATTTTCCTCTGGGGGAAGTAGATGTTCCTCTGGGGAGGAAAAATTACCTGAGGAGAGTAATGTTCCTCTGAGAAAGTAGAGTTTAGCTGAGGAAGAGATTTTAGTCGAGGAGAGAATTTCCTCTAGAAGAGCGGGTTTAGTCGAGGAAGAATTTTTTCTGGGGAGAGTAGATTTCCCTTTAAAGTTTTGAGTTGCTGAGGAGAGTAGATTTTCCTCTGAGGAGAGAAATTTTTTTCCTCTGAGGAGAAGATATTACTCTGAGGAGAGTAAAAGTTAGCTAGGAGAATAGATTTCCCTGGGGAAGAATGTTCCTCTGAGGGGGTAAAATTTTACTCTGAGAATGATGTTCCCTGAGAAAGTAATGTTAGTCGGGAGGATAGTAATGTTCCCTGAGGAAGAGATGTTAGCAAAGGAGTAGATGTTCCTCGAGAAGAGAATGTTAGTCCAAAGGGGGAAGTAATGTTCCTCTCAGGAGAGTAATGTTCCCTGAGGAGAGTAGATATTGCTGTAGGAAGTAATGTTCCCTGAAAAGTAATGTTAGCTGGGGAGAGTAGATTTTAGTCGAGTAGAAAAAAATATTAGTCTAGGAGAGTAGATGTTCCTCTGAAAGAGTAAATTAGTCTGAGGAATAATGTTCCTCAGAAATAATTTTAGTCGAGAGAGTAGATTTTATCGAGGAAGTAATTTTCCTCGAGAGAGTAATGTTCCTCTAGGAGAGAAAAAATTACCTGGGGAAGTAGATTTAGTCTGGGGGAAAGTAGATGTTCCTCGAGGAGAGTGAGGGGTTCCTCTAAGGAGAGAGATATTACTCTGAGGAGAAAATTTTTTTCCCCTGAAAGATAAAGTTAGTCTGAGGAGAGTAGATGTTCCTCTGAGGAAGAGATTTTCTCTGAGGAAAATAGGTGTTCCTCTGAGAAGAGTAATTTTACTGAGGAGAGTGGTTCCCTGACAAGAGTACATGTTCCTGGAGAGAGAAGATCCGTCAAGAAGAGTAAAAATCTAGAAGAGAGATGTTTTCCTCTGAGGAGAGTTGATGTTCCTCTAGGAGTAATTTATTGAGGAGAGAAATTTTTATCGAGGAGAGTAGATATTCTTCTGAGGAAGTAGATTTTCCTCTGGGGAGAGTAATGTTACTCTAAGAGTAAATATTCCTCGAGGAAAATAGACTTCCCTCTGAAAGTAGATTTTTCCCTGGGGGGAGATTGATGTTTTTGTGAGGAAGAGATGTTAGCCCCGAGGAGGTTAATGTTTCCTTTCTAAAGTCAGATTTTATCTGGGAGAGTAGATGTTATCTGAGGAGAAAATTTTTCCCTGAGGAGAGTAGATGTTCCCGAGAAGAGAAAATTTTTATCTGAGAAGATAGATGTTCCTCGAGAGAGTAGATTTTCCTCTGAAAGAGTAGATGTTAGTCGAGGAAGTGATGTTCCTCTGATTAAGTAGAGTTCCTTTGGGGAGAGAGATATACTCTGAGGAGAGAGTTTTCCCTCTGAAAGATAATTTAACTGAGGAGAGAAAATGTTAGTCTGAGGGAGAGATTTCCTCGGGGAGAGAAATGTTCCTCTGGGGAAGGATTTTCTCTGAGGAGAAAATTTTTTTCCCCTGAAGAGAAGAGTTTTTTGTGGGGAAGAGATTTTTATCGAGGAGGGTAATGTTCCTCTGAAAAAGTGCAGATTTAGTCTGAGGAAGTAGATGTTATCTGAGGAAGTAATTTCCTCTGAGAGAGAAAATTTTCCCTGAAAGTAGATATTATTCTGAGGAAGTAGATGTTAGTCTAAGGAGAGTAAATGTTCCTCTGAGGAAGAATTTCCTCTGAGGAAGTAAATATTAGTTGAGAAGATAAAATTTCCCTGAGGAAGTAGAGTTCCTCTAAAATAGATTTTTAGTCTGAGGAGAAGATTTCCCTGAGGAATAGAGTTCCTCTGAGGAGATAGATAAACTCTGAGGAGAGTAATGTTCCTCTGAGAAGAGTAGTTTTAATCGAGGGATAATGTTACTGAGGAGAGTAGATTTCCCTCTGGGGAGAGTAGATTTCCTTGGGGAGAGAGATGTTCCCTGAGGATAGTAAAATTTTCCCTTGGGGAAAGTAGATGTTAGTCAGGAATAAGTTCCTCTGAGGAAGTGATTTTCCCCCTCTAGGAAGAAATTACTCTGAGGAGAGTAATGTTATCTGAGGAGAGTAGATTTTCCTCGAGAAGTAATTTTCCTCTGAGAAATAATTTTTTGTCGAGGAGAGTAGATTTCCCGAGGAGAGTAGATGTTCCCTGAGAGAGTAGATGTTAGCCGGGGAGAGGGATTTTCCCTCGAGGAGAGTAGATGTTCCTCTGAGAAGGTAATTTTCCTCTGGGGGAATAGAAAATTACTCTGGGGAGAGTAGATTTTAGTCTAGGAAGTAATTTCCTCTAGGAGAGTAAAAATGTTCCCTGAGAAGAGAAGTTTATCTGGGGAAGTAATTTTCCTTGGGGAGAGTAGATGTTCCTCTGAGGAGAGTAGATTTAGTCTGGGGGAGAGGGATTTTCCCTGAGGAGAGTAGATGTTCCTCTGAAAAAGAGAATTTAGTCTGAGGAGAGTGATTTCCTTTGAGGAGAGTAGATTTTCCTCTGAAAGATAGATGTTAGTCGAGGAGAGTAGAGTTCCTCTGAAGGTAATGTTCCCTAGAAAGTAAATTTTACCTGGGGGAAGTAAGTTTCCTCTGAGGAAGTGGGTTTTTTCCCGAGAAGAGTAGAGTTATCTGAAGAGTAGATGTTCCCTGAGGAGAGTAATGTTCCTCTGGGGAGAGAAATATTACTCTGGGGAGATTAATGTTCCTCTGAGAAAGTGTTTAGTCGGGGAAGTAGAAATTAGTCGAGGAGAGTAAAGTTCATCTAGGAGACTAGAGTTCCCTAGAGAGTAGAATTACTCTAGGAAAGTAAATGTTAGTCTAGGAGAGTAATGTTCCTCTGAGGAGAGTAGATGTTCCTTGGGGGAAGTAATGCCCTCGAGGGAAAAATTTTACTCTAGAGAGTAGATGTTAGTCTGGGGGAGAGTAATGTTCCCTAGGAGAGTAGATGTTCCTCTGAGGAAGAATATTACCTGAGAGAGTAATGTTGTCTAGGAGAGTAGATTTCCTCTGAGAGATAAATTTTTCCTCTGAAAAAGGTAGAGTTAGTCTGGGGAGATAATTTCCTCTGAGGAAGAGATGTTCCTCGGGGGAGAGTAGATTTTATCTAGGAAGTGGATGTTCCTCTGAAAAGTAATTTAGTCTGAAGAGTGGATTTCCCTGGGGAAGTAGATGTTCCCAGAAGATAATGTAGTCAGAGAGTAGATTTTCCTCTGAGGAGATAGATGTTCCTCTAGAAAGTAAATTTTAGTCGAGGAAGTGATTTTTCCCTGAGGAAGTAGATTTCCCGGGAAAGTAATTAGTCTGAAGAGTAATGCCTCGAGGAGAGTAATTTTCCCTGAGGAATAAAAAATTACTCTGAGGAGAGTAGTTTCCTCTGAAAGAGTAATTTTATCGGGGAGATAATATTGCTGGGGAAAGAGTTCACTGGGAGACTAGATTTTCCTCAGGAGTAAATTTACTCGGGAGGTAGATTTTAGTCTGAGGAAGAAATTTTCCTCGAGAAGTAGATGTTCCTAAAGAAGTAAAATTTTCTCTGAGGAAGAGATTTTCCTCGAAAAGTAAAGTTCGTTGAGGAGAGTAAGTTCCCTGAGAAAAGAGTTAGCTGGGGAATAGATTTTCCCTGAGGAGAGTAGATATTTACTCGGGGGAAGTTGGTGTTCCCTGGAAAGAATTTTAGCTGGGGAATAAATGTTCCTCTGACAAGGTACGTCCTGTAGGAAGTTAGATGCCGTTGGGGAGAGTAGATATTAATCTAAAGATAGATGTTCCGGAGAGAGATGTTCCTCTGAGGAGAGTAGATGTTATCAGGACAGTAAAAGTTGTCGAGGAAGTAATTTCTTCGAGGATATAGATTTCCTCTGAGGAAAATAGATTTTTCCTCGAGGAGATAATATTCTCTGAGGAAAGTAGACGTTTCTTTTGGGGAGAGAGATTTTTCCTCTGGGGAGATAAATTTAACTCTGAGAGAGTAGATTTTTCTTGTGAGGAAGTAAGTTTTTGTGAGGAGAGTAGATTTCTTGTAAAGGGAAGTAAATGTTCCCCAAAATTGAACAATCTTTAAATCTTAAAGAAGAGGGCGAACTCAAATTTTTAGGGCCAATTTTCCAGAGAGGAAAAAATTTTCACATTTTTCTCCATCACTCTAGTAAATTTTCTTTTTTGGGCTTTAAATTCCCCAATGTAATATTTCTTTCTTTCTTTTCTTTTGATTGTGTTAACACGAGCACGGGAACAAATTTTTTTAATGCTATTTTTTGTAAATTTAAAAAAGATCCCAACAGAGGGACGGCGTTGATGCGCTACAATTTCTTATACATTTATCAAAATCAAACTCAGTTTCTTTAGTCTTTGTTACACATCTTGACTGTCACCTTCAGATTTCAAAGGTGTTGAGCTGGTAATAAAACCAGATGGTTCTCTGATTTTTTGAGCGTTGAATTTTTCCCCTGATTTTTACTTTGTTCTCATACTTTTAAAGGGTTTTTTTTTTACACTACCACGCATGAGTAGCTTTATTCTTAAGTCAGGGTTTAAGAAATATACTGAGTAGGTTGTAGTCAGCGGTGTAACTTTATCCCCTTTAAATTGACACTTTGAGAGTTTTTTTTTAAATAATGTCTTTGGGCAGTATTTCTAAGGCAAATAATTTTTTTCACAAACTATGGGTTTTTTTGACATATTTTCAGCAAAAAAAAGAACTTGGGGAATGCTTCTAAGCAATACATTGCAAAGTTTTTTCCTTCACATTTGTGATATAACATTAAGTGGTTTTTTCCCGAGCTTGTGCTCGGGAGTTTCATTTTGTTTCCCCCCTAGTTTTCTAGGGTTTCAGGAGGTGACTGAAGAGGTCACAAAGATGTTTATTACTCTGTTACAAAAGATTCTTGGTCTGAGGAATTGGCCTTTGGGCTTCTTCCCAGACCGAACCCAAATTTTCCCCCCCCAATCTTCCTTCCCAATCCCATCCTCCCCATCTTTCCTTTTTCTCTTTCCCCCCACCTCCCAACCCCCTCCCCATTTCCCCGTCCCGTTTGTACCCTCGGGTCCCCCTCCCTGCATTACGTTTCTAGGTAAGGGGAAAGGTGCCGGGGTTCTCCAAATCCCCCAGGTTTTCCTCGGGGGTGGTGTAGTTTTGCCCTGGGAAACTGGATTGTCTGGGGGCACCCTGCTTCCTTTCTGGATTTCTGAGAAAGGGGGGGGTGCCTGCAGATGACATGATTTCCAAGCGCTTCGGGGTTTTGGGAAATGACAAACCAAAGCTATGCTTTGTGGCGGATTTGGTAACCTTCTTTTGCCGCCGAATGGGGTCGGTTGATGTGAGGGTTTCTATCCCCGGGGTGCGGGTTTTTGGGGTAAAGGGGAGGGTTGGAGGGTTCCTGCGCATCTGCACACTTTTGGGGTCCCAACCTTTTCTGACGACGGTTTTTTCGATGTCTCTCATTTCCATCCAAAAAAGACCTACGCGCACCCTTTCTTTTACGCACTGGTCCAGAGTACGTGGGAAACAAAAATTTTTTTCCCTCAACGACATCTTTAATTGACAACTTTTGACCAATTATTGGGAAGCTCTTTTTCGACATGTTAGCCAAAAAATATCCTTCCACACCTTTAAAAACGGAATTCTCATTCATTATAGTCCCGAATCAGAACAAGCAAGCTCTTTCACATCTTTCCCCATTTAAACATTCCAATTTCAGTTTTACAACATCTACTCTCATTATTGCATGAGTGGTGGGTTTTACTGGCACCATTTTACAGAATGATTTTTTTTCTTGCGGTGATATATTTTGGAACAATTAGCCCTTCAAGATCTTCCTATTCTCAAAATGGATCCATATCCTGCCCGCAATGGGAGGGGCTTATCCCCCGTAACATCGCCCCCTTAACTTTTTACTGCTGTGAGCTCCCGTCCCCCCTAATTGCATATTGCAGGGCCCCGCCAAATCGTAAAGTATCCCTACTCCCCAACATGTCGAATTGCTGCACTTCAGACACCCGCAAGGCCCATTTTGCGATGACACAGATCATCCGATACCTCTTGCAGTCTTTCCCCCCCTTGTCTCAATTGTAGTGAACCTCAATTTCTTTTTCCCCCCCCCGATTCAGGTCTACTGGGAGAGTACCAGGGAAAAAAAAAAAAAAAGAAAACCCTGTCTTAAGGAGAGCGAAGGCCTTACTTTTTTCTAGGGCGTCTTTCGGGTCCGCCTTCAGGGAACTTCCTCGGCCCCTATTCTCGATACAGGAGACCTTCAACCTTGGGGGTCCCTCGCCTACCAACTCCTCTATGTCATTCTTTTCCGGGGGGCCCCCCCCATCTCTAATTCTTTTGCGTTTTAACCCACTGACTTCCCCCCCCTCCTTACCTAAAACCCCTCCTACTATCTCCCTCCCCCCTTTTCTCAGTCTAAAGGCCTCGCACACCTGTATCTTTTTCGCGCCACCACCTGCAAGTTAAACCTATCCCATAAACCCAGCTCCTTTCATCCCTGGGCTTTCAACCCCCAAAATTTTTTCCTTCGGCCTCAGTGCCTTTGTTTTCACCCCCTTTTTACCTCTTTTTACAAGGTGTAAAAGGTAGGACCTCAAAACCCCCCCAGCGCATCTCTCCAAAGCTCAACTCCCCCCCCACCTCTCAGACCCTTTGGTTCCCCTAAGTCTCCCTAATCCTACTTGCTTACCCCACTTGTATCTGATATCATGGTATCGGCATCTTCCTTTCCCTAGAAACTTTACGCTGTTTTTCCCAAAATATTGAGGAACGAAACCCTCTACGACACCGACGCGGGTCCTTCACCCCTTTTTATTTTTTACGACCCTCCAGCAATCTTTTTTCCTTTACAATTTTTGATTCCGCTTGCTTATGTGCTTACCGTTGCCTCCCACTTTACTTCACCGACCCCTTTAAAGCCCCTAGATTTTTGCTCTTATTACTCATACCGTCTTTGTCTTTTTAAATAAGACTTTTTTACAATGAATATTTTTTGGGCTCAAGGGGGAATCGGGGAAACTGCAAGTGTTTCTCCCATTTTTTCCCCCAAAAATTGTCGGGTTAAAAAGAGCCCAAAAAATTTGTTCAGCTCTTTTTTGTTCCATTTCGGGCATTTGCTGTTTCATTTTTCTTTCCCCTTTCTGATAAATCATTTAAAAAGAGCGCGCTTTTTGTAGCATCGGAAACTGTTTTAACAAATCTTTTTTTCGTTTCCTGCTCATTATACTGCACTCTATTTTTTTGCTAGATGGAAACAGTTTGCTCTCTATACTTTCCCCCCCCCCTTTCATTCTCATCTTGGATATTATGTTTTTGATATTAAGTTTTTTAGTTAAATTTTTTTTCGCTCACCATCATCCGTGGGCAATTTCCCCCGTGACCTGGTGATCAGCTGAGACCTTCTGCTTTTCATCCTCTTTATGTTTTTAAATTTGGGGGCTTTTCCATTTTTACTCTTTCACCAGTCTCTCCCTTGCACTGATCTTTCTTTTTGTTCCTCGCAAATTGCACTTGATTACGCTTGGGTTTTTTCCCCGGATTTTCCGACGTGTCACTTTCCATCTTCTTTTTTCACTTGTATTTTCCGATCGCCTCGTACCCCCTTGGCAATTTACACTATGAACTAACTTTCACCTCAACTAGCACCAATTGTGGGGACACTTTTTCGTCTTCTTTAATGCTAGTGCACCTTTTCGTTCTTAGTTTTTTACTGAGCGTCATGTTCTATTTTCTCAAAACCCCAGGGAACATTTTCCAGCATGCGTGCAAAGGGGGCTCCTGCGTGTGCCCGGCAGTGCGTTTGGAACGTCTGCGTGGGGGCCCTTATCGAAAATCTGACCCAAAATCGTCTTTGGATTTTAAGTGGGGAAGAGCGTTGCTACCACGTCATCCCGCAAACGTCTTGTTTGGGAAGATTTCGGTCCACCATTACCTCGTCTTTTCCCCCATGTGCGTTCGGAAGAAGGTCGGAAGTTCGGCAAGAAAGCCCGGACCCCGCTCCCGTTTTGCGGGTTGCTTGTGTTTTTGTGTTTAGAACCTCTTGAAAATTTGGAACTATCTTTCTGTGCTCCAAGGGCTTCAAATTTGCCTCAATCTTGCCCCAATCTACCAGGTCAATTGCCCTTTTTTTTCCCCCAAGGAATGGGGCCTACAAGGGACCTCTCACTCACGTAGAGCTAGAGTCCCACTTTCCTCTTGCCCTCATCGGTAGCGGCCTGATGATATTCATATCCATATGCTAAAAAAATCTGCATTCTACCCCCGGGGCCCCCTTATGGGCACGGAAGTTCTCCCTCAACAAGGAAATCTGCCTTTGTACTAGTTTTCGCAAACCAGGGACCTCATAGCTTGAATTTTCCCCTATCGTCCCCTTGTCCCACCATGAAGTCTGCAAGGTGTGGAAGGGTTGGTGAATAATTTCTGATATGGTTCTTGGAGACTAGCAATTGTCTTTTCTTTTCCCCTCCCAATTGGCTTTTGCATGGGGCCCCTACATAGGGCCCTTTGCTCCACTTAATTATGTGCAAAATGCTTTTGCTAACAAACACTCATTCCCCAGCGGTCTTTCTTTTATCTCGAGAAGGCAAAGATCCCCCTTGGGGGTAAACATTTAGCATAAGCCCACTCCTTATGCCTCCGCGTAAATTTTCGAAATTTCCGCTGCTTTTTAATCTACAGACAATTTCGTGTATGTGTTTGGGAAACCCACTTTTTTTCAGACTTTGTTCAGGCCCAGGGGGTCCCACAAGTTGTTCCTTAGCACCACCCTTTTTTCTTTTATACAAAAACCTACCTTCCGCCATCCATCCAAATTTGGGGTTTGTCATTTTAAGTTGAGACTTCGCTAAGCTTACAAGCGTTGACGTCCCTAGTAGAGGCCTCCTTCGGATTAGATTTACCGATTTCGCATTGGGCTCTTCCATCGGGAAATTAAATTTCAGTACAAAACCCCTTTCATTACCTTCACTAACGTCCCCCCTTTCCCCCCGAGACTCCTTATAATACACGACTCATTATTTCCCCAAAAAAAAACGGCAATTTTCTTTTCCTTCTATTCGATCACCGGTTGACAGGAAAAAATCACATTTTCCTCTTTTAAGGCAGCTTGCCCTGGTCGGTTGAATCTCCTTAAAATTCTTGCGCTGTTTAGGGGAGCAGACTTTTGGGCTCTCCTCCGTTTCATTCCACCCTATCTTTCCAACTGGATTAGGTGACCAAAACTATTCTGCACTTCCCCTGCCACTCTTTCAGGTTAGATCCCCTCACCCTCAGGGGCATTTTTTATGCCTTTGGGGATTTTGCCTCTATGCGAGGCAAGTTTCTGTCTTAGCTACCTCGAGATGCTCATTTTCCTTTGTTTACTTTTTTCCTTCTCATGACATTTGTATTCGGTTGATCTCAGACTTATAAGGCTCATTATTTTGTCCGACCCCATGCTTATTCCTACCTCTTCACACATCCGGGCCTTCTCTCCCCCTCTTCCTCTCTTGTATTTCACTTATGTTTGCCTTTTTCCCTTTTCCCCCTTTGGGAAGTTTTCCTACGTTTTGATCGTTCTTTCCCACTGCCGTGCGCCAAAACTCTCCACTCAGCTGCTTCCATCTCTTTTTTTGACAACTTCCGATGCATGCTCGTGCCGTTGCTGTTTATACAGAGGTTCTAATCTTTTGACTATTGGGGTTTACTCGGTTTCCCTTACATGTTGTCCGAGGGCATTTGTTAGACTCAGCTAGTATTTTTACTCCAGTTGATGCCATCCGCAAAGCCCTTCTCCGTATTAAAATTTTTTTTTTAAATAAAATTATATATAATATATTTATTTATATTTTAAATTATATTATATATATATATATATATTATATATATATATTTTATATATATATATATATATATATTGCAAAACAACCACTCTGAAAGAATAGAGAAAATTCCAAGCGCTTTCGTTACTACTCACATTTTCAAGGAACTATGAAAGTAAAGCATCCACGGAAGCTATATAAGGGATCTGGCCAGCACCTCACTATCAATCCCACAACGTTAAACACGTGACGCGCGCCGACCCAACTTGGATAGGTCCTTTGCACAACTCACCCGCAAACTATTCTACCCAAGAAAATTTAAAAATTATTATTTGTCCAGTGTTTTATTAAATTCTTCCCAAATTCTATTAATTATAAATGGATCTAATTTATATAAACCAAAGGAAATATTCATATTATTGTCAAAACTGCTTTTTATGAAACAAGATTCAATTATATTCCGGTCGACCATGGACTTGCTTGATACTACTTTCTCAACTTTTTGAAAATCAATTGGATGGTTAAAATCTCTTACATGAATTAGAGAGCATTGGAATCTTGTCCAGTTCTAATGCTATATTTATGTTGTTTTAATCTTAGTTCGAGATTTTTACCAGTTTGACCGTAATAAACTTTATCGCAAATTTTACAAGGAATCTTATAGACACATCCATCAGCATTTTGGGGGGAATTCTTATCAAAAGTTTTTTTACTGTATCAAGATTTTGAATACAACTTTAATATTAAAAGTCTTAAGAAGAGAAGGCATATCAACCAAGTTTTCATGGTAAGGGAGAACCAACATATTTTTAGTTGAATAAGGCTGGTTGTCCCTTTTTGGATTGTAAAAAGTATTTCTAGCAACTTTAAAAGATTTATCAATTACATTTCTTGGGTATTTTAAATCATTACCTATTTCATAAATTTTGGATATTTCCTCGTCTATGAACTCAGGACTACAAATTCGTAAAGCTCTCAAAAACATTGATGAGAAAGCAGACAGTTTGACTCTATCTTGATGCGAGGAATAATATGTCCACTATTATTCCTCGCATCAAGATAGAGTCAAAATGTCTGTTTTCTCATCAATGTTTTTGAGAGCTTTACGAATTTGTAGTCCTGAGTTCATAGATGAGGAAATATCCAAAATTTATGAAATAGGTAATGATTTAAAATACCCATGAAATGTAATTGATAAATCTTTTAAAGTTGCTAGAAATACTTTTTACAATCCAAAAAGGGACAACCAGCCTTATTCAACTAAAAATATGTTGGTTCTCCCTTACCATGAAAACTTGGTTAATATGCCTTCTCTTCTTAAGACTTTTAATATTAAAGTTGTAATCAAAAATCTTGATACAGTAAAAAAACTTTTGATAAAGAATTCCCCCCAAAATACTGATGGATGTGTCTATAAGATTCCTTGTAAAATTTGCGATAAAGTTTATTACGGTCAAACTGGTAAAAATCTCGAACTAAGATTAAAACAACATAAATATAGCATTAGAACTGGACAAGATTCCAATGCTCTATTTATTCATGTAAGAGATTTTAAACCATCCAATTGATTTTCAAAAAGTTGAGAAAGTAGTATCAAGCAAGTCCATGGTCGACAGGAATATAATTGAATCTTGTTTCATAAAAAGCAGTTTTGACAATAATATGAATATTTCCTTTGGTTTATATTAATTAGATCCATTTATAATTAATAGAATTTGGGAAGAATTTAATAATACACTGAACAAATAATAATTTTTAAATTTTCTTGGGTAGAATAGTTTGTGGGTGAGTTGTGCGAAGGACCTATCCAAGTTGGGTCGGCGCGCGTCACGTGTTTAACCGTTGTGGGATCTGATAGTGAGGTGCTGGCCAGACCCCTTATATAGCTTCCTTGGATGCTTTACTTTCATAGTTCCTTGATAATGTGAGTAGTCACGAAAGCGCTTGGAATTTCTCTATTCTTTCAGAGTAGTTGTTTTGCATATTCTGAAATCACCTGTTTTCTGTGATCTTATTGCATATAAAAAAATAAATATATATATATATATATAAAAATTATATATATATTTAAAATTATATATATATATAATATTTTATATATATTATTTTTTAAACTTTTATATATTTTATATATAGATATATATATATAATATAATATATTTTTTTTATAATAAAATTTTTAACACACACATGTATTTTTTTTCCCGGGCCCCTGTATCAAGGGAAAAATCATGTTAATAAAAACATGGGTCTTTTTTTCATTTTAAAATCCCATATGAAATCCCTTATAACATTTTTACACAAACGTATTTTAAAACTCGGCCTAAAAATGCATATACAGTACCCCACATTTTAAAAAATTTTTTCGTGGTTGGGAACCCCCCTAGGGGGAAATGGGGGAATAAAATGACTGTGGGGGGGTATGAATAAATGAAGAATAAGTACAGTTGAAAAGTTTGTTTTAAGCCCCCATTAAAAAACCCTGTTCTTTAAATTGTTATTTTTCTTTATCAGTTTTTTTAAAATTTACCCTTTTCCTTCCTGGAAAAGACAATGCCCACTTCTCATTACAAATTTTAAAAACAACAGCATTTCCAGGCGAAAAATAAAAAAATTTTTCTAAATTTATCTCCATAATTATTAATCGGTTTAAAGAATAGTCGGGAAATAAACGTCAAACAAAAAAAGTTTGAATAATTTTCATTTACATTGTTTATGTAAATTACCCAACATTTCCGTGACACTTCAAATTTTAAAAATTTCGAAATACATTTTGTCAACAAAAAAAAATGTACTCAATTGTAAGGGACGGAAATTCAAAATCGAAATTTGCTTAAAAATGTTAGCAACATTTCCCTCTCCTTATTAAGTAAATTAACTGACATTTTTTTATTTTTACAACTTAAGTTTTTTTTAAATTTTAAATGAAAAAATAGGAAAAAATAAAGTAAAAGTATTCTAATACCTGAAATTAAGAAATAGGTATATATAATCTGAGGAGACAGATGTTACTCTGAGGGAAATGATGTTACCCCCTGAGGAGAGCAAAAGGTTACCTGAGGTAGCAGATGTTACTCTGAGGAGTCAGATGTTACTCTGGGAGAGCAGATTTGCTTGAGGAGAGCAGATGTTACTCTGGGGGAAAAGCAGATTTTACTCTGGGGAGTGCAGATGTTACCCCAAAGGGAACAATTTTTCCTGAGGAGAGCGTTTGTTACCTGAGGGGGCCCAGATGTTACTTGAGGAGACAATTTTTCTCTGAGGAACAGATTTTACTCTGAGGGGGAGCAGATTTTTACCCTGAGGAAGCGATTTACTCTGAGGAGGGCAGATGTTACTCTGAGGAGAGCAGATGTTACTCTGAGGAGAGCGGGTTTTTTACTTGAGGAGACAGATTTTACTTGAGGAGAGCAATGTTACTCTGGGTGCAGATGTTACTTGAGAAGAGCAGTGTTGCTCTGGGAGAGCAGATGTTACTTTTGAGGAGAGAAAGATTTTAACTCTGAGGGTGCAAAATGTTATTTCTAAGGAGAGCAGTGTTACCTGGGGAAGCAATTTACTCTGAGGAGAGCAGATGTTACTCGGGGGATTTCCCGATGTTATTTTGAGGAGGGCAGATGTTACTCTGGGGAAAGGGGCAAAAGTTACTTGAGAAAAAACAGATTTACTCTGAGGATTTGCAGATTTTTCTCTGGGGGAGAGCAGATTTTTACTCGGGGAGAGCAGATGTTACTCTGAGGAGAGCAGATGTTACTCGAGGAAAAGCAGAGGGAACTTGAGAAGAAAAGATGTTACCTGAGGAGAGAAAAAGTTACCCCCGGGGGGGAGGGGCAGATGTTATTCAGGGAAAAGGCAGATGTTACTTGAGAAAACAGATGTTACTCGGGGAGAGAAATTTTACTCTGAGGAGAGCAATGTTAACGGGGGAGACCAATTTTTCCCTCTGGGAAGAACAGATGTTACTTGAGGGAGCGATGTTACTCTGAGGAGAGAAAATTTGTTCTCAAAGGAGAGCTTTTAAACTCTGAGAAAAACCGGAAATTTTACTCTGAGGAGAGCGATGTTACTCTGAGGAAAAGCAGATGTTACTCTGAGGAACCCAAAAGTTACCGAGGAGAGCAGATGTTACCTGAGAAGAGCGGATGTTACTCTGGGAAAGGGGCAAAATGTTCCCTTGAGGAAAAGCGGGATGTTACTCTGAGGAAAGCAGATTTTTACTCTAAAAGAGCAGATGTTACTCGAGGAAGCAGAGTTTACTCTGAGGAGAGCGATGTTACTTTGAGAAGAGAAGATGTTACTTTAGGGGGAAAAAGATGTTATTTTCTGGGAAGCAGATGTTACTCTGGGGAGAGAAATTTGTTACTCTAAGAAGACAGTGTTTTCTGAGGAGAGCAATGTTATTTGGGGAAAAGGCAGTTGTTACTCTGAGAAGACAGATGTTACTCTGGGGAAAGAAAAGATGTTACTTGGGGAGAGCAGATGTTACTCGGAGGAGAGAAAGAGAATTTCTAAAGAAAAACAGATTTTTAACTTGAGGGAACAAAAATGTTACCTGAAAGTTTAAAATTTAAATTCAGGAGAGCAATGTTACTCTGGGGAGAGTGGGATGTTCTTTTGGAAAAGAGTAATGTTACTCTGAGGATATTTAGATTTTCCCCTCTGAGGAGAGAAAAGGTTACCCCTGAGGAGAGTAGATTTACTCTGGGGAGAGTGGGTTTGAAAGTCTGGGAGAGTAGATGTTAGTTTGAGGAGGGAAAGAGGGCCTTGAAAAGCAAAGTTAGTTGAGGAGAGTAGATGTTCCCCCTGGGGAAGTAGATGTTCCTCTGAGGAAAAGTAGAGGTTTTCGAGGAGAAAAAGATGTTAGTCTGAGGAGGTAGAGTTCCTCTGAGGGGGGGGGGGAAAAGTAGATATTTTTTTCTGAGGAAAATTTGATTTAAGTTTTAGGAGAGTAAAATGTTCCTCTGAGGGGGTAGATGTTCCTTAGGAGAGTGGGAATTTTTCCTCTGAAAAGGGAAAAAATATTAGCCCTGAGAAGGTGGATTTTCCCTCTGGGGAAAGAGAAAGAGGTTCCTCGAAAGAGAAATATTAGTCTGGAGGGTACTGTTCCTTTTGGGGGAAAAAGAGTTCCTCTGGGGAAGAGCAATGTAGTCTAGGATGTAAAAGTTCCCCCTGGGAAAGGGTAGATGTTTCCTTGAGGAGAGTAGATATTATTAGGAGAGTAGATTTTTTCCTCGGGAAAAGAGAAATGTTATCTGAGGAGAGTAGATTTTTTTAAAATTTTTTGAGGAGAGTAGTTTCCCTTGGAAGACAGAGGGTTAGTTGAGGAGGTAATATTAGTCTGAGGAGAGTAGATTTTTCCTCTGGGAGAGTAAAATTATTACTCTGGGGAAAGGTAGAGGGTTATTTCTGAGGAGAGTAGATTTCCTCTGAGAAAAGCAGATTTTTGTCTGGGGAAGAGTAAATGTTACTCTGGGGAGAGTAGATGTTCCTCGGGGAGGTAGATTTTTCCTTGAGGAATTAGATATTACTCTGGGGAGATTTAGATTTTTCCCTTTCTGAGGAGAGAAGATTTTCCCCTCTGAGAAAGTAATATTACTCTGAGGAAGAAAGATTTCCTCTGAGAAAAAGTAAATGTTAGTTGAGGAGAGAAAGGATTTTCCTCTGGGGGGAGAGAAAAAAGATGTTCCTCGGGGAGAAGAGTAAAATGGGGGGTCTGGGGAGAGTGATGTTCCTCTGAGGAGATAGATTTTTTACTCTGAGGAAGAAATATTACTCTAGGAGAGTGGGATGTTCCTTTTAGAAGAGATGTTGCCTGGGGAGAGTAAAAATGTTCCTTGAGAAGAGTAGATGTTAGTCGGGAGGAGAGTAGATGTTCCTCTGAGGGAGTAGTGTTCCTCTCAGAAGTTTAAAATGTTAGTCTGAGGGGAGTAGTTTGACCCCTCTGGGGAAAGGAAGTTTTTTCCTCTGAGGGATAATTTTACTCGGGAGGAAGTAAAATGTTCCTCTGAATGAGTAAATTTTAAAGTCTGGGGAAAGTAAAAATTATTTGGGAAGATTAGATGTTCCTCTGGGGAGAGTAATGTTCCTCTGGGGAGATTTAGATATTTTCTGAGGAGAGTAGATGTTAGTCTGAGGAGAGTAGAGGGTTCCTCTGGGGAAGGTAGATTTTTCCCTAAGGAGAGTAGATATTAGCCCCTGAGGAATAGATTTTTCCTCTGGAAGAGAAGATGTTATTGAGGAGAGTAGATGTTCCCCTGAAAAGAGTACATGTTCCTGTGAGGAGGTAGATGCTGTCTGGGGGAAAAGGATTTTTTTTTTTTTTTTTTTTTTTTTTTTTAAAAGCTGAGAAGAGTAATGTTCCTCGGGAGAGTAGATGTTCCTCTGGGAAGAAAGATGTTACTTGAGGAGAGTAGTGTTAGTCTGGGGAGATAGTGTTTTTTGAGGAGAGTAGATGTTCCTCGAGGGAGTAGATGTTACTCAAAGGAAAAGTAGATTTTCCTTTGAGGAAAGTAGACTTTTCCCGGGGAGAGTAGATGTTTTCCTCTGGGGAGATTAGTTTTCCCCTTTTATAATTAATTTCTCTTTTTTAAAAAATTTTCCCTTTTAAAAAAATAATTTTTTTTAAAATAAATTTCTTTTTAAAATAATTTAAAAATTTTTAAAATAATTTTCCCTTTTAAATTAATTTCTTTTAAAAAAAATTTTCTTTAAAAATTTCTTTTAAATAATTTTTCTTTAAAAATAATTTTTCCCCTTAAAAAAAAAAAAAAAAAAAAATTTTAATTTTTTTAAATAAATTTCCCCCCCCCCTTTTTGAGGAGAGAAGTGTTCTTGTGAGGAAGTAAATGTTCCTCCAGTTTTGAACAATCTTTAAAATCTTAAAAAATTGGGGGCCCGAACCAAAATTTTAGGGGCCAAGTTTCCAAAAGATGGAAAAATTTAACCCAATTTTCTCTCCATCACTCTTTGGAATTTTTCTTCTTTAGAAAATTTAAGGGCAGTGTCATTTTTATTTTTTTTTTTTTCTTTTTGATTGTTTTGACACGAGCATGGAAAAAGTTTTTTTGGGATGCTATTTTTTGTAAATTGGAAAAAGACCCTGAAGCAGATGGAGTGCTTTTGATGTTTGCTACAATTTCTTAGTAAAAATTTATAAAAATTTCAAACTCAGTTTTTTTAGTTTTGTTACATCTTCTTGACTGTCACCTTCTTTTCAATGGTTTGATGCTGGGTAACAAACCAGATGTTTTTTCCCCTGAGTTCTTGAGCTGTTGAATTCCTCCTGTTTTTTTCACTTTGTTCTCAGTACTGTGAAGGTTTGTTTTAACACCCCACCCAGTGCAGTGACGTAGACGTTTTCTTATGTCGGGTTAAAAAAATTTTTACTAAAGTATCGTGTTGTATCAGGGGTGTAATTTCTTGATCCTTTTTAATATTGACATTTTGAGATTTTTTTTTCAAATTTTTCCTTTGGGGGCAGTTTTTTCAAGGCAAAAAAATTTTTTTTTTTCACTAAGACTTTTGGGTTTTGGGGGACATATTTTAAAGCAAAAAGGGAAGTTGGCGATTGTTTTAACCAATACTTTGAAATGTTTTTTTCCCTTCCCCAATTTGTGATAAAACTTTAAAAGTGTTTTTCCATTTAGGTGGGGACATTCGGTTTGACTTGTGCTCGGTATTTCCCTTTTTGTTCCGCCTCTAGTTTACGGGGGTTCCCAGGAGAGTGACGGAATTTAGGTCAAAAAAGATTCTTTTTACTCTGTTCCCAGAGATTCGGGGGCTGGGGGAATTTGGACCTTTTGGGGCTTCTTCCTCAGACCGAACCAAATTTTCCCCCCCAATTTTTCCCCCTTTCCCCTTTATCCCATCCCCCCCCATCCCCTTTTTTTTTTTTTTTCTTTCCCTCCCACCTCCCAACCCTCTCCATTTCCCCGTCCCGTTTGTACCTCTGGGGTCCTCTCCTCTGGCATTACAGTTTCTAGGTAAGGGAAAGTGTGCCGGAGTTCATCCAACTCCCTGAGGTTCCTCGGGTGTGGTGTAGTTTGCCGTGGAATCTGGATTGTCTGGAGGCACCCTGCTTCCTTTCTGGATTTCTGAGAAGAGGGTGGGGTGTCCTGCAGATGACGAGTGTATTTCCAGAGGCTGCCTGTCGGTTCTGGGAAGTGACAGCCGAAGGAGCTATGCTTTGTGGCGGATTTCGGATAACCTTCTATTTTGTCCGCCGAGATGGCTCGGTTGATGTGAGGTTGCTATCCCGGAGTGCTGGTTTACTGGCGTAAAGGGTAGGGTATGGCACGGGTTCCATGCTGCATCTGCACTACTTGTGGGCTCCCAGACCATTTTCTGACGACGGTTCTTCGATGTCTGCTCATTCCATCCAAAAATGACCTACGCGTCACCCATTTCTTTTACGCACTGTGTCCAGGAGTACGTGGTAAACTAAATTCTTTTCCCTGCAACTGACATCTTCAATTGACTATCTTTCTGACCATATTATTGGTGAAGCTCATTTGCGACATGTTAGCCAAAATATATCCTTCCACACTCTTCAAAGCGGTATGCTCATCATTATAGTCCAGAATGCAGAACAAGCTTATGCTCTTTCACATCTTACCTCCATTGATAACATTCCAATTACAGTTCACAAGCATGCTACTCTCAATTATTGCAGTGATGTGGTGGTTTTACTGCGCACCATTGTACAGAATGATTTTCTGTCTTGCGGTGATGATATTTTGGAACAATTAGCCCTTCAAGATCTTCCTATTCTCAAAGTGGATACGCATATCCTGCCCGCTAGTGGGAGGAGCTTATCCCAGTAACATCGCCCCCTTAACTTTTGACTGCTGTGAGCTCCCGTCCCCGCTTATATTGCATATTGCAGGCCATCGCCTAGAAGTCGTAATGTAGTCCCTACTCCCCAACAGTGTCGAAATTGCTGGCACTTCAGACACCGCAGAGTGCCCAGTTTGCGGTGACACAGATCATGCCGATACCTCTTGCAGTCTTCCCCCACTTGTCTCAATTGTAGTGAACCTCATATGTCTTTTTCCCGCCGATGTCAGGTCTATCTGGGAGAGTACCAGCGAAAAAAAAAAAAAAAAGAAATCCGCTGTCTTAAGGAGAGCGAAGGCCTTACTTATGCTATGGCCGTCTTTCGGCTCCGCCTTCAGGGGAATCTTCCTCGTGTCGCTTATTCTCGAGTAGCTAGGAGACCTTCAACCTTGGTGGTCCCCTCGCCTACCAACTCCTCTAGTGTCATGTCTTCCGGGGCCACCCCCATCTTTAATTCTTTTGCGGTTTTACCCACTGACTTCCCCACCTCCTTACCTAATCCTCCTCCTACTACTTCTCCTCGCCCGCTAGTTTCTCAGTCTACAAGGCCTCGCACACCTGTATCTTCTTCGCGCCTACCACCTGCGAAGTTAAACCTATCCCATAAACCCAAGTCTCTTTACATTCCTCTGGTGCTTACAATTCCCCAACAGTTTTCCTTTTCGGCCTCAGTGCCTCGTTCTCACCTCCTTTCTACCTCTTTCACGAAGGTGTAAGAGGTAGGACTCTTCAACCCCCGCCAGCGCATCTCTCCAAGCTCATACTCCCCTCACCTCTCAGACCTCTTTGGTTCCCTCTATAGTCTCCCTAATCTCTACTTGCTATACCTCACTTGTATCTGATATCATGGTATCGGCATCTTCCTTATCCGCTGAGAAACTTGACGCTGTTTCCAACTATATTGCGGAGACGAAACCCTCGACGGACACCGTCACGGCTCCTTCTACCCCTTCTTATTTTTCACGACCCTCGCAGCAATCTTTTCCTTCACAGTATTCTGATTCCTGCTTGCTTATGTGCTTACCGTTGCCTCCACACATTGACTTCACCGACCCTAATAGCCCATAGATTTTATCGCTTCTTATTACTGGCATACCTGTCTTTGTCTTTGTAAATAATGACTTATTTACAATGGAATATTTCTGGTCTCAAGGGTAATCGGGGAGAGCTGCAAGTGTTGCTCTCCCAGTTTTCCCTAATATGTGTCTGGTTACAAGAGCCCAAAATTCGTTCAGCTCTTATTTGTTCCATTTCGGGCTATTTGCTGTTGCATTCTTCTGATCCCTTTCCTGATAAATCATTTAATAAGAGCGCGCTTCTTGTGAGCATCGGTATACTGTATCAACAAGTCTTTCTTCGTTTCCTGCTGCATTATACTGCAGCTCGTATTTATTTGCTCAGATGGTATACAGTTTGCTCTCTATATCTTTCCCCCTCCCGTGCATTCTGCATCTTGGATATTATGTTCTTGGATATTATGTTGTTAGGTTATTTTAACGCTCACCATCATCCGTGGACAGATTTCCACCGTGACTCGTGGTGATCAGCTGGAGACTCTTCTCGCTTCTCATCCTCTTCATGTTTTAAATTTGGGTGCTTCTACCCATTTTGACTCTTGCACTCAGTCTCTCCCTTGCACTGATCTTTCTTTCTGTTCCTCGTCAATTGCACTTGATTACGCTTGGTCTGTTTCCCCGGATTTACACGACAGTGATCACTTTCCTATTCTTCTTATTTCTACTATGTATTCCTGATCGCCTCGTAGCCCCCGTTGGCAATTTACACTAGTGAACTGGAACTTACACTCTCAACTTAGCACCAATTGTGGGGACACTTTTTCGTCTTCTATAATGAGCTAGTGCACCAGTTTTCGTTCTTAGTTTTGACTGCAGCGTCATGTTCTATTTCTCAAACCTCAGGCAGACATTCTCAGACATGCGTGCAATGGTGGTCTCCTGCGTGTGCCCGTGCAGTGCGTTTGGAACGTGCTGCGTGGGGCCGTTATCGATATAATCTGACCTCAGATCGTCTTTTGGATTTTAAGTGGGCAAGAGCAGTTGCTAGCCACGTCATACGCGACGCTAAACGTACTTGTTGGCAAGATTACGTGTCCACCATTACCTCGTCTTCCCCTATGTGTGCGTTCTGGAAGAAGGTACGGAAGTTGCGTGGCAAGTAAGCTCCGGACCCAGCTCCCGTTTTGCGGGTTGCTTGTGTTAGTGTTGAGGAACCTCTTGAAATTGGGAACTATCTTGTCTGTGTCTCCTAAGGGCTTCACCTTCGTCCCTCATATCTTGCGCCCAAGTCTACCAAGGTGCAATTGCCCTTGGATTTCTTCCCTAATGGAATGGAGCCATACAAGGTACCTCTCACTCACGTAGAGCTAGAGTCCACACTTTCCTCTTGCCAGTCATCGGTAGCTGGGCCTGATGATATTCATATCCATATGCTACAACATCTGCATTCTACGGCCCACTTATGTGGGCACGGAGAGTTCTCCCTCAACAATGGAAATCTGCCTTTGTACTAGTTTCGCAAACCAGGCACCTCATAGCTTGATATCTCTCACTATCGTCCCATTGTCCTCACCAGTGAAGTCTGCAAGGTGATGGAAGGATTGGTGAATAGATTTCTGATATGGTTCTTGGAGACTAGCAATTGTCTTTCCCCTCGCCAATATGGCTTTTGCATGGGTCGCTCTACATAGGGCCCTTTGCTCCACTTAGATACTTATGTGCAAAATGCATTTGCTAACAAACACTCATTCCTAGCGGTCTTCTTTGATCTCGAGAAGGCATATGATACCACTTGGAGGTATAACATTTTAGCATAAGCCCACTCCTTATGCCTCCGCGGTAATTTACGAACTTTCCTTGCTGCTTTTTAATCTGACAGACAATTTCGTGTATGTGTTGGAACCTCACTTTTTTCAGACTTTGTTCAGGCCGAGGGAGTCCCACAAGGTTGTGTCCTTAGCACCACCCTTTTTCTCTTGGCTATACATAACCTACCTTCCGCTCATCCATCGCATATTTGGTCGTCATTTTATGTTGATGACTTCGCTATAGCTTACACAGGCGTTGACTGTCGCCTAGTAGAGGCCTACCTTCAGGATTAGATTGACCGAGTTTCGCATTGGGCTACTTCTCATCGAATTAAATTTTCTAGTACGAAAACCCATTTCATTACCTTCACTAGACGTCCTCTTGCCCCAGAGACTCCATTATATATACACGACTCATGTATTCCAGAAAAAGATACGGTCAAGTTTCTTGGCCTTCTATTCGATCACCGGTTGACATGGAAACCTCACATTTCCTCTTTGAAGGCAGCTTGCCATGGTCGGTTGAATCTCCTTAAAATTCTTGCGCATCGTTTATGGGGAGCAGATCTTTGGACTCTCCTCCGTTTACATTCCACCCTAGTCTTGTCCAAGCTGGATTATGGTGACCAAATCTATTCTGCAGCTTCCCCTGCCACTCTTTCAAGGTTAGATCCCCTTCACCATCAGGGTCTATGTGTATGCCTTGGTGCCATTCGCCTCTATGCTGAGGCGAATGTTTCTGTCTTAGCTGACCTTCGAGATGCTCATTACCTTCGTTACTTTGTCCGTTCTCATGACATTCGTATTCGTGTTGATCTCAGACGTTAGTAGAGGCTCATTATTTGTCCGACGCCCATGCTTATTCCTACCGTCTTCACTCACTCCGGCCTTCTCTCCATCTTCCTCTCTTGTATGTTCACTTAGTGTTTGCCTTTTCCCTTTTCCCTTGGGAAGTTCCTACGGTTCGTATCTGTTCTCCCCAACTGCCGTGCGCCAAAACTCTCCTACTCACGACTGCTTCTCGATCTCTTTTTCTTGAACACTTCCGATCGCATGCTCGTGCCGTTGCTGTTTATACAGATGGTTCTAAATCTTTTGACGGTATTGGGTTCACGTCGGTGTTCCCTGACGATGTTGTCCGAGGTCATTTGTTAGACTCAGCTAGTATTTTTACTGCCGAGTTGTATGCCATCCGCATAGCCCTTCTCCGTATTACATATATGTCTCCTTCGACGTTTGTGATCATTTCAGATTCTCTCAGTGCTTTACAAGCCATTAAACAGTTTGCTTCCCCTCATCTATTGGCCTTTCGTATCCAACTATGGTTGTAAAACCAAGGACGTCGTTTTCTGTTGGGTCTCTGGAAACGTTGATCTGCAGGGCAATGAACTATCAAATGGTGCTGCGCAGTCAGTGGTGCATGATCTTCCTGTTTCCTATAAAGGTATTCCGTTCAGAGATTATTTTCTGGCCATCTCTGCCCGTCTTCGCGGGCAGAGATGACCGGGCAATCTTGTGGATTGCTGGTAAACCGGCCAATCCACAAGATTGCCCGGTTTACCAGCGAGCTCGCAGGATTTACCTCCAGCAACGCCTTTGCCCTACCTCTCTTACTTTATCTTCCCTTCTTGCAGACGGCGCTGCCTTTGACTTACGAACACTTTTTGACTTTTCGTCATCAACTGCTTTACTATACAAATTTTGACATATAGCCCTTAGTACCCCTACCAGCCCTTTTCGCTCCTCACATCTGATCCACTCTCCATCTAGCTGTTTATAGCCCCAGCACTTTTTTCTGCCCTGCAGCGCTGTATGATCCTTGTCGGTTTAGCGCTTTCTCTAATTATAATAATAATAATAATAATAATAATAATAATAATAATAATAATAATAATATTAATAATAATAATAATAATGTTCCAGAATACAATCATAGATAACAATTTCAAGTGCAGGTAGAAAACATGGCAACCTTATGTATCTTCTCCTTCAGTTCCTTTGACAACACTGGCACCATTATCCTATGTTATCAAATGCATTTTGGAAGCTGGTATATTGAACATGATTTATCAATTGTGGGTCCTTATATATGTAACACGGAGGTTCTTGAATGACTTTGTCGAGATTTCTTAAGGCTACTCTTAGATTTGCCATACGAGCATTGGCTGCAAATGTTATTTAGTTGATATGAGCCTCCAGAGATATGTTTGGTATTATGCTCACCCCTAGGACTTTCTCTTGAAGTAAGATTTGCAGTCTGTCCTGTAACTCTGTACTCTGTGTCTAGTCTTTTTGCAAACTTTATAATAGTCCATGTACTCTGGTTGAATTCAAGTATTCGCATATCTGGCCAACCTTACAGTTTGTATAGATTAATTTTTAACCTTTTCTCGGCCTCATTGTTTTTTATACTCCACGTTAGTTTTGTTTCCTCAGCAGAGATATGTCTGCCTCATTCCCATTTAACATGTCATTCTCATATATCTGGAACATTACTGGTCCAAGTACAGGTTCCTACAGAACCAGGCTTGTCACTCTTCCCTATTCTGACATCTCTTCTCGGAAAATCACTTTGTTTCCTCTTGCTAAGGAACACTTTGATCCACCAGAATACATTCCCTATTATTCCTTCCGGCACCTCAATTTTTTCCCTAGTTTTTTTGTACACGAATCAATTTTACAGGCTAAGAGCTTTTATCCTACCTCAACTTAATTCAAAGCCCAGCCCTAAGGTATACTACCACCTTCCTAGCCCCCATGATGCTACCCATATCAGTCAGTGTAAGGAAACATGCCCAGCGTTTTCACCGGTACTGGTGATAAAGCATCGGACACTGTGTGAGAGCTGAATGCGCTACCAACCGAACTACGAAGCACCTCTTGTGAGGTACAGTATCAAACGCCTTCTTGCAGTCCAAGAATATCCAAGCTACCTGTCCCTCTCTCTCTCTCTCTCTCTCTCTCTCTCTCTCTCTCTCTCTCTCTCTCTCTCTCTCTCTCTCTCTCTCTCTCTCTCTCTCTCTCTCTCTCTCTCTCCCTCTCTCCCTCTCTCCTGTCTCTCTTTTGTCAGTTTGCCACAGATCTATTTCCAGCGGATTAGTAAAACAAGATTTGCCATCTTTAAACCCGTGCCGATTACTGCTTACGAAATCCCTTCCTGCCAAGTGCTCTAGAACACTCTTGATTACCTCACATGGCATGCTTATCATACTGCTCTTTAGTTGAACGTTTCCTATCTTCTTAAATATTGGGACTGTGTTCGCTGTTTTCCGGATCTCTGACAGTTGTTCAGTGTCCACTCGCTAGTTGTAGATCCTAGCTAGTGATTCACACTGTGCTTCTGCCCTTTCTCATAGAATCCATTATACCTTGCCTGTCCCAGTTACCTTTGATGTATCCAGATCACTCAAAAACAATTTTTTTTATCTATTACCCTGTTGTGTATATGTTTTTCAGTACTTGCAGACCCTCTATTATTGTCTATTTCTACTCAGAAAACCTCTTTGAATCGTTACCCACGGAGCTATTCTTAATTCTTCTTGAGTCGAATTACTTGGTATTTTACTGTCGTCTTTCTTTTTGTGTGGCTGTGAGGCAGTTTTGGCTTTTGCTGCTGTGTCATTCTCAAATTGCTCCTCAGCTTCTCTCCCCACTCTTGCATATTCACATCTGGCTTCTCTGCTCACTTCTCTGTTTTTTAATGTCATCCATTTTCTATAGTTTTTTAAACTCTTGTGCTCTTCATTTTTTCTTCTCTGCATCTTTGATTGAACCAAGGCCTCTGGTTTTTAGATTTCCCACCTTTCTGGATATGGATTTTTCCTTTGCCTTCTGGCACTTCCTGGCTAGTAGTCCATTTCATTCGGTGACTTTCCCTCCAGCTCCATTTCCCACTGCAATGCATTTAAGAATTTTCTTATTCCTTCAAAGTTCCCTCTTCTGAAGTCTAGTGACTCACACTTTCCACCTGCCTCTCAACCCTTAATATTTAGTTCCACAAGAAATACAAAGTTCAGTACAGTATAGTCAATACTGCACGGGGGCTCTCATGTTCTATTTCACTTGTGTCAGATGTGCTAGTGGTAAATACAAAATCCAGTGTTGCTGGGTAATTTTATCTTCTCTCTCTTGTTTGCGGTGCCCTATGTGGGTCCCATTTCTCCCAATCAGTGTCTATGTGGTTGAAATTACCGATGATTAATAACTTCGCTTTGGCCCAATGAGCTCTTCCTGGTACTTCTACTAAGGTGTCAGCCATTGTCATGTTCTGTTCATATTCCCGTCTTGGTCTCCTATTGCTCTATGGTGGTTCGTGAATCACTGCTGCCACTGTTCTGGGGCCGAAGCTCTGAGTGTACCTCACTACGTAGCCAGGTGACTCATTTCGATTTGTATTTTTCATCTTTTCAAAACTCTACTAATTTCTAACTAGCATAGTCATTCCTTCCTCTCCTCTGTTTCATCTGTCTTTCCTTATTGGTTGGTATCCTGCTGTCCATTCTCTATACTCATAGCGTTCGTTCGATAATTCATCAACTTTCTTTCCTTCACCATACTCTGGTTGTTGTGGTCGAATCTTTGTTGAGCATCTGCCCAGGGTGTGTAGAGGAAGGGGGCAGGTAGACCAGGGTTTGGTTTGTGCATCAGCACAGGAGTCAGGTGCGCATCCGGTTGTTTGTCAAGGGAGTATCTTCCAATACTCTGAAATTTTTTCATCTGCTCTGTGAACTCAATGAGACCTTTATTCAGCCTTGTTCCATGAGCTCCTCTCTTGCTATATTGCACATCACATCAGCTTGAATGTTTCAACGCTGATAACATGATAATACCTGATAATGTGCTGCTGTAATTTAAGGACATTGGTCTAAATAAGATTATGCTCCTTTAGTTTGGCTTCAAAGTTTGTGTTTCTTAGTGGAAACTTCGAATTTTCCTTTCAGAAATTGCGATATTAATGTCCACGTGACTTAACTGTAATTTCCACTCCCCAGTTGCTTCAAATCTTCAATGCTCATGTCTGTGCATTAGAAAATTATGTCGCACTTTGCACTATTCCTGTCGCGTGCATTAAGCAACAAGGGGGTTAGTGTTATGCAACATCGTCATATCTTCCTTGGATCGCCCTGTGACGGAAATGCATCAAGTTGGGAATCCCCTAAGAGAAATCTTTATGTGATTACCTGATTTTTTTCTTCCTCAAACTTGTCATTTTTATTTCCTTCATAACACAAGAAGGCCTCTTCCGACCAGCTTCTGATTTTCCAGACAGGTGTACGGTAACTAGGACAAAATTCGTGCAACTATTAGCATGTGCGGGTGTCCAGTGAGCAAAGTTGCAGAACCCGTTGCAGGATTCCTGAAACAAGTCAGATAACCTTCAGAAAGCCTCAGTTGCTTGGCTTCGAACCTTAAAAAAAAACAATGTTTCCAAATTCGGCGATGATGAAGAGTGAAATTCAACAGCTAGATTGTATATGTAAATACTGTCTGAAATTTTTATTCTCTTGTGAATGACTTCTTATTCTCTTGTGAATGGCTTCTTATTCTCTTGTGAATGGCTTCTTATTCTCTTGTGAATGGCTTCTTATTCTCTTGTGAATGGCTTCTTATTCTCTTGTGAATGGCTTCTTATTCTCTTGTGAATGGCTTCTTATTCTCTTGTGAATGGCTTCTTATTCTCTTGTGAATGGCTTCTTATTCTCTTGTGAATGGCTTCTTATTCTCTTGTGAATGGCTTCTTATTCTCTTGTGAATGGCTTCTTATTCTCTTGTGAATGGCTTCTTATTCTCTTGTGAATGGCTTCTTATTCTCTTGTTAATGGCTTCTTATTCTCTTGTGAATGGCTTCTTATTCTCTTGTGAATGGGTTATTGCCATGATGGTAATCATTAAGTTTAGATTTTTTGCAAGTAAATCTGTCAATACAGTAGGACCCCCGTATCCACGGGGAATACTTTCCAAGGATCTGCCGTGGATACCGAAACCGCGGATAGTAGTAAACCCTATTTATAAGTCCTATACATTCCTATCATAAAGTTTAATTGATAAATTATGCAAAATAAGTGAAGAATTGTCACTTTGTCACTGATGGGAAGCACTTCACAGTTTCTCTTTGGCTCTGAAGAACTGCCAGCGTCTCTAGTTTTGCATTTTGGGGCCATTATTATTATGCAAAATTAAGGGTTATTTTTGGGCCACAGTAAACTGTGGATAACTTTAACTACGGATATCAAATCAGTGGATAATGGGGTTCTACTGTATACTAAATTCATCGCAAAACTTGCAATCATTAGTATTCGAAAAAGTAATGGGAATGCTTCTTCTGATCGGCTTCAAACATTTAGGTCTGGCT
>NC_069408.1:5705571-5735571 GCF_026875155.1 Cherax quadricarinatus | reverse complement strand
CTGAGGAGAGCAGATGTTACTCTGAGGAGAGCAGATGTTACTCTGAGGAGAGCAGATGTTACTCTGAGGAGAGCAGATGTTACTCTGAGGAGAGCAGATGTTTACTCCTGAGGAGATGCAATGTTACTCCTTGAGGATTGTGCAGAATGTTACTCTGATGAGAGCAGTATGTTACTCTGAGGAGAGCAGTAATTGTTACTCTGAGTGAGAGCAGATGTTACTCCTGAGGAGAGCAGTGTTTACTCCTGGAGGAGTGGCAGATGTATACTCTGTAGAAGAGCAGATTTGCTCTGAGGAGAGCAAGATGTTACTCTGAGGAGAGCAATGTTACTCTGAGGGAGTTCCAGATGTTTACTCTAAGGAGAGCAGATGTTACTCCTGAGAGAGAGGCAATGTTACTCTGATGAGAGCAGATGTTACTCTGAGGAGTGCAGATGTTACTCTGAGGAGAGCAGATGTTACTCTGAGGAGAGCAGATGTTACTCTGAGAAGAACAGATGTTACTCTGAGGAGAGCAGATGTTACTCTGAGGAGAGCAGATGTTACTCTGATTGATAGCAGATGATACTCTGAGCGAGAGGCAGATGTTACTCAGAGGATATCAGATGTAACTCTGAGAAGAACAGATGTTACCTGAGGAGCAGCAGAAGTTACCTCTGAGGAGAGGCAGGATGTTTATTCAGAGGAGAGCAGATGTTACTACTGATAATAACAGATTTTATCTTAGGAGAGCAGATGTTCTCTGAGGTAGAGCAGGATGTTAATCGGAGAGAGGCATATGTTACTCTGAGAAGAACATATGTACTCTGAGAGAGCTAGATGTTACCTCTGAGGAGACAAAGTTACTCTAAGGAGAGCAGATGATTACTCTGAGAAGAACGGATATTACTAATTACTCTGAGAGAGCAGATGTTCTCTGAGGAGACAGATTTACTCTGAGGAGAGCAGATGTTACTCTGAGGAGAGGCAATTTTACTCTGCGAAGAGCGGATGTTACTCTGAGAGAGCAGATGTTACTCTGAGGAGAGCAGATTTACTCTGAGGAGAGCAGAGTGTTACCTAAGAAGAGCAGATGGTACTCAGAGAGAGCAGATGTAACTCTGATGAGAGCAATGTTTACTCTAGAAGAGCAGATGTTACCACTGAGAGAGAAGATGTTACCTGAGGAGAGCAGATGTTACTCTGAGGAGAGCAGATGTTACTCTAAGGAAGAGCAATATGTTTACTCTGAGGGAAGCAGATGTTACTCTGAGGAAGAGCAAATGTTACTCCTGAGAAGAGCAGATGTTACTCGAGGAGAGAAGATGTTACTCTAGGAGAGCAGATGTTACACTGAGGAGAGCAGAATTTACTCTTAGAAGAACAATGTTTACTCCTGAGAGAACAGATGTTACACTGAGAAGATCAGATGTTACTCTCAGGAGAGCAGATGTTACTCTGAGGAGAGTAGATGTTCCTCTGAGAAGAGTAGATGTTACTCTGAGGATAGTAGATGTTCCTCTGAGGAGAGTAGATGTTACTCTGAGGAGAGTAGATGTTACTCTGAGGAGAGTAGATGTTAGTCTGAGGAGAGTAGATGTTAGTTTGAGGAGGGTAGATGTTCCTCTGAGAATAGCAAATGTTAGTCTGAGGAGAGTAGATGTTCCTCTGAGGAGAGTAGATGTTCCTCTGAGGAGAGTAGATGTTACTCTGAGGAGAATAGATGTTAGTCTGAGGAGAGTAGATGTTCCTCTGAGGAGAGTAGATATTATTCTGAGGAGAATAGATGTTAGTCTGAGGAGAGTAGATGTTCCTCTGAGGAGAGTAGATGTTCCTCTGAGGAGAGTAGATGTTCCTCTGAGAAGAGTAAATATTAGTCTGAGAAGAGTAGATGTTCCTCTGAGGAGAGTAGATGTTCCTCTGAGAAGAGTAAATATTAGTCTGAGAAGAGTACATGTTCCTCTGAGGAGAGTAGATGTTCCTCTGAGAAGAGCAGATGTTAGTCTGAGGATAGTAGATGTTCCTCTGAGGAGAGTAGATGTTCCTCTGAGGAGAGTAGATTAGTTACTCTGAGTGAGAGTAGATGTTCCTCTAGAAGATAGAATGTTAGTCTGAGAAGGGGGGGGGGGGGAAGGGGGAGGAGAGTAGATGTTTAGTCTGAGGGGTAGATGTTCCTACGTGTAAGAGCAGATGTTATCTGAGGAGAGTAGATATTAGTCTGAGGAGAGTAGATGTTCCTCTGAGGAGAGTAGATGTTACTCTGAGGAGAGTAGATGTTAGTCTGAGGAGAGTAGATGTTCCTCTGAGAAGAGGCGAGTTTAGTCTGAGGATAGTAATGTTACCTGAGGAGAGTAGATGTACCATCTGAGGAGAGTAGATGTTCCTTGAGGAGATTAGATATTACTTACTCTGATGAGAGTAATGTTCCTCTGAGGAGAGGTAGATGTTCCTCTGAGAAGAGTTAGAAATTACTCTGAGGAGAGTAGATGTTGCCTCCTGAGAAGAAGTAAATGATTAGTCTGAGGTCAGAGTAGATGTTCCATCTTAGGAGAGTAGATTTTTCTACTGAGAAAGTAATGCTAGTCTGAGGAGAGTAGATGTTCAGCGTTGAAGGATGGTGTACTCTGAGGAGAGTAGATATACTCTAGAGAAGTAGATGTTCCTCTGAGAAGAGTAGATGTAGCCTGAGGAGAAGTAGATGTTCCCTGAGAAGTAGTATATTGTTAGTCCTGAGGAGAGTAGATGTTCCTCTGAGGAGAGTAGATGTTCCTCTCAGAAGAGTAGATGTTAGTCTGAGAGAGTAGATGATCCTCTGAGGAGAGTAGATGTTCCTCTGAGGAGAGTAGATATTACTCTGAGGAGAGTAGATGTTCCTCTGAGAAGAGTAAATGTTAGTCTGAGGAGAGTAGATATTAGTCTGAGGAGAGTAGATGTTCCTCTGAGGAGAGTAGATGTTCCTCTGAGGAGAGTAGATATTACTCTGAGGAGAGTAGATGTTAGTCTGAGGAGAGTAGATGTTCCTCTGAGGAGAGTAGATGTTCCTCTGAGGAGAGTAGATATTACTCTGAGGAGAGTAGATGTTCCTCTGAGAAGAGTAGATGTTAGTCTGAGGAGAGTAGATGTTCCTCTGACAAGAGTACATGTTCCTGTGAGGAGAGTAGATGCTCGTCTGAGGAGAGTAGATATTAATCTGAGAAGAGTAGATGTTCCTCTGAGGAGAGTAGATGTTCCTCTGAGGAGAGTAGATGTTACTCTGAGGAGAGTAGATGTTAGTCTGAGGAGAGTAGATGTTCTTCTGAGGAGAGTAGATGTTCCTCTGAGGAGAGTAGATGTTACTCTGAGGAGAGTAGATATTCCTCTGAGGAAAGTAGACGTTCCTCTGAGGAGAGTAGATGTTTTCCTCTGAGGAGATTAGATGTTACTCTGAGGAGAGTAGATGTTCTCTGAGGAGAATAAATGTTCCTCTGAGGAGAGTAGATGTTCTTGTGAGAAGTAATGTTCTGTGAGGAAGTAGATGTTCTTGTGAGAGAGTAGATGTTCTTGTGAGGAGAGTAGATGTTCTTGTGAGGAGAGTAGATGTTCTTGTGAGGAGAGTAGATGTTCTTGTGAGGAGAGTAGATGTTCTTGTGAGAGAGTCGATGTTCTTGTGAGGAGAGTAGATGTTCTTGTGAGGATAGTAATGTTTTCTTGTGTGGAGAGTAGATTTCTTGTGAGGATAGTAAATGTCCTCCAGTATGACAAGTCTTTCAATCTTAAGAATTGAGGCGAACTCAAATATTTTAGTTGGCCAATTTCCAGAGATGGAAGAATTATACACATTTTCTCATCCATCACTCTAGTGAATTTTTCTTCTTTAGACAATAATTAGCAGTTGTCATATTATTTTCATTCTTTTCTTTTTGATTGTTTTGACTACAGCACTGGAAACATGTATTTTTATATGCTATTTTTTGTAAAATGGAAAAAGATCCTTAAGCAGATGTGACGGTGTTGATGCTTTGCTACAATTTTCTTAGTACATTTATCAAAATCAAACTCAGTTTCTTTAGTCTTGTACATCATCTTGACTGTCACCTTCCAGATTCAATGGTGCTTGAATGCTGGTAACAACAGATGTGTTCTCGTGAGTTCTTGACTTTGAAATATTCCTCGCATCCTGATTTTTCACTTTTGTTCTCAGTACTGTGAAGGTTTGTTTTATTACTACTCCATCCATTGCAGTGACGTAGACGTTATTCTATGTCAGGTCAAGAAATATACTGAGTATCGTTGTAGTCAGTGGTGTAACTCGTGATCCTTCTTAATATTGACACTTTGAGAGTTTTTTCAAATATTGTCTTTGAGGCAGTATTTCTAAGGCAAATAATTTCTTTCACTAAGACGTATGGTTTTGTGACATATTTTCAGCAAAAAAGGGAAGTTGGCGATATGCTTCTAAGCAATACATTGCAATGTGTTTTTCCTTCACATTTGTGATATAACATTAAGTGTTGTTCCAGTAGGTAGGTACATTCTGAATGAGCTTGTGCTCTGGTAGTTCATTTTGTTCCGCCTCTAGTTTACTGGAAGTTACAGGAAAGTGACTGAAGTAGGTCACAAAGATGTCTTATATTACTCTGTTACAGAGATTCTTGGTCTGAGGAATTGGACCTTTTGGTCTTCTTCCTCAGACCGAACCTAATTACCCCCCAATCTTCCCTTCCCTATCCCATCCTCCCCATCTTCCTTTTTTCTCTTTCCTCCCACCTCCCAACCCTCTCCATTTCCCCGTCCCGCTTGTAGCCTCTGGGGTCCTCTCCTCTGGCATTACAGTTTCTAGGTAAGGGAAAGTGTGCCGGAGTTCATCCAACTCCCTGAGGTTCCTCGGGAGTGGTGTAGTTTGCCGTGGAATCTGGATTGTCTGGAGGCACCCTGCTTCCTTTCTGGATTTCTGAGAAGAGGGTGGGGTGTCCTGCAGATGACGAGTGTATTTCCAGAGGCTGCCAGTCGGTTTCCTGGGAAGTGACCAGCCGAAGGAGGCTTATGCTTTGTGGCTGATTTCGGATCACGCTTCTAGTTTTGTCCGCCGAGATGCTCGGTTGATGTGAGGTTCTATCCGGAGTGCTGGTTTATCTGGCGTAAAAGGGTAGGGTATGGCAAGCGGTTTCCATGCTGCCTCTGCACTACTTGTGGTCCCCAGACATTTTCTGACGACGGTTTCTTCGATGTTCTGCTCATTCCATCCAAAAATGACCTACGCGTCACACCATTTCTTCTTTTACCGCACTTGTGTCCAGGAGTACGTTTAAAACAAAATTCTTTTCCCTGCAGTACCGACATCTTCACTTGACTATCTTTCTGAGACCATATTATTGGGTGGAAGGCTCATTTGCGAGACAGTGTTAGCCAAAATATATTCCTTCACACTCTCAAAGCGGTATGCTCATCATTATAGTCCAGAATCAGAACAAGCTTATGCTCTTTTTCCACATCTTACTTCCATTATAACATTCCAATTACAGATTCACAAGCATGCTATCTCAATTATTGCAGTGATGTGGTGTTTTTAACGCGCACCATTGTAACAAATGATTTTCTGTCTTGCCGGTGATTGATATTTTGGAACAATTAGCCCTCAAGATCCTCGCTATTCTCAAATTGGATACGCATAGCCTGCCCCGCTAGTGGAGGATCACTATCCCAGTAACATCGCCCCCTTAACTTTTTGACTGCTGTGAGCTCCCGTCCACCGCTTATAATGGCATATTGTCAGCCATCGCCTAGAATTCTGTCGTTCCCCTAACTCCCCAACCAGTGTCGAAGATTGCTGGCACTATCAGACACCGCAGAGTGCCCAGTTTGCGGGTTACACAGATACTAGCCGATACCTCATTGCAGTCTTCCCCACTTGTCCTCAATTGTAGTGAACCTCAAATGTGCTTTTTCCTCCCCCCTATGTTCAGGTCTATCCGGGAGAGTACCTGCGAATAAAAAAAAAAAAAAAAGAAATCCGCTGTCTTAAGGAGAGCGAAGGCCTTACTTATGCTATGGCCGTCTTTCGCTCCGCCTTCAGGGGAATCTTCCTCTGTCGCCTTATTCTCGAGTGCTTAGGAGACCTTCACCTTGGTGTCCCTCGCCTACCAACACCTCTAGTGTCATGTCTTCCGGGGTCACCCCCATCTTTAATTCTTTTGCGGTTTTACCCTCTGACTTCCCCACCTCCTTAACCTACTCCTCCTCCTACTACTTCTCCTCGCCCGCTAGTTCTCAGTCACAGAAAGGCCATCCACACCTGCATCTACTTCGCTGCCTACCACCTGCGAATTTTAAACTATCCCATAAACCCAAGCTCTTACATTCCTCTGGTGCTTAAAATTCCCCCAACAGTTTTCCTTTTCGGCCTCATGCCTCGTTCTCAACAAGGCGACCTCCTTTCTACCTCTTTCACGAAGGTGTAGAGGTCGACTCTTCAACCAGCCAGCCACGCATTCTCCAAGCTCATACCCCCTCACCTCTCAGACGCTCTTTGGTTCCCTCTATAGTTCTCCCAAATGCTCTACTTGCTATACCTCACTGGAATTTGCTGAAATCATGGTATCGGCATCTTCCTTATCCGCTGAGAAACATTTGACGCGTTTCCACTATATTGCGGAGACGAAACCCTCGACGGACACCGTCCACTGCCCTTCTACCCCTTCTTATTTTTCAGGCGACCCTCGCAGCAATCTTTCCCTTCACAGTCTTACTGATTCTGCTTAGCTTATTTGCTTAACCAGTTGCCTCCACACATTGACTCAACCGACCCACATAGCCCATAGATTTTATCGCTTCTTATTACTGGCAACCAGTCATTGAACTTTTGTAAATAATGACAATTTACAATGGAATATTTCTGTCTCAAAGGTTAATCGGGAGATCTGGCAAGTGTTGCTCTCAGTTTTCCCTAATATGTGTCTTTGTACAAGAGCCCAAATTCGTTCATAGCTCTTATTTGTGTTCCATTCGGGCATTTGCTGTGTATTCTTCTGATCCCTTTCTGATAAATCATTTAATAAAATAGCGCGCTTCACTTGTGAGCATCGGTCTACTGTATCACAAGTCTTCTTCGTTTCCGCTCAGGCATTATACTGAGAGTAATCAGCTCGTATTTATTTGCTCAGATGGTATACCTTTTGCTCTCTATATCTTTCCCCCTCCCGTCATTCTGCATACTTGGATATTATGTCTTGATCTCATTTTGTTGTTAGGTTATAAACGCTCACCATCATCTGTGACAGATTTCACCTTGACTCGGGTGATCAGTTGAGAGAGACTTCTCGCTTCCAACCTCTTCATATTGTAATTTGGGTGCTTCTACCCATTTTTGACTCTTGCACTCAGTCTCGTCCCTTGCACTGATCTTTCCTGTCTGTTCCTCATCAATTGCACTTGATTTACGCTTGGTCCAGTTTCCCCGGATTTGACACGAACAGATGATCACTTCCAATTCTTCTTATTTCTACATGTATTCCTGATCGCCTCGTAGCCCCCGTTGGCAATGTTACACTAGTGAATTGTAACTATACTCTGCACTTAGCACACAATTGTGGGACATTTTTTCGTCATCTATTGACGTGAGCTAGTGCACCAGTTTTTCGTTCTTAGTTTGACTGCAGCGTCATGTTCTATTTCTCAAACCTCAGGCAGACATGCGTGCAATGGTGGTCTCCTGCGTGTGCCCGTGCAGTGCGTTTGGAACGTGCTGCGTGGGGCCGTTATCGATATAATCTGACCTCAGATCGTCTTTTGGATTTTAAGCTAGCCACGTCATACGCGACGCTAAACGCACTTGTTGGCAAGATTACGTGTCCACCATTACCTCGTCTTCCCCTATGTGTGCGTTCTGGAAGAAGGTACGGAAGTTGCGTGGCAAGTACGCTCCGGACCCAGCTCCCGTTTTGCGGGTTGCTGGTGTTAGTGCTGAGGAACCTCTTGAAATTGGGAACTATCTTGTCTGTGTCTCCTAAGGGCTTCACCTTCGTCCCTCATTTCTTGCGCCCAAGTCCTACCAAGGTGCAATTGCCCTTGAATTTTCTTCTCTAATGGAATTGAGTGCCATACAAGGTACCATCTCACTCTCGTAGAGCTAGAGTCCACACTCCTCTTTTGCCAGGTCCATCGGTAGCTGCCTGAAGATATTCATATCCATATGCTACAACATCTGCATTCTACGGCCCTTAGAGTCGTTTTGCATCTTTTCAACTTATGTGTGTGCAGCGGAGAGTTCTCCCTCAACAATGAATCTGCCTTGTATCTAGTCTCGCAACCAGAGCAACCTCATGTCGCTTGATACCTCTCACTATCGTCCCATTGTCCATCACCATGAAGTCTGCAAGGTGATGGAAGGATTGGTGAATAGATTCTGATATGGTTCTTGAGACCTAGCAAATTGGTCTTTCCCCGTCGCCAATATGCTTTAGCAATGGGTCGCTCTACTTAGGGCGCGCGGGCCCTTGCTCCACTTAGATTACTTATGTGCAAAATGCCTTTGCTAACAAACACTCATTCCTAGCGGTCTTCTTTGATCTCGAGAAGGCATATGATACCACTTGTAGGTATAACATTTTAGCATAAGCCCACTCCTTATGCCTCCGCGGTAATTTACGAACTTTCCTTGCTGCTTTTTAATCTGACAGACAATTTCGTGTATATGTTGGAACCTCACTTTTTTCAGACTTTGTTCAGGCCGAGGGAGTCCCACAAGGTTGTCCTTAGCACTGCCCTTTTTCTCTTGGCTATACATAACCTACCTTCCGCTCATCCATCGCATATTTGGTCGTCATTTTATGTTGATGACTTCGCTATAGCTTACACAGACGTTGACTGTCGCCTAGTAGAGGCCTACCTTCAGGATTAGATTGACCGAGTTTCGCATTGGGCTACTTCTCGTGGATTTAAATTTTCTAGTACGAAAACCCATTTCATTACCTTCACTAGACGTCCTCTTGCCCCAGAGACTCCATTATATATACACGACTCATGTATTCCAGAAAGTTATACGGTCAAGTTTCTTGGCTTCTATTCGATCACCGGTTGACATGGAAACCTCACATTTCCTCTTTGAAGGCAGCTTGCCATGGTGGGCTGAATCTCCTTAAAATTCTTGCGCATCGTTTATGGGGAGCAGATCTTTGGACTCTCCTCCGTTTACATTCCACCCTAGTCTTGTCCAAGCTGGATTACGGTGACCAAGTCTATTCTGCAGCTTCCCCTGCCACTCTTTCAAGGTTAGATCCCCTTCACCATCAGGGTCTATGTGTATGCCTTGGTGCCATTCGCCTCTATGCTGAGGCGAATGTTTCTGTCTTAGCTGACCTTCGAGATGCTCATTGACTTCGTTACTTTTTTCCGTTCTCATGACATTCGTGTTCGTGTTGGTCTCAGACGTTAGTAGAGGCTCATTATTTGTCCGACGCCCATGCTTATTCCTACCGTCTTCACTCACTCCGGTCTTCTTCCATTTTCCTCTCTTGTATGTTCACTTAGTGTTTGTCTTTTCCCTTTTCCCTTGGGAAGTTCCTACGGTTCGTATTGTTCTCCCCAACTGCCGTGCGCCAAAACTCTCCTACTCACGACTGCTTCTCGATCTTTTTTTTCTTAAACCCTTTCCCGATTCGCATGCTCGTGCCGTTGCGGGTTTATACAGATGGTTCTAAATCTTTTGAGGGTTTATTGGGTTCACGTCGGTTTCCCTGACGATGTTGTCCGAGGTCAAAATGTTAGACTCAGCTAGTATTTTTACTGCCGAGTTGTATGCCATCCGCATAGCCCTTCTCCGTATTACATATATGTCTCCTTCGAATTTGTGATCATTTCAGATTCTCTCAGTGCTTTACAAGCATTAAACAGTTTTGCTTCCCCTCATCTATTGGCCTTTCGTATCCAACTATGGTTGTAAAAACAAGGCCCGTTTTTTCTTTTGGGGTCTCCGGACACGTTGATCTGCAGGGCAATGAACTATAAAAGGGTGCTGCGCAGTCAGTGGTGCATGATCTTCGGTTTCCTATAATGGTATTCCGTTCAAAATTTTTTTTCGGCCATCTCTGCCCGTCTTCGGGGCAGAGATGACCGGCAATCTTGTGGATTGTTTGGTAAACCGGCAATCACAAGATTGCCCGGTTTCCCCAGCGAACTCGCAGGTTTACCTCCAGCAACGCCTTCGCCCTACCTCTCTTACTTTATCTTCCCCTTCTTGCAGACGGCGCTGCCTTTGACTTACGAACACTTTTGCTTTTTATCAGCAACTGCTTTACTATACAAATTTTGACATATAGCCCTTAGTACCCCTACCAGGCCCTTTTCGCTCCTCACATCTGATCCCTCTCCATCAGCTGTTTATAGCCCCAGCACTTTTTTCTGCCCTGCAGCGCTGTATGATCCTTGTCGGTTTAGCGCTTTCTCTAATTATAATAATAATAATAATAATAATAATAAAAATAATAATAATAATATAATAATAATAAAAATTTAAATAATAATAATAATAATAATAAAATGTTCCAGAATACAATCAAGATAACAATTTTCAAGTGCAGGTAGAAAACATGGAAACCCTGATGTATCTTCTCCTTCAGTTCCTTTGACAACACTGGCACCATTATCCTATGTTATCAAATGCATTTTGGAAGCTGGTATATGAACAGATTTATCAATTGTGGGTCCTTATATATGTAACACGGAGGGTCTTGAATGACTTTGTCGAGATTTCTTAAGGCTATCTTAGATTTGCCATACGAGCATTGGCTGCAAATGTTTTTTAGTTGATATGAGCTCCAGAGATATGTTTGGTATTATGCTCACCCCTAGGGCTTTCTCTTGAAGTAAATCTGCAGTCTGTCCTGTAACTCTGTACTCTGTGTCTAGTCTTTTTTTCAAACATTATAATAGTCCATTTACTCTGGTTGAATTCAAATATTCGCATATCTGGTCAACCTTACAGTTTTTATAGATCCATTTTTAACCTTTTCTCGGCTCATTGTTTTTTATACTCCACGTTAGTTTTGTTTCCTCAGCAGAGATAGTCTGCCTCATTCCATTTAACATGTCATTCTCTTATATCTGGAACATTACTGGTCCAAGTACAGGTTTTTAAAAGAACCAGGCTTGTCACTCTTCCCTATTCTGACATCTCTTCTCGGAAAAATCACTTTGTTTTCTCTTGCTAAGGAACACTTTGATCCACCAGAATACATTCCCTATTATTCCTTCCGGCACCTCAATTTTTTCCCTAGTTTTTTTTTATACGAATCATTTTTCCCGGCTAAGGGGCTTTTATCCTACCCCAACTTAATTCAAAGCCCCGCCTAAGGTATCTACCACCTCCCTAGCCCCCAGGAGCTACCCCTATCAGTCAGTGTAAGGAAACATGCCCAGCGTTTTTCACCGGTACTGGTGATAAAGCATCGGACACTGTGTGAGAGCTGAATGCGCTACCAACCGAACTACGAAGCACCTCTTGTGAGGTACAGTATCAAACGCCTTCTTGCAGTCCAAGAATATCCAAGCTACCTGTCCCTCTCTCTCTCTCTCTCTCTCTCTCTCTCTCTCTCTCTCTCTCTCTCTCCTGTCTCTCTTTTGTCAGTTTGCCACAGATCTATTTCCAGCGGATTAGTAAAACAAGATTTGCCATCTTTAAACCCGTGCCGATTACTGCTTACGAAATCCCTTCCTGCCAAGTGCTCTAGAACACTCTTGATTACCTCACATGGCATGCTTATCATACTGCTCTTTAGTTGAACGTTTCCTATCTTCTTAAATATTGGGACTGTGTTCGCTGTTTTCCGGATCTCTGACAGTTGTTCAGTGTCCACTCGCTAGTTGTAGATCCTAGCTAGTGATTCACACTGTGCTTCTGCCCTTTCTCATAGAATCCATTATACCTTGCCTGTCCCAGTTACCTTTGATGTATCCAGATCACTCAAAAACAATTTTTTTTATCTATTACCCTGTTGTGTATATGTTTTTCAGTACTTGCAGACCCTCTAGTATTGTCTATTTCTACTCAGAAAACCTCTTTGAATCGTTACCCACGGAGCTATTCTTAATTCTTCTTGAGTCGAATTACTTGGTATTTTACTGTCGTCTTTCTTTTGGTGTGGCTGTGAGGCAGTTTTGGCTTTTGCTGCTGTGTCATTCTCAAATTGCTCCTCAGCTTCTCTCCCCACTCTTGCATATTCGCATCTGGCTTCTCTGCTCACTTCTCTGTTTTTTAATGTCATCCATTTTCTATAGTTTTTTAAACTCTTGTGCTCTTCATTTTTTCTTCTCTGCATCTTTGATTGAACCAAGGCCTCTGGTTTTTAGATTTCCCACCTTTCTGGATATGGATATTTCCTTTGCCTTCTGGCACTTCCTAGCTAGTAGTCCATTTCATTCGGTGACTTTCCCTCCAGCTCCTTTTCCCACTGCAATGCGTTTAAGAATTTTCTTATTCCTTCAAAGTTCCCTCTTCTGAAGTCTAGTGACTCACACTTTCCACCTGCCTCTCAACCCTTATATTTAGTTCCACAAGAAATACAAAGTTCAGTACAGTATAGTCAATAGTGCACGGGGGCTCTCATGTTCTATTTCACTTGTGTTAGATGTGCTAGTGGTAAATACAAAATCCAGTGTTGCTGGGTAATTTTATCTTCTCTCTCTTGTTTGCGGTGCCCTATGTGGGTCCCATTTCTCCCAATCAATGTCTATGTGGTTGAAATTACCGATGATTAATAACTTCGCTTTGGCCCAATGAGCTCTTCCTGGTGCTTCTACTAAGGTGTCAGCCATTGTCATGTTGTGTTCATATTCCCGTCTTGGTCTCCTATTGCTCTATGGTGGTTCGTGAATCACTGCTGCCACTGTTCTGGGGCCGAAGCTCTGAGTGTACCTCACTACGTAGCCAGGTGACTCATTTCGATTTGTATTTTCATCTTTTCAAAACTCTACTAATTTCTAACTAGCATAGTCATTCCTTCCTCTCCTCTGTTTCATCTGTCTTTCCTTATTGGTTGGTATCCTGCTGTCCATTCTCTATACTCATAGCGTTCGTTCGATAATTCATCAACTTTCTTTCCTTCACCATACTCTGGTTGTTGTGGTCGAATCTTTGTTGAGCATCTGCCCAGGGTGTGTAGAGGGGGGGGGGCTAGGTAGACCAGGGTTTGGTTTGTGCATCAGTACAGGAGTCAGGTGCGCATCCGGTTGTTTGTCAAGGGAGTATCTTCCAATACTCTGAAATTTTTTCATCTGCTCTGTGAACTCAATGAGTCCTTTATTCAGCCTTGTTCCATGAGCTCCTCTCTTGCTATATTGCACATCACATCAGCTTGAATGTTTCAACGCTGATAACATGATAATACCTGATAATGTGCTGCTGTAATTTAAGGACATTGGTCAAAATAAGATTATGCTCCTTTAGTTTGGCTTCAAAGTTTGTGTTTCTTAGAAATTGCGATATTAATGTCCACGTGACTTAACTCCCCAGTTGCTTCAAATCTTCAATGCTCATGTCTGTGCATTAGAAAATTATGTCGCACTTTGCACTATTCCTGTCGCGTGCATTAAGCAACAAGGGGGTTAGTGTTATGCAACATCGTCATATCTTCCTTGGATCGCCCTGTGACGGAAATGCATCAAGTTGGGAATCCCCTAAGAGAAATCTTTATGTGATTACCTGATTTTTTTCTTCCTCAAACTTGTCATTTTTATTTCCTTCATAACACAAGAAGGCATCTTCCGACCAGCTTCTGATTTTCCAGACAGGTGTACGGTAACTAGGACAAAATTCGTGCAACTATTAGCATGTGCGGGTGTCCAGTGAGCAAAGTTGCAGAACCCGTTCCAGGATTCCTGAAACAAGTCAGATAACCTTCAGAAAGCCTCAGTTGCTTGGCTTCGAACCTTAAAAAAAAAAATGTTTCCAAATTCGGCGATGATGAAGAGTGAAATTCAACAGCTAGATTGTATATGTAAATACTGTCTGAAATTTTTATTCTCTTGTGAATGACTTCTTATTCTTTTGTGAATGACTTCTTATTCTCTTGTGAATGGCTTCTTATTCTCTTGTGAATGGCTTCTTATTCTTGTGAATGGCTTCTTATTCTCTTGTGAATGGCTTCTTATTCTCTTGTGAATGGCTTCTTATTCTCTTGTGAATGGCTTCTTATTCTCTTGTGAATGGCTTCTTATTCTCTTGTGAATGGGTTATTGCCATGATGGTAATCATTAAGTTTAGATTTTTTGCAAGCAAATCTGTCAATACAGTAGGACCCCCGTATCCACGGGGAATACTTTCCAAGGATCTGCCGTGGATACCGAAACCGCGGATAGTAGTAAACCCTATTTATAAGTCCTATACATTCCTATCATAAAGTTTAATTGATAAATTATGCAAAATAAGTGGAGAATTGTCACTTTGTCACTGATGGGAAGCACTTCACAGCTTCTCTTTGGCTCTGAAGAACTGCCAGCGTCTCTAGTTTTGCATTTTGGGGCCATTATTATTATGCAAAATTAAGGGTTATTTTTGGGCCACAGTAAACTGTGGATAACTTAACTACGGATACCAAATCAGTGGATAAGGGGGTTCTACTCTATACTAAATTCATCGCAAAACTTGCAATCATTAGTATTCGAACAGTAACTGGAGAATGCTTCTTCTGATCGGCTTCAAACATTTAGGTCTGGTCTGTTTTCCAGAAGGCAAGGTTTGCATTACAGGGCTGTGTAAGTTCCAATTTGTCAATTTTATTAAATGGTGAAATTCAGTATCATTCATTAACTAAAGAATGACTCTTCTGATAGGTTTCAAATTATTACCATTGATGCATTCCATAAGAAGGATGACACCTTGTGTGTTTAGACAGTGTAGGAGGTGGAATAACAACTCTTACTATGTAAATGAACTGAGAATGAAAAGAATGAACACTGTAGCAGGCGTACTTGACTCCTGCTAGGGAGGTTCACCTTACACCTATTTTTAAGGCAACACAAGGCTTTAGCTTTAATGACGGTACTCAGGAGTTTGTGCCACTCATCCACAACTATATTACCAAACCAGTGTTTTCCTATATCCGTTCTAAATCTATTTTTTTCCAACTTGAACCCATTTCTGGAAGCTCTGTCTTGATTAGATATTTTTTAGGACGTTATTTATACAACATTCCCTTTATTTATTCACATTTTCAATTTATACATCTTAATCATATATCCCTAACTTAACGCTTTTCAAAATAGTGCAGATTCCTAGCATGTAAATAAGTTGGGGAAGAATAACATCTCTAAGCATGTCAGTGAGCTAAGGCCATATTTAGTTGCATTAACTGACTTATATATGAAGGGTGTTTTTAAGTTCAGCGCCCCCGTGGCCCGGTCCATAACCAGGACTCGTGGTCACCTGCTGAGGTTACTGAACCATAATCAACTGTGAAACTAATCTAGCAAATATCCTTTCATTCAGTTACTAAAATTGTTTGTTTTAACCTGCCTGATGTGTTTCATTTCACACACAAACACACCACACAACACACTCACCACACACACACTCACACACCACACACACACACACACACACAACACACACCACACACAACACAAGCTCGCCGGGCGCGCGCGCGGGGCAGAGCTGAGTCTCGATCCAGCAAACCACAATTAGGTGGTACACACACCACACACACACATTGGGCGTCACAGTGGAGGTGGAAAGGGAGAGATTCAGTGTTTGTCTATGGGCCTCGACGAATGCTTAAAGGGGAAACTTATGTGAAAAGAACGCAGGAGGAGAAAAAAAAAGCGATTGAAGATATCATGGAAGGTGATAGGTGAGGGAGACATGACCCAGGTGGCAAATTTTTTCGAAGATTTCGGGTGGTTCACAAAGAAAAGGAATCGGTTCTCAAAGTAATTTTCAGGAGAATCAACCGAAACATGATCCTCAGGAGGAAAAGCAGGCTGAGAGGCAGGCAGGGGTTCATGGTGTGTACTCGATCGAGACAGAACACCGGAGGAAAGGGAAGACGATGAAAGACGAGAGTTCAGAACGAAGGAGAAAAGGAGGAAAGCAAAAAGGAGAGTAGAATTACCAGAACAGTGGAAAGGACAAGCACACCCACCCAGAAACACCTGCAGACGGCAAAAAAAAAAAAACCCCCCAGCCGACACCCCCACAAGGCAACTGAACAATCCAAACCAACCATCATCACACCGATCCCTCTGTTCCCACCCCCCGCACACAGTGACTGTATTACAAACAGTGTTGAAGGTTGGTAAACCTAAATGCAGATGGGATTAACGAAATAAACAATGAGGGAATGGCAAGAAAGAATCAATGACAAGTCACCAGACATCATTAGAAAAAACAGTTACAGAAACAAAACTCACGGTGGGACAGTAACAGATGCCAATCTTCCACCAGGATACCAGATAGAGGAAAGATAGAAGGGCAGAGGGGCGAGGTGGGGTTGCTCTGCTAGTAAAAAAACAGATGGAAATTCGAGAAAAATGGAAGGCATAGATGAGATGGGAGAAAGAGCCACGATCAAGCTTAGGGGATGTCGCGCGCATTTGTGCTCCGTCAAAAATGCGTTTGTATTGATAGTAGCAGAAGGAACAGAATGGGGGAAAATATGCGTAGTGCAACCATATGGGCAATACTCCTTTGAAACAAACAAAAAAGGAATTTCAGTGAACGCTAAATAGGAAAATATGGATGTATAGTCGTCAACATGAGAGTGCCGGTGGCAGAAAGAAACGGTTACCATGGGAAATTAGACCTGACCAGCACTAGTGAATTATTGGCGGATTGTCGCACAGTGGAAATTAAACAATCGATTATCAATAAGTAATATAATGAGTGACAAGGATATATATGTGCAGTGAATAGTTGAGAACTAATTTGTAGATAAGAGTAATCTTAATTATCCCCAAGTATCAGGTACAATATTAGTGTAGATGGGGAATATTTACAAGCGACTGGCACTAGCGAAGCTATTGCCAGAGGTCAGTGAAGTGTTAATAAGGATAAGTACCTACTTATAAGTCATAAGATTTGCCCGCTATATATCGGTGGTGCATTGAGGTGCCAGATACATAATTAGCATACAACCGTATACCTCTACTAAAACAGGAAATATTCTTTTCCTTAGAAGTGTAGGGGCAAGTTAGCATAGGCCTAGCTGCTGTGTAAATAATAAAACAATTCGATCCCAGGATAACGCAGTGAAATGGGTATTTTGAAAGAATACAGTGTATATCCTTGAGATATGATAAACAGTGTACGCACTACATAAAAGGAAATTTAAATATAATAATATAATAATAATATTAGTATAAAAAAAAAATAATAGCGAAGTGTGGCATGTGTGGGCAAGTCCTGCCTGGCTCACCACCCACCCTACAACACCACCCACCCTTACACCACTCCCACATACTGCAAATTGGTTCGTTATAAAGACATCTTGCATATTACTGCACCACAAGAGAAGGTAAAGTGGAAGGAAATAGTTTTCTTCCGGGACATACAGAGTGTAGTAGGATACAGACAGGTATGGTTCAGCACAGCATATCTGTGGGGACATGTAAAAAAATCTTGGAAGGAAATCAGAATCACATGTCAACCTATGTTGCTCTTCAAACACCATATCTCTTGTACTAGACTAAATACAGCCTCACAAAAAATGGCTCGAACTAGCAAGTTGATTCTGGTTGTGCAATACAGTGTAGTAGAACTTTGGGCAGGTATCAGCAAGTACTATGGAGAGTAATAATTGATTAAAAAATAATCAAGAAAACAAGAATGACCTCTTGGATAGTCTACCAAAAATTTATAAAAAATGGGAGAAAGAGATAGGGTATCAAAAAAATGCAGAATGTCCATACCACAACAGAAGACTCGAAACTATCTAGTCACCCACATGTGCTAAGCCGACCCATCCCCCAGTTCATAGCACTATTACCCACAGTGCTGGTTGCTGGCCCTGGCTCCCCCAGTCTTAGGCTCTTATACCCACAGTGCTGGTGCTTGGCCCCAAGGGTCCCCCAGTCATAGCACTAATTTTTTTTTTCCCACAGTTGCTGGTGCGCCTGGCCCAGCCGCTGGCCCAGGCTCAGCCGGTTGTGACCCAGACCCAGCCCCAGCCCCGCCCAGTGCTGACCCAGACCCAGCCCCAGCTTACTGCCAGCCCAGGACTTCCTGGGACACTACCAAAACCACCACAAAAAACAGTAAATTACAACCATCTAAAAACCGTAATATATACGACCTTCATTGCACCAAGGACGTGGCCCACAGTTTACAGATGTTGGAAGTGGAGTCTCCTCCTTCTTTCATCTTACTGGGGAAAGTGTTTTTTTTTTTTTTTTTTTTTATATTTTATTTAAAAAAACCCATACACATGATACAAGCCAACAATTAGCAAATCCAAAACCGTGACAGACAATGTCAGTACACACACAATAAACAAAAAAAAAAAAACATTTTAACATATTGATATAACGAAATTCTACCGTAAGAAACCCAACCCGTTTACGGGAAAAAAAAAAACATACCGACTACAAAACAGAACGTCGGAGTCATAAAACATGTAGGAATAAGTCCTATAATCATGTATATATGTATATACATACACATGCACATATACACAAACATGGGAAATAGACCTGACCAGCACTAGTGAATTATTGGCGGATGTCGACACAAGTGGAAATAAACAAATATCGATCTATCAATAAGTAATATAATGAGTGACAAGGATATATATGTGCAGTGACATAGTGAACTAATTTGTAGATAAGAGTAATCTTAATTATCCCCAAGTATAGCGTACAATATATAGTGTAGATAGGGGAATATCTTACAAGCGACTGGCACTAGCGAACTATTGCCAGAGGTCCAGTGAAGTGTTAATAACGGATAAGTAACTACTATAGTCATAAGATATGAAACGAGTGGTGGTAGCATTGAGGTGCACAGCATACATAAATTAAGCATACAACCGTTACCTCTACTAAACAGGAAATAATCTTTTCCTTAGAAGTGTAGGGGAAAGTTAGCATAGGCCTAGCTGCTGTGTAAATAATAAAACAATGATCCCGTATAGGCAGTGAAAAGGGTATTTTGAAAGAATACAGTGTTTTATCCTTGAGATAAACAGTGTACAGCACTACATAAAAGGAATTTAAATAATAATAATAATAATAGTAATAAAAAAAAAATAATAGCGAAGTGTGGCAGTGTGGGCAAGTCCTGCCCGGCTCACACCCACCCTACACCCACCACCCACCCTACACCACCACCCACATACTGCAAACTTGGTTCGTATAAATACATCTTGCATATTACTGGCACCAGCAAGAGAAAGGTAAAGTGGAAATCAGTTTTCTTCCGTGACATACAGAGTGTAGTAGGATACAGACAGGATGTCAGCACAGCATATCTGTGGGACATGTAAAAAAATCCTTGGAAGGAAATCCAGAATCACATGCAACCTATGCTCTTCCAAACACCATATCTCTTGTACTAGACTAAATACAGCCTCAAAAAATGGCCTCGAACTAGCAAGTTGCTTCTGGTTGTGCAATACAGATGTAGAACTTTGGGCAGGTATCAGCAAGGTACTAAGGAGAGTAATAAATGATAAAAATAATCAAGAAAACAAGAATGACCTCTTGGATAGTCTACCAAAAAAAATTAAAATGGGAGAAAGAGATGTGTTTCAAAAAATGCAGAATGTCCATACCACAACAGATGACTCGAAACTATCTAGTCACCACATGGTGCTAAGCCAGACCCATCCCCAGTCATAGCATAATCCCCACAGTGCTGGTGCTGGCCCAGGCTCCCCCAGTCATAGCACTAATACCCACAGTGCTGGTGCTGGCCCAGGCCCAGCCGCTGGCCCAGGCTCAGCCGGTGACCCAGACCCAGCCCACCCCCAGCCCAGTGCTGACCAGACCAGCCCCAGCCTTACTGCCAGCCCAGACTCTCCTAGGGACACTACCAAAACCACCACAAAAACAGTAAATATACAACCATCTAAAACCGTAAATATACGACCATCATTGCACAAGACCGTGGCCCACAGTACAGATGTTGGAGAGGAGTCTCCTCCTTCTTCCTCTACTGGGGAAAGTTTTTTTTTTTTTTTTTTTTTTATATTTTATTTAAAAACAACATACACATGATACAAGCCAACAATTAGCAAATCCAAAACCGTGACAGACAATGTCAGTACACACACAATAAACAAAAAAAAAAAAACATTTTAACATATTGATATAACGAAATTCTACCGTAAGAAACCCAACCCGTTTACGGGAAAAAAAAAAACATACCGACTACAAAACAGAACGTCGGAGTCATAAAACATGTAGGAATAAGTCCTATAATCATGTATATATGTATATACATACACATGCACATATACACAAACATGGGAAATAGACCTGACCAGCACTAGTGAATTATTGGGGGATGTCGACACAAGTGGAAATAAACAAATACGATCTATCAATAAGTAATTAATGAGTGACAAGGATATATATGTGCAGTGACATATTTAACTAATTTGTAGATAAGATTTAATCTTAATTATCCCCAAGTATAGCGTACAATATATAGTGTAGATAGGGGAATATCTTACAAGCGACTGGCACTAGCGAATATTGCCAGAGGCCCCAGTGAAGTGTTAATAACGGATAATAATACTTAGTCAAAAGATATAAAAACGAGTGGTGGTAGCATTGAGGTGCACAGCATACATAAATTAAAAGCATACAACGTTCCCTCTACTAAACAGGAAATAATCTTTTTTAGAAGTGTAGGGGAAAGTTAGCATAGGCCTAGCTGCTGTGTAATAATAAAACAATGATCCCGTATAGCGCAGTGAAAAGGGTATTTTGAAAGAATACAGTGTATATCCTTGAGATAAAAAAGTGTACAGCACTACTAAAAGGAATTTAAATAATAATAATAATAATAGTAATAAAAAAAAAATAATAGCGAAGTGTGGCAGTGTGGGCAAGTCCTGCCCGGCTCACACCCACCCTACACCCACCACCCACCCTACACCACCACCAATTACTGCAAACTTGGTTCGTATAAATACATCTTGCATATTACTTGGGACCAGCAAGAAAAGGTAAAGTGGAAATCAGTTTTCTTCCGTGACATACAGAGTGTGTAGGATACAGACAGGTGTCAGCACAGCATATCTGTGGACATGTAAAAAAATCCTTGGAAGGAAATCCAGAATCACATGCAACCTATGCTCTTCCAAACACCCAAAACTCTTGTACTAGACTAAATAAAAGCCTCAAAAAATGGCCTCGAAAATAGCAAGTTTTCTTCTGGTTGTGCAATACAGATGTAGAAACTTGGGCAGGTATCAGCAAGGTAAAAAGGAGAAATAATAAATGATAAAAATAATCAAGAAAACAAGAATGACCTCTTGGATGTCCCACCAAAAATATATAAAACATGGGGGGAAAGAGTAGGTACAAAAAGCAGAATGCCTACCACAACAGAGATCGAAACTATTAGTCACCACGGTGCTAAGCCGACCCATCCCCCCAGTCAAGCACTAATACCCACGTGGGGTGTGGCCCGGGCCCCCCCCAGTCTAGCACTAAACCCACTTTCGGGTGCTGGCCCGGGCCCAGCCGTGGCCCAGGCTCACCGGTGCCCCAGCCCCACCCCCCACCCCCCCGCCCCGTGCTGACCCAGACCCCCCCCAGCCTTACTGCCAGCCCAACCTCCAGGGAACTCCCAAAACCACCAAAAAACAGTAAATATACAACCATCTAAAACCGAAATAACGACCTTCATTGCAAAAGACCGGGGCCCCGTACAATTTGGGAGAGGAGTCCCCTCCTTCTTCCTCTACTGGGAAAGTTTTTTTTTTTTTTTTTTTTTATATTTTATTTAAAAAAACTAACATGATACAAGCCAAAAATTAGCAAATCCAAAACCTGACAGACAATTCAGTACACCCCACAATAAACAAAAAAAAAATTTTTTTAACATATTGATAAACGAAATTCTCCCGTAAAAAAACCCAACCCGTTAGGGGAAAAAAAAAAAAAACCGACTCAAAACAGAACGTGGGAGAAAAAAATGTAGGAATAAGCCCTAAATCATTAAATTTTAAAAATACATACCTGCACAAAAACCAAACAGATGTGCACAATTTCTTACAGCCAACTTGATTAACTAGAACAAACAAACAAAAAAAAGGACTTATCAAAAAAAAAACTAGACAAACAAATCATAACACCCCAAAACAGAATTCAGACAAGTCGGGTACACAAAAAAAAACTTGTAACACGTGATAAAAAAAATTTTTCTAAAATAACCCAACCAACCGACTTCCAAAAAAAACATCGGAGTATTTAAAACGTAGGAATGATCCTACAAGCACAAACACACCAACACACACCAAATTATTATATATATATTTTTAAAATAAAAATATATATAATATTTAAAATATAATTATATATATATAAACTGTATACATATACGAATGCATATCAACATATTTTTGGGCATTTGTTCGTACAGAACAAACGGGTTCATACATGAAAAAAGCTATAAATGACTTTTCCCCCAAAAAAACTAAAAAAAATTTACACCCCTGAAGAAATCCCTAAGCTTTGGTTTCCCAAAAAACACCCACACACACAAAATTTGTTACCTATAACACTCAATAAAAATTTTGCCCTTCCATCAAATAAAAGGGTAAACCCCCCTCAAAAACTTTTATTTTTCGTAAAAAGGTCATTTTGTACCCTTTCAAACGAAAAAAAAGAGGTTGAAAAGGATAAACTAACTCAGATAATGTTAAAACATACCCCTCACAATATAATAAAAAAAAAACCCCCCTATATAAATGGTTCTTTAAACAAAAAAAAAAAAAAATCACATACTACTTTGACTCTTATTTTAAAATTCATAAAGGTCTAAAACCCCGGAGCCCCCACGGCTCCCTGCAAAAAAAAACTTTCCCCACATCTACCACCTTGAAAACCAATCCCCTTTCCTCATCAGGCTTCCAAACCCCAAAGAGGACACACCACGAAAGAAAACCCCCTTGCCTCTCCCCCCGCATCAAACGGAGAGACGTTCAACAGTAAGTTCACGATATCCCCCCCAAAAAACAAATTTTGCCCCCCTTCCCCCATATAATTGTTTTTTCTACAGCTGCCTATAAAAACACCCCGGGCCAACGCTTTTATCCAAGTTTCCTCCCCCTCCTCACCCCCAAAAAAAATAATCAACTATTACTATCTGATGCCCCCCCCACCTTTTGGGGGTACCCCCCCCCATATCAACATTAAACCCCTGAGGGTTTGATTTTCCCCCCCCCCAAAAAAAAGAAAACCCCTTCAACCACAATCTTACCACCCCCAAAAGCGAACAAAAATATCTACAAAAAACCGTTTCAAACTTCCCCAAAAAACCCATGATCCTCCCCAAAACCCTTCTCTTCCACCCTTTCGGAAAACGCCCCCCTAAGAAAATCTATAACTAATTCCCTCGCTTTGCCGGTATTCTTAAATTTTTTAAACCCCCTTCATTTCCCCAAATCATATTGGGATACACTCCCTCCCCATTGTTTCCCTGACGACGACCCCACCCACAACCTTTTAACTTGATTTTTTAACTTTGCGGACCTTTAACATAAACCGCAACATACTTACACCCACAAGTCCCTGCCACCCCCCCCATTTGCGGATATCCCCCATCCCCTCCCCCCCCCGAAAACCCCTTTCCCCCGGCCCCCGAATATACCTCGTTAAATATAGCCCTTCCCCCTTCCCCTAAGCCTCAACCCAAATCCTCCCTGTCTTACCGCAGTCTTACCACACTTTCCCCCAACCAGCCCCCCCCAAAACCCACACAACCTTAAGGCTCTTCTTGTAATTCCAAATATCCTGATTTTTAAAGGGGGAAAATTTTCCGCCACTCCCCACACCTTACTATAAACATGTTTTTCCCCACCACAACCCTTTTGAGAAAGTTCTTTCCCCGGCCCCTTAAACTCCTGAGCCTACTAAAAGCTCGTCCATTCCCATTTCTGATTAACCCTCCTCTCTCCTTACATCTGCTAAATACAAAATCCACAAACTTTAGCCTATCTACAGTTATCCACCCAAAACCCTCCCCCAAAGGGTCCCTCCTACCCAAGCCTACCCCAGCAACCGTATTTTGCTTTTTTAACTTCTCCCAGTAGCTTTCCCAAAAATCTAAATTACCCTTCCCCACTTTACTTAAATCTCTACTCATTAATAAAACATTGTATCACTACAAACCAACATATTCCAAAAAAACCCCCTCTTTCCCCCCCCCATCCTTCCCCCTCCCACCATCAACCGAAAATGAAAGGTTTTGCATACATGCAAAGAGTATTTGGGAAGGGGGACACCCCCGCCTTAAACCCTCCCCAGCTTACGAACTACCCCAACCCCCCTTTTCCTGTACTCTCTCGTGCTTTTTCCCTACAAGTCCTCCCCATCCAAACCCCCCTCCCTCCAAAACCCCTTCTCCCAACCTCAAACAAAAATTCCCATCCACATAACATAAGCTTTCCCCCCCAAAAAACCAGACCAGAAAACCTCCCTTACACTACCCCAAGGAAATCCCGAATACGTCCCCGACCTACCCGCATATCCCCCCCGGGGAAACCCTTTTCCCCCATGTACACCGCCCCCTGACCTTTTTCAGTCTATTACCCAAAATTTTTGCAAAAACCTTGTAATCGCACACACAAAGATATTGCTCGGGAAGCACTCCTCTCTTTCCCCCCCCTTTTTTGGCACCAAAACTATGACACCCGTACTTTGCGATGTCCCAACTTCCCACTAGTTAAAATAACCCAAAACCTACAAAGCATGCCAATCAACCCCCCAAAGTGCTCTATAAAAATCATTTGGTAAACCGTCTATCCTGGTTTTTCCCGGTACCATACCGAAAAATGCCTCTTCCACCTCAACCTCCCTTTTACCAACCCCCAACCCCCTCTATCCCCGTCACTTAAAAAGCTATGGAACCCCCCTTTTAAAAAACCCCCCGGAACCCCCCCCCCTCCAAAATCCCTTTTTCCCCAAAACCAACATCAGCTAGAGACTATATTCCCTATTGGGTAGGACTCGACCCATGGATGCCCCCCCACCCCCGGGTTGTCTCCAATTTTAGAATGGGGGTTACACTTTTTCGGGCCTAAATTTACGTAAAACAAACCCAGAGGTTTTTACCCCCCAAAACATCCCCAAAACCCCCCCTAACCCAATTGCATCAAACCTATCTTTTTGAATTCACGATCCTGTCCGCAGACTGCCCCTGCATCCCTCCTACCACCTCCCCCAACATAACAAATTGAACTGTCCCTCCAGATAAATTTTGCAACCCAAAACGCCCTCGCCTCTCCCGTCCCCTAACCCTTAAAAAAAAATTTGCTATTCCCGGTTTTGCCTGCATTTCCCCCCAATCAACAGATCTATCTCCCGTCCTAGCCCCCAAAAAGCAACCACCAATCACTGAAAAAAGGCCCCCCCTCCCCCTTTAAGAATTTTAATTTTAAATTTTCCCGTACCCAGAATAAAAGCACCACTCCTTCCACATCAAATCGCATTACCGCCCGTGATCCGAAAACCCCCCCATCGAAGGTTTGCACCCTCACAAAATCTCCCTCTTAAAAAAATTCTCCCAAACGGCTTCAAACCCCCAGGACGAACGTGTCCCCAGGATCCCCCCCCCCCCCACCACACAACAACCCCAATATCTCCAAACACCCTCACACACTCAGCACACAACCCCCCTCTCGGTTCGACATCACCACTCCCAATCAACAAATTCCCAAACCACTATTTGTTATACAGGGAAACCCCTCAAGGATACAGCAAAACCTCCTTTACAAAAACTACTTTTCCCTGGTTTTGCTAGTTTTCTGGGATTAAAATCTACAAAACTAGCTCACCTCGCCCCCGACACCATCCACCCTCCGACCCCCCCACCCCCCCCCTCTTCCCACCGATACACCAAGGGGCTGGTCTCCCTTTTTCCCATGCTACCCCCCCTTTCAATGCAAACCCCTGGTAACAACATCCGAACCCCTTTTAAAAGCAACACACAACCACCCCATGATTTTCTCTTGCAAAAAGCAAAATCTAATCAAACCGCCCTAAAAACCCCTCCAAAAAAACTTTCTTAACCTCTCTTAAATCCATTGACATTAAGCGTGAACTTCTGAAAATTTAGAAGGGCGGCTTTCCCCCATGCCCCGGGGTTTTCTCGCTGCCTTTCACATTACTATTCCCTTACCACTCGGTTACCTGTGCACACCCCCCCCTCCCTCTCCCACTTTTCAACTCAGGGGCACCTCTACCCCTATGTGGGAGGCCCCCAACCCCTGCCATGACTTCTTCCCGGCCCCTGCCCCGGGGGTAATAACCCGTCTATCTTGAGCCGCAGTTCTTTTTCTAAACTTCCACTTCAACCCCTCACCCTCAACGAAACCTCCTGTTACCCCACGGCCCCCACACCCCTCCCCCTTTTCTTTCTCAAGCTTTCTCCACAATTTGTTGTTTCCCCCCAGCTCTCCACTTCACATAAAAAAGAGGCACTTCGCCCGGGCTCATCCCAACCAAAAAATCCTTGAGAAACTGCCAGTAAAACCCCCCGACGAAGCTTTCCCGACTAAAAAACCCTAATAAAAACCCTTTGACTCCCCCCCCACTCCCCTGGGATAGTGAACACTCCCTCCCCGCCATCCCGGCGACCTCCACGCTCCAAGATGGCCCCCCCGAGGGAACAGAGCCAGGCACCAAAATCACACATTTTTTGTACACAATCGGCGTTTTCCCGAAACGAGGACCCCCCTCTAGGACAGGGCGCCCTGTGCTATAAGAGCGCACGACAAATTTTTTCTTGACCCGCTAGACACATAAACCGTGTTCTACAACCGTCTCTTACATAGGATGGTATAGGCCTTGTTTAAAACATTTTTAAAGGGGGTAAGAACCTTCCGGGGATTCCTTCATCGACCATCCCCCCATACCCCCATGGTTGCAGAATGCACTGTCCCATAAATGCGAAAAAAACTCCTTTGTAGTCCATACGCCGTACCCTCGAAGGGTACATTCCGTACCTTCACCCATGTGAAGTACTTAGAAACATCATGTAACACAAAAATCCATCGCTGAATTAAACACCATGCGTTGTTCCGGGTACTGCTCGACAATTCTTGTGTAGAAGCCGGCTCTCAGAAATTTCACGAAGATTCTTGTCAAACCATTAAGAGCGACGCCATATAATTCCTCGTTGGGGATACCATATGTGTCCCTGATGATGTTAGGGAGAAGTACGTTCATCGTATCTCCACTTAACGTACCACGAACCAGCTCTATGCAGATAGTATTTACTCTCCGTACTGTATGTTCAGCCATTTTGATATCCCAAAATGAGCAGCGCACGTCCACACTACTCAATGGTTGTTGATGTACTGGGGTAGCTCGCCTGAAAAACAGCAGAGGGGTGCTGAGCACAACCTCACTCCACCGTAGTCAGGCAGCGAATACTGGGGAAAGTAGATGGAATCCAGGACGGGGTGGCCCTGGCTTGGATACTGAGGATTATAGTGCAGTCCCAGAACCTGCAGAAATTGACAAAAACACCTCCCAACAATTCTCAACCAAAGGTGAATTTGTGCAAATATTATGCTTGGGGCATCTGTAAGCATGGAATAACAGGGGAAAAAATGGGACATGCAACTTTGACCATCCCAAAAAATGTAGCGACCTCCTGTCTAAAGGAGTGTGTCGTTCTTCTTCCTGTACTTTCTTTCACCCAAAAATGTGCCACTCCTCGGTCCTCCAGAAGCAGTGTTACAACACGAGTGCCCTGCATACCATCTAAAAGGGACCAGGAGGCACAAAACCCCCCCCAAGACAAACAATAGTAGCTACGACAACCCAACTCCAGGTGATTTTTAGTGGCAGGAAACGAAAAAAGAAAATGGAAGGAAATAACAAAAATAGTCCTACCACCTTGGAGCCTTGTTGGACTGGAGGCGCAGCCAGTGGCCACCCATGGCCCTCGAATTACAACTACTGATGCCAATAACAAAATCCCCCAACAAACACAGAATACAACCTCGTATCATATTTTCTAATATACAGGGCCTTAAGCCATCCACCAACAACAAAATACCTTTTATCAGTGGACTTTAAGGAGTCTAATGCAATGTTTGCAGCCTTCACAGACACTCACCCCAAAAGATCACTTTGACAGTGAAATATGGATAAGTGGGTTTCAACCTTTCTAGATGCGACAGAAAAAACAGGCAACAAGGGGGGGTTGGCCTGTATGTCAAAGAGTCCTTATCTGCACGGATTTGCTGAACACCACAAATGAGGTAGTTGAAGTTCTATCAATAAGATCGAGAACCAAAACCTAGTCATTGTGGTTGTATACAAGCCACCCCGATGCAACCTCACACAGTTCAAGGAACAGCTACTTTAAAATTGATTACTGTTTGGAAAACCTTCCGGCTCCATCCCCAAACATCTTACTGCTTGGTGATTTCAACCTAAGGCATACAAAAAGGGAAAAATGTAGCAAATAATGTTATAAACTGAAACAATCCCGGAGGTAGCGCAGATGAAAGGTCACACACACATGAGCTAACTAAGTCTCTGCGAAAAAACACCTTAAGCCACAGATAGTGGAAACCAACAAGACTAGAAAACACAAATTGGCCCCTTTTCTTCACAAATAATGAGGACCTGATAAGAGACATAAGAATATCAAAAACAACTAATTCCGATCACAACCTAATTAAAGTCCAGATGTACATGCATAGGGGTCCTGATCAGCAGAATGCATGTACCTGTGAAGGTGTCTTCACAAAATAAAACTTCAACAACAAGAACATCAACTGGACCATGGTAAACCATGTCCTAAACGAAACATGTTGGGAAGATGTTTTAAAATGACATGGATCCAAACCAGTGCCTTGAAAGGATCAACTTCCTGGTAGCCGAAGCATGTTCTAGGATATTCCCCTAAGAAAGAAGAAGAGCAAGAGTAAAATGGAGAGAAAAAGACGCTCCCTTTACAGAAGACGACGAAGAGTCACTTAGCTCCTCAGGGGTGCTAGAATATCTGATACACGAAAGGAGGCACGACCAGGGAAGTGGAAACTATCGAACTTAAGCTAATGACTCTTACAGGAACCAGGAGAGGCAGGAGGAGCTTAACGCTATTAGTGAAATTGAAAGAAATTCAAAAAATTTCTTTTCATTTTCCAAAAACAAGGAAAATACCACATCTAGTTTTCGGGCCCTTACTCAGACAGGATGGGACTTACACCGATGACAACAAGGGAAAAGAGTGAAATATTGAATCCCAGTACGACTCTGTGTTTTTGTGAAACCACTAATCGGTTGAGGATCGACGACCCAAATGATTTCTCATGAATGATCCTCAAAACTCCATAAATGTATGCCAGATTTCCGACATTACCCTAAATCCGATAGATTTCGAAAAAGCCATTGACAACATGCCTATGCACTCAGCCCCGGGCCCAGACTCGTGGAACTCTGTTTTTTTAGTTAAGAACTGCAAGAAACCCCTCTCGCGTGCCCTAAGTACACTATGGAGGAGGAGCTTGGACATGGGGGAAATTTTCCCCAGTCACTTAAAACAACGGATATAGCCCCACTTCATAAAGGTGGCAGCAAAGCATTAGTAAGAACTATAGCCAATAGCTCTGACGTCCCACATCATAAAAATCTTTGAAGAGTTTCTAAGAAGCAGGATTTCAAATCACCTGGATTCCCAAAATCTGCACAATCCAGGCAACATGGTTCAGGGCAGGTCGCTCCTGCCTCTCACAACTACTGGATCACTATGACATGGCCTTGGATGCACTGGAAGAAAATCAGAATGCAGTTGTAATATACAGACTTTGCAAAAGCATTTGAAAAAATGCGATCATGGTGTAATAGCCCATAAAATACGTGCTAAAG
>NC_069408.1:5645948-5705071 GCF_026875155.1 Cherax quadricarinatus | reverse complement strand
CCCCCGTCCCAAACAATACCCCGTCCGAAAAATTCTCTTGCAAATTACAGGGTCAAAACCCCGCAAAACAAAAAAATACCTTTCACCCGGGACTGCTTGCAGGGCAAAGGGAAAATTTTCGCGGCTTCATGAGCCCACATAAAGGTCACTTGGACAATGAAAAATGGACCCCAGGTTAAAACCTATACAAGTGCAGAGTGAACAGGCAAAAGGAGGGGGGGTTGGCCTGTATTTTGCGGTCACTTGTTTGCCAAAACTGCTTAATGCCTCAAATACGTAGGGGAGTTTAGCAGAAAGGTCGGGAAAAAAACCCAGTCATTGTGGTAGTTTACAAGCCCCCCGGGAAAAGCACATCCCAGCAATTCCAGGAACATTTAAAAATTAAACACTGTCTGGAAAATTTTCCCAGTCCTGCCCCCAACATCTTGCCCCGGGGGGGATTTAACTTAAGGCCCCTAAAATGGAGGAAATAGCAAATAATATTGTTGCGTAATAACACCAGGGGCAGCTGTGATGAAAACTCACACTCCCCGGCTTTTAAATTCTACAAAATTCATTTAAACAGAAAAATAATAGGCCACTAGACGGAGAATACACAGACCTCATTTTCACTAACAATGATGATTGATAAAAATGTCACCATATCAAAACAATATTCAATCACAACAAAATTTGGGGTTCAGAAATTAGGGGGACCCAGAGACAAATGAGAAGCACGAGGGGCTTTCCCCAAAATCAACTTCAAAAACAAAAACATAAAGTGGGCCCAAAAGGTAAACCCCAAGTCCTAACCGATAAAAGCGGGGAAAGATATATAACAAAAACAGACCCAAACTTTTGCCTAGAACAGATTAACCGGTGGCATCGATGTATGCACAACTTATTCCTTAAGAAAAAGGGGAGAAATTTAAAATAAAAAGGACAGGCGCCCCCTTTTAAAGGGCGACGGAAAAGAATAACAGGGGGCTAAAAGGTCAATATATCTGAAAGCGCAGGGAGACACGGTCAAGGGAAAAAGCAAGTCGAACTTAAGCTAAAAGAATCCTTTAGGAGTCGGAATCGCGGGGAAAAACTAAAATATAAATGAAATCGAAAGAAAAACCCAAAATATTTCTTTCCCTTTGCCAAAACAAAAACGAGAACAACGCCCGTATTGGGCCCCCACAAAACAAGATGGTCCTACACAGAACCGCAAGGAAAATTTTAGTGGCTACTCAAGTCCCAAATTTACCATTTTTAGCAAGCCCCTAAACCCCAATGAGAGTCGAAGATCAAAATTTTTTTTAGGGAGCCCCAAAAATTTTATTAAAAACAAGCCTATCCCTGTTATCCTCGCCAAATGACTTCGAAAGGGGATAAATACTCCCAGCACTCTGCCCCCGGCCAGACTCAGGAACCTGTTTCATCAAAAACTGCAAAAAACCCCTATCCGAGCCTTTTTCCCCCTTGGAGAGGGAGAAAGGACACGGGGGTCGTCCCTCATTACTAAAAAAACAGACATAGCCCCACTCCCAAAGGGGGCAGTAAAGCAACAGCAAAGAACACAAACCAATAGCACTAAATCCCTATCATAAAAATTTTGAAAGGTCCCAGAAGCAAGATCACCCCCATCTAGAAACCCATCAGTTACAACCCCCGGGAACATGGATTTAGAACAGGTCGCCCTGTCTGTCTCAGCTTGGATCACTAGACAAGGTCCTAAAAGCACAGAAGCAAAAAGAAGCAGATGTAATATTAAGACTTTGCAAAAGCCCTTTGAAAGTGTGACCATGGCGTAAAGCGCCAAAAAAGCCCTAAAGGAATAACAGGAAAAATCGGTCGATGGGCTATAATTTCCCCACAACAGAACACAGAGATAGTCGTAACAGGTAAAGTCCCGGGAGCTACGGGGGAAAAACTTGTTTTCCCCAAGGCACATACTAGCTCCCATTTGTTCCCATCCTCAATCCCACATACACAAGGAAGTCAGCCACAGCACGTGTCTTCCTTTGCAGATGACACCCGAATCGCATGACAGTGTCTCCATTGCAGACATGCAAGGCTCCAGGCGGACATCAACCAAAAATCTTTCAGTGGGCTGCAGAAAACAATATGAAGTTCAACGATGAGAAATTTCAATTACTCAGATATGGTAAAAAAATGAGGAAATTAAATCTTCATCAGAGTACAAAACAAATTCTGGCCACGAAATAGAGCGAAACACCAACGTCAAAGACCTGGGAGTGATTATGTCGGAGGATTTTCACCTTCAAGGACCATAAATTGTATCAATCGGATCTGCTAGAAAAATGACAGGATGGATAATGAGAACCTTCAAAACAGGGAGGCCAAGCCCATGATGACACTCTTCAGGTCACTTGTTCTATCTAGGCTGGAATATTGCTGCACTCTAACAGCACTTTCAGGCAGGTGAAATTGCCGACCTAGAAAATGTACAGAGAACTTTCACGGCGCGCATAACGGAGATAAAACACCTCAATTACTGGGAGCGCTTGAGGTTTCTAAACCTGTATTCCCTGGAACGAGGAGGGAGAGATACATGATTATATACACCTGGAAAATCCTAGAGGGACTAGTACCGAACTTCCCACACGAAACCCACTCACTACGAAAGCAAAAGACTGGGCAGACGATGCACCATCCCCCATGAAAAGCAGGGGTCACTAGCACTTTAAAGGGAGACCATACAATAAGTGTCGGGGGCCCGAGACTGTTCAACTGCCTCCCAGCACACATAAGGGGGATTACCAACAGACCCCTGGCAGTCTTCAAGCAGGCACTGGACAAGCACCTAAAGTCAGTTCCTGATCAGCCGGGCTGTGGCTCGTACGTTGGTTTGCGTGCAGTCAGCAGCAACAGCCTGGTTGATCAGGCGCTGATCCACCAGGAGGCCTGGTCACAGACCGGGCCGCGGGGGCGTTGACCCCCGAAACTCTCTCCAGGTAAACTCCAGGTAAACATAAACACAATACTAGAATTTTCTTGCTATGAAACTTGATGTGTGAAAAACTTTGATAAAAATAATGATTTCTTGCACAAAATAATGGCACTATTGTCTGTGGAAATAAGACAAATTAGACACTGACTAAATGAAAGAATATGAACACAAAAAAAAAATGTTCAACACACAGAGAACAAAACAAGAATACACAAATGCTGGGAAAAAAAATGTAACAGACAACACTGAGTTGTGTTGCAGAATATAAGGTGAAAAATTACTGAAATACTTCACTGGAATACTGAGAACACAAGGTGATTGTGAAGTGAAAACAAATTCTATACTGCTTATATGTTGCGCACACAACAAAGAAAAAACACTAGGTACTTACTTCAAGTGTATAAAAGAAACACAACAGACAGAAGATAAGGCACGAAAATTAACACTGAATTAAGAAGAAAAAAAAATTATTGCAAACAATATATAATAAACACTGAGTCTGATCGAGAGTCACCGAATGTCACTAAGAGAAAAATCACTGGAAAACACAAAAAAAGTTCTCAACACTCGCAAATGTCTCTATGAAAAATATTATCGCTGTAACGGCTTGGTGTAGAATGAGGTAGAAGGTGATGGAGGTTGGAGGCTATCATCTCGTGGCTGGCTACTGTCCTCACGTGATCGTAGAATTGCGCTTACATCGACGATAGACACACACAGGAGGCTTTTCAACGATGGCGCAAAACACACACTAGCTCTTGACCCCCTATGTGGTCCTTAAAATATGGTGCTATAACCCCTCATAGTGTACAATAACAATGGTAGAGGCTGGGTGAGTGGCTGAGTGGCTGAGGCGTCTGAGGCCGCGTGGTGAGTGAGTGGGCTGAGCAGGGCTAAGACCGAGACACACATGGTCAGTGGCCCTATGGGATGAACGGCGTAAGCCTCACTGAAGACAACCACACTGGCGCGAAGATATTCTAAGCTGGCTGGCTTAAAATACACCTGCGAAATACCACACATCAAAAGGATGAAAAAGAGCACTCAGAATGGCTTGGAGCTTGAATCACAAGCGATGAAGACTACTCACGTGGCTTGCTTGAGTACTGGGGTAAGACACCTGGGTTAGTTGCTTGCTGGCTTATCTTAACCCTTCACACAGAATAGGTTGATAACTTCTCACGATGAGCACAGCAGGGGTGGAAAGCTGGCTTGGCAGGCAAAAAAAAAAACTAGATGGAGTAAGCTAGGTTGGACTGGACTCGGTTGTTCTGACTCCCCCACCACAGACTGGAAGCTGGCTTATTTTGCAAACTCGGGTCAACCCCTCGTGAGTGATGCAAATAAGCAGATAAACACTAATACAAAGAGACTGACCAGTGAATAATGTAGTGGCTGGTAGAAGCTTGAGAGAGTAGCTGGCTTGAGGTAGCTGGCTGGGGTAGGTCGAGCGTACCTTGCTCGGCAGGCCTACTCACAAGATGTCGGCAGGCCCAGTAGAAATTTGTCTCCAGAAATCGCTGTAATCGTCAGGATTACAGGCCCTCCGTTGCCACCAATTTATCGTAGGGGTTCTTAAAATGAGATATCGAGGGTTGAAGGTAGACACACTTGTCGGACGGTAACGATATATTGTGAGACTGTGGTAATGGGAGATGGAGCCCAGCCATGCCGTGTTCTAGCCAGGATGTCTATGCGCTGACTGAGAAGGAGGCAGAGGTACGAACGTACAAATGCGCATCCCATGACGTCACACAGTCACAGGCCTAAAAGGGATCTTCTATATAAACACTTGGATGGTGCTATGATATGCTATACAACACATATAAGGGGATTCAGCAAATATGCTGACATGACAACTGCACTGCCGTCACACTCTGACAACTGCACTGCCGTCACACTCTGACAGCTGCACTGCCGTCACAATCACTATGGCAACTGCACTGCCGTCACGCTCACTCTGACAACTGCACTGCCGTCACGCTCACTCTGACAACTACACTGCCGTCACACTCACTCTGACAACTGCACTGCCGTCACGCTCACTCTGACAGCTGCACAGCCGTCACGCTCACTTTGACAGCTGCACTGCCTTCACGCTCACTCTGAGCTGCATTGCCCTCACGCTCACTCTGACAACTGCACTGCAGTCACGCTCACTCTGACAGCTGCACTGCCGTCACAATCACTTACAACTGCACTGTCGTCACGCTCACTCTGACAATTGCACTGCCGTCACGCTCACGCTGACAACTGCACTGCCCGTCACACTCACTTTGGCAGCTGCATTGCCCTCATGCTCACTCTGACAACTGCACTGCAGTCACGCTCACTCTGAGCTGCATTGCCGTCACGTTCTGACAACTGCACTGCAGTCACGCTCACTCCGAGCTGCATTGCCGTCACGTTCTGACAACTGCACTGCCGTCAGGCTCACGCTTACAACTGCACTACCGTCACGCTCACGCTGACAACTGCACTGCCGTCAGGCTCACTCTGACTGCTGCACTACCGTCACGCTCACGCTGACAACTGCACTGCCGTCACGCTCACCCTGACAGCTGCACTGCCGTCACGCTCACCCTGATAGCTGCACTGCCGTCACACTCTGACAACTGCACTGTCGTCACGCTCACTGACAATTGCACTGCCGTCACGCTCACGCTGACAACTGCACTGCCGTCACACAGTGACAACTGCACTGCCCGTCACACTCACTTTGACAACTGCACTGCAGTCACGCTCACTCTGACAACTGCACTGCAGTCACGCTCACTCTGAGCTGCATTGCCGTCACGTTCTGACAACTGCACTGCCTTCATGCTCACTCTGACAACTGCACTACCGTCACGCTCACTCTGACAGCTGCACTGTCGTCACGCTCACTGACAGCTGCTCTACCGTCACGCTCACTCTGACAACTGCACTGCCGTCACGCTCACTCTGACAACTGCACTACCGTCACGCTCACTCTGTCAGCTGCACTGTCGTCACGCTCACTGACAGCTGCTCTACCGTCACGCTCACTCTGACAACTGCACTGCCGTCACGCTCACTCTGACAACTGCACTACCGTCACGCTCACTCTGACAACTGCATTGCCGTCACGCTCACGCTGACAACTGCACTGCCGTCACGCTCACGCTGACAACTGCACTACCGTCACGCTCACTCTGACAACTGCACTACCGTCACGCTCACGCTGACAACTGCACTACCGTCACGCTCACTCTGACAGCTGCGCTGCCCGTCAAGCTCACCCTGACAGCTGCACTGCCATCAGGCTCTGACAGCTGCACTACCGTCACGCTCACTCTAACAACTGCACTGCCGTCACACTCTGACAACTGCACTGCCGTCACGCTCACTCTGACAACTGCACTACCGTCACGCTCACTCTGACAGCTGCACTGTCGTCACGCTCACTGACAGCTGCTCTACCGTCACGCTCACTCTGACAACTGCACTACCGTCACGCTCACTCTGACAACTGCACTGCCGTCACGCTCACGCTGACAACTGCACTGCCGTCACGCTCACTCTGACAGCTGCACTGTCGTCACGCTCACTCTGACAGCTGCTCTACCGTCACGCTCACTCTGACAACTGCACTACCGTCACGCTCACTCTGACAACTGCACTGCCGTCACGCTCACGCTGACAACTGCACTACCGTCACGCTCACTCTGACAACTGCACTACCGTCACGCTCACGCTGACAACTGCACTACCGTCACGCTCACGCTGACAACTGCACTACCCTCACGCTCGCTCTGACAACTGCACTACCCTCACGCTCGCTCTGACAACTGCACTGCCGTCACGCCCATTCTGACAGCTGCACTACCGTCACGCTTACGCTGACAACTCCACTACAGTCACGCTCACTCTGACAACTGCATTGCCGTCACGCTCTGACAACTGCACTACCGTCACGCTCACTCTGACAACTGCCCTGCCGTCAGGCTCAGGCTCACTCTAACAGCTGCACCGCCGTCACGCTGACAGCTACACTGCCATCACGCTGACAACTGCACTACCGTCACACTCTGACAACTACACTGCCGTCACGCTGACAGCTACACTGCCATCACGCTGACAACTGCACTACCGTCACACTCTGACAACTACACTGCCGTCACGCTGACAGCTACACTGCCATCACGCTGACAGCTACACTGCCATCACGCTGACAGCTACACTGCCATCACGCTGACAACTACACTGCCATCACGCTGACAGCTACACTGCCATCACGCTGACAGCTACACTGCCATCACGCTGACAGCTACACTGCCGTCACGCTGTCGTGGGGGTTTGGAAGGAGATATGGTTGAAGATAAACACACTTGTGGATGGTAACGCTATATAGTGTCAGACTGTGGTAAGGGAAGGGCCCAGCCTGCCTTCTTGCCTGCTGTATGTCTAAGCGTGAAGTGAGAGCGAGGTAGCGGGTCCCACTCACTCTTGCGCATCCCGTGATGTCATACAGTCACTAGGCTTAATAAGGATCTTCTATATAAAGCACATGGATAGTACTATAATACTCAGCTAAGCTATACAACACATGTAAGGGGATTCAGTACCTAGACTGACAGCTTGGTCATGTTACGTATGTCGTCTCGTCATACAATACTATGCTATAGGCTGAACAGGCAGGTGGTTCTGTGCTGATTCTATACAATAACAAAGACACATATAACTTAGAACTAATGGATGGTATCATAATGGATGTTAACATAATGAGTTTTAACGTAATGGGTGTTAACGTAATCACTTTTAACGTAATGCATTACAAATTATAAGAACAAATCATTGTACAATATGGATGGAATTGATCGATCGATCTGTATTCATGCACTCTACAGATTCTGAGGAAGAATAAATATATATACAAGGTGGAATTAACAGCAAAGGCAATCCGGTGCACACAGATCATTACTGTTAAATTCTCAGAATACGGAGGGAACGTGAACACGAAAAAAAAAAAAATTCTGAAAAAACTGATCAGTTAATAACAAAACACAGTTGACAATTTACTTCATCTCGGACATCTAGTTATACAGACTATGTACATTTAAACCCAATTCTGCGAGGGTGAGGTTTACATATGCAGAATGGTCATCATCTCTGGGAGGATCGAATTCCTCTGCAATGGCTAACACATACCTCGACTGAGCGAGATCTGAACGAGTATCTACAAAAGATACTTGTGGGTTTCTTATTACTTGTCGAGTACGCAAAGCATAGCGACATTCAGGTTGATTATCTGGCTGATTATTTGAGGGTACAGAGTCAAGAGGATTTTCAGCATCAGTCACAATCTGGGAAGCAATATCATCAACATCGCATACTAATTTCATATGATCTAAATGCGATTCTTTGTACTTACCAGCACTAATTTCTCTAACCTTATACTTATTGCGAGAGCGAGGTAGCGGGTCCCACTCACTCCACGCTTAGACATACAGCAAGCAAGAAGGCAGGCTGGGCCCTTCCCTTACCACAGTCTGACAATATATAGCATTACCATCCACAAGTGTATTTATCTTCAACCATCATATCTCCTTCCGAACCCCCACGACAACGCTCACTCTGACAACTACACTACCGTCACACTCACTCTGACAACTACACTGCCATCATGCTGACAACTATACTGCCGTCACGCTGACAGCTACACTGCCGTCACGCTCACTCTGACAGCTTCCCTGCCGTCATGCTCACGCTGACAGCTTCACTGCCGTCATGCTCACGCTGACAGCTGCACTACCGTCACGCTCACAACTGCATTACCGTCACATTCACGCTGACAGCTGCACTACCGTCACGCTGACAGCTACACTGCCGTCACGCTGACAGCTACACTGCCGTCACGCTCACTCTTACAGCTTCACTGCCGCCATGCTCACGCTGACAGCTTCACTGCCGTCATGCTCACGCTGACAACTGCACTACCGTCACATTCACGCTGACAGCTGCACTACCGTCATGCTGACAGCTACACTGCCGTCACGCTGACAGCTGCACTGCCGTCACGCTGACAGCTGCTCTACCGTCACGTTGACAGCTAAACTGCCGTCATGCTGACAGCTACACTGCCGTCACGCTCACGCTGACAGCTGCACTGCCGTCACGCTGACAGCTGCACTACCGTCACGCTGACAGTTACACTGCCGTCACGCTGACAGCTGTACTGCCGTCACGCTCACGCTGACAGCTGCTCTACCGTCACGCTGACAGCTACACTGCCGTCACGCTGACAGCTGCACTGCCGTCACGCTCACGCTGACAGCTGCACTGCCGTCACGCTGACAGCTGCACTACCGTCACGCTGAGCTACACTATCGTCATGCTGACAGCTGCACTGCCGTCACGCTTACACTGACAACTGCACTGCCGTCACGCTGACAGCTGCACTGCCGTCACGCTGACTGCACTGCCGTCACGCTGACAGCTGCACTGCCGTCACGCTCAAGTTGACAGCTGCACTGCCGTCACGCTCACACTGACAGCTACACTACCGTCACGCTCACTCTGACAGCTACACTACCGTCACGCTCACGCTGACAGCTGCACTACCGTCACGCTGACAGCTACACTGCCGTCACGCTGACAGTTACACTGCCGTCACGCTGACAGCTACACTGCTGTAACGCTGACAGCTGGACTGCCGTCACGCTCACGCTGACAGCTGATCTACCGTCACGCTGACAGCTACACTGCCGTCACGCTGACAGCTACACTGCCGTCACGCTGACAGCTACACTGCTGTCACACTGACAGCTGCACTACCGTCAAGCTGACAGTTACACTGCCGTCACGCTGACAGCTGCACTGCCGTCATACTGCTAGCTACACTACCGTCACGCTCACTCTGACAGCTACACTGCCGTCACGCTCACGCTGACAGCTGCACTACCGTCACGCTGACAGCTACACTGACGTCACGCTGACAGCTGCACTACCCTCACGCTGACAGTTACACTGCCGTCACGCTGACAGCTACACTGCTGTGACGCTGACAGCTGCACTGCCGTCACGCTGACAGCTGCTTTACCGTCACGCTGACAGCTACACTGCCGTCACGCTGACAGCTACATTGCCGTCACGCTGACAGCTACGCTGCCGTCACGCTTACGCTGACAGCTGCACTGCCGTCACGCTTACGCTGACAACTGCACTGCCGTCACGATGACAGCTACACTACCGTCACGCTGACAGTTGCACTGCCGTCACGCTGACAGCTACACTGCCGTCACGCTGACAGCTACACTGCCGTCACGCTGACAGCTACACTGCCGTCACGCTGACAGCTGCACTGCCGTCACGCTGACAGCTACACTGCCGTCACGCTGACAGCTGCACTGCCGCCACCCTCACGCTGACAGCTACACTGCCGACACGCTCAAGCTGACAGCTACGCTGCCGTCACGCTAACAACTACACTACCGTCACGCTCACTCTGACAGCTACACTACCGTCACGCTCACGCTGACAGATACACTACCGTCACGCTCACTCTGACAGCTACACTACCGTCACGCTCAGACAGCTACACTACCGTCACGCTCAGACAGCTACACTACCGTCACACTCAGACAGCTACACTTCCGTCACGCTCACTCTGACAGCTGCACTACCGTCACGCTCAAATCTGACAGCTACACTACCATCACGCCACTGACAGCTACACTTTCGTAGTCACGCTGACAGTACTCTACCGTCACGCTCACGCTGACAGCTACACTACCGTCACGTCCGCTGACAGCACACTCGTCACGTCACGCTAAAGCTACCTACCGTCACGCTCACGCTGACAAACTACACTACCGTCACGCTCACGCTGACGCTACTACCGTCACGCTCAGTGACGCTTCACTACGTCACGCTCACGCTGACAGGTACACTCGTCCGCCACTCTGAGCTACATACGTGACGCTCCGCTTACGCTACACTATCGTCGCTACGCTGACAGGTAATACCTTCGCGCTCCGCTGACAGCTACACTACGTCCGCTCACGCGACGGTGATACCGTCACGCTCACGCTGACAGCTACACTACCGTCACGCTCACGCTGACAGCTACACTACCGTCACGCTCACGCTGACAGGTACACTACCGTCACGCTCACGCTGACAGGTACACTACCGTCACGCTCACGCTGACAGCTACACTACCGTCACGCTCACGCTGACAGCCTCGCCAAAAGTCGCACCTTAAGTTCAAGTTCAATATTTCTTTTGAACAAAAATACTTCTCTCCCCATGTGAGGGAAAAGTTCAGTAGACAGGAGTAGCGATATAGTAACAATAGTTTGATTGCCGGCTACTTGTTAAGGTAGGGTCAGTCTAGCTCCCGCTATTCCCCCCCTTTTTCCCCCCCCCCGAAAATGATAGTTTGCTTCCCGGCTACTTGTTAAGGTAGGGCAAGTCCAGTTCCCGCTATCCCCCCTTTTTCCCCCCCCCCGAAAGTGATAGTTTGTTGCCGGCTACTTGTTAAGGTAGGGTAAATCAAGCCCCCTATCCCCCCTTTTTCCCCCCCCCCCGAAAGTGATGTTTGCTTCCCGGCTACTTGTTAAGGTAGGGTAAATCAAGCTCCCCCTATCCCCCCCTTTTTCCCCCCCCCCGAAAGTGATAGTTTGCTTGCCGGCTGCTTGTTAAGGTAGGGTCAGTCTAGCTCCCACTATTCCCGCCTTTACCCCCACCACCCCGAAAGTGATAGTTTGATTGCCGGCTGCTTGTTAAGGTAGGGTCAGTCTAGCTCCCGTATCCCTTCCCCCCCTTTCCCCCCCCTTCCGAAAGGTGACGTGTGGGGCGCCGGTCCAAACAGTATCACTAGACTCACAGCTCCCAGCACTACTGTAAATACATGCCTGCCTTGTATTCTAGTGGATTTTTTGGGTTTAAAAGCTTCACTTTTGCCCAAATTTAATAAACTTAGTCCTTTCAGTCTTGCTCTAAGTTGACTGTTTCTAATAATCACACCATCTTTTAGGTATTGTACTTATCATGGAGAGTGATTTCTTAAGCAGTGGGTAACCTGTCTATCTTTCCAGCTTGGAAGACAGAGAGGGTCACCTGCCAATCAACGAGTAGAATTGAAGGAGACGGACTAACGTTCTGAGATGTCCCGAATTTTGATCCACTTACCTGTTTGTGTATGCAAGTAGCAGGATATAACCCCTCATCATTTTCAGGGGAGAAACCTGCTTTCCTGTCATCTGGAAGGATTATTGAAAGCTAGAAAATCTGTGGAAAAGAGCCGGTGGGTTGTCACCAACACCTGCGACCCCCCCCATCATCAGCAACGGCTACGATTTCAACAACACACAGTGTCACCAACACCAGACACCCACGTTTTATATACATTTATATTAGCGTTGAAGTCAGTTATCATTTATATTTTTCATTTTTCATTTTCTTTAATGTAGGATTAATACTTCATATTTAAGTGTTTTATATTTTATATTTTCTAAATAATAAAGTGTTTATGTTTGTCAGTTTTTATTCTTTTTCTATACATTAATTTTCCTGAGGAGGAGCCAGCCTTGGTAATACTGACTGAAGTTGTTACAGGGCTGAGTAAGTCTTCACACCCCATCCCTTACATCACCTCACTTAACCATGTATGACCCATATGGATTTGGCGCTTATTCTTTTAGCATAATATAATCTCCCCCTCCTGCCTCGTAACCTCCCCCACCATTCCCAGCTTTCTTCACCCCCCTCACCACTTCTATACAGCCTCTGTACCCCTCCATCACACCCACTCGTCTTCCTCGCTCTCCCCAACACTTCTCCCCCAGTCTTAACACCTGTCCTCTGTATACAACACTTCTCGGCCCCGCTCCCCATAAAGTGTTCCTCCCCTCGCCTCTCCCCCCGCTCCTCCCCTCCCCCCTCCCCCCCTCCACTCCCCTCGCCTCTCCCCCCGCTCCTCCCCTCACCTCCTCCCCTCACCCCCACCCAGCATATTAGTGGTGGGTGAGATTGAGTTACCTTCAGCCTGACTACCCAGTAATTTCTTCTTGTTGATGCTGCTCTAACACGTTGTTGGAAGAGGAGTGAGAGGAAGAGGAGTGAGAGGAAGAGGAGTGAGAGGAAGAGGAGTGAGAGGGAAGAGGAGTGAGAGGAAGAGGAGGATGAGAGGAAGAGGAAGAGGATGAGGAAGGGGGAAGGAAGAGGGATGAGAGAAAGAGGGGGGAGGAAGAGGGATGAAAGGGGATGAGAGAAAGAGGGGGAATGAATATAGAGGAGAGGAAAGATGACAAAGGGAGGGAAGGGGTATGGGGAGAAGATAAGAGAGAAGAGAGACGACGTGTAAAGGGAGAGAGGGTGGAATAGGTGAGGGAGAGTGAGTGGGGAAGACAGGAGGGAGTGGGAAGGAAAGAGATGCGGGAGAGTGTGCTGGAGGAAGGGGGAGAGTGGAAGGGAGAGGAAAGAAGTGACGAAAGGAGAGGGAAAGGGCGATGGAGAGAAGAGAATAAATGGGAGTTCAGAATAGAGGGAGAGGAAGAGAGAGGGAGGGAGAGAGGGGGAGGGAGAGAGGATGGGGAGATGGAAAGTTAGGTCAAGGAAGTATAAGAAAGAGGTGGAAAGAAGAGAGGAGGGAAGGAAGCAGGTAGGGAGGTAAGGGGACAGGTAGAGGGAAGGGGGCAGGTAGAGGGGAAGGGGGCAGGTGGAGGGGAAGGGGCAGGTAGAGAGGATAAAGCAGGTAGATTGGAAGGGGACAGGTAGAGAGGAATGGGCAGGCAGAGGGGAAGGTGGCAGGTGGAGGGGAAGGGGGCAGGCAGAGAGGATGGGGCAGGCAGAGAGGATGGGGCAGGTAGATTGGAAGGGGAAGGTAGAGAGAATGGGCAAGTAGAGGGGAAGGGGCAGGTAGAGGGGAAGGGGCAGGTAGAGGGGAAGGCAGGTATGAGGGGAAGGGCAGGAGAGAGGATAGGGCAGGTAGTCTGAAGGGGGCAGGTAGAGGAATGGCAGGAGAGGGAGGGGCAGTAGAGGGGAATGGGCAGTAGAATGAAGTGGCAGTGAGGGAAGGAGACAGGTGGAGAGGAGGGCAGGAGAGGGGAAGGGAGGTAGATAGCAAGGGCACGTAAGGGGATGGCAAGTAGAAGGGAGGAGCAGTAAGGGAAGGGCGGTAGAGGGAAAGGTGCCAGGTAGAGGGGAGGGGCAGGCAGAGGGAGAACGATAGATGGAGAAGGGGCAGTCTAAGACTACATTAGTCTGAGAATACGGAAGGGACTATGACAGGTGTCACCATAGGGTTGTCCCAAAGGTGACTCAGAATAGGTGACCAGTAACCCTAGGGTGACTCAGAAGAGGATGACTCAGACTAGGGGGTACTAGTAACCTTAAGGCCACTCACAATAGGGTGAGAATAGGGGGAGCTAGTAGCTCTAGGGTGACTCAAACTAGGGGACTCAGACTAGAGTGACTAGTAATCAACATCCAGCAATCCTGGTATTCTACTCACTGTCCTAATGGAATGACACTGCCCTTGAAGAGTGACGGAAACTACTGTGTCACTTGACCTGTGTCTACTCTAGCTGACACCTACTGTGTGTGTCCACTGTGGCTGACACCTACAGGGACACTTCTGAGTCTATCCCTTCCATCATGCCATTCACATATACCAAAAATAGCACTGATCCTAGGACTGACCCCTGTGGGGCCCCGCTATTCTCAGGCGCCCACTGTGATACCTCATCAGGTACCATGACTCGTTGTTGCCTCCCTGTCAGATATTCTCTGGTCCACTGCAGTGCCCTTCTTGTTATATGTGCCTGATCCTCTAGCTTCTGCACTAATCTCTTGTGAGGAACTGTGTCGAAGGCCTTGCAGTCCAAGAATATGCAATCAACCATCCCTCTCTCTCGTGTCTTACTTCTGTTACCTTTTCATAAAACTCCAGTAGGTTTGCGACACAGGATTTGCCTTCCATGAATCCGTGCTGGCTGTCGTTTATAATCTTGTTCCGTTCCAGGTGCTCCACCACTCTCCTCATGATAATCTTCTCCATAACTTTGCTTACTATACACGTCAGTGACACTGGCCTGTAGTTTAATGTCTCGTGTCTCTCTCCTTTCTTAAAAATTCTGACTATATTTGCCGTCTTCCATAGCTCAGGTAGTTGCTCACTTTTAATGGATGTGTTGAAGATTGTTGTTATTGGCACACACAGCGTCTCTGCTCCCTCTCTAAGGACCCAGGGAGAGATGTTCTGTCCCACCGTTTTTGAGGTATCAAGTTCACATAGCTTCTTCGCCTCCTCGGTTGTGTGTATTTCATCCAGCACTTATTGGTATATCCCTTGTTGGTGCAACCCCCCCCCCATTCTGACTTCCCGAAGTCCTTTCTATCTCCACTGTAAATACTTCCTTAAATCTCGTGATGAGCTCCTCGCATACATCTTGGTCGTTTCTTCTGAACTCCCCACCTTCCTTCCTCAACCTGATTACTTTGTCCTTGACAGTTGTTTTCCTCCTATCTGCCTCCTTGCATTTTGTTGCCACATAGTTCATTTCTTTTACCGATTTTCCTACCAATTTTTTTCCACTGAACCTCTTGCAGGAAGTTCCTCATGCCTTTGTAGTCCTTCCTTTTGTAGTTTGGCTCCAGCTACGCTCTCCACTTGTAACTCTATGTATTCAAAGCTCAGAACCACATGATCACTAGTTCCGAGGGCCTTTCGTATGTGATGTCTTCGATGTCCGAACTCAAGATGAATATGAGGTCCAGTCTTGCTGGTTCATCCTCACCTCTCTCTCTGGTAGTGTCTCTAACATGTTGATGCATGAGGTTTTCCAGTACCACATCCATCATCTTGGCTCTCCATGTTTCGTGACTCCTGTGGGGCTCTAAGGTTTTCCTAGTCGATCTCCTTGTGATTGAAATCACCCAAACTAGTAACTGCTCTACCGTGTGTCTAACATTACTCTGTTGCTCTCTCTATATTCTTCTCTTGGCCTCCTGCACTTCTGTGGTGGGTTGAACATCACTGCAATTACCACCTTAGAGCCCCCAGATCGAATTGTTCTCGTGTGTGTGTGTGTGTGTGTGTGTGTGTGTGTGTGTGTGTGTGTGTGTGTGTGTGTGTGTGTGTGTGTGTGTGTACTCACCTATTTGTGGTTGCAGGGTCATGACTCTCCTGGTGTGTGTGTACTCGCGCGCCTGTGCGAATGTGTGTATGTGTCCTGTGGGTTGGGGGTGAGTGAGTTGGGACGAGAGTGTGGGAGGGAAAGGGGGGGAGGAAGAGAGGAGAAGGTAGAGAGGAAAAATGTGGGGTGAGTGAAGGTACAGAGGGGAGATTGAGGGGAGTGGGGGAGGGAGGTATAGAGGGGAGACTTGGGGGGTGAGGGGCGTAAGTTAGCAGAGGGATAAAGTTGTAATTACTGCTGTGTTGAGGCTTTGATTGGCTGAAGAAGAAAACTTCCAGAAGAAACACCGAGACAACTCCGCCACTTGCCGACTCCACTTTGATATAAAATAATATAATATATATATATATTATATATATATATATAATATATATATATATATATATATATATATATATATATATATATATATACCGAATAGGTAAAATTAGTCAATTAGCAAGAACTCACTTAAAATTAAGTCCTTTCTAAAATTTTCCCTTAAAAGTTTAAAGATATATTTTTCATTTATATTAATGTAAAAATTATTAATTTTGTCCCAAAATAATCTTAGAAAACTTACCTAACCTTATTATAACAAGCGAAATTTAATTTAGTCTAATCCAACTAAATATATTTTAGATAAGTTTACAATAATTTAATAATAAACACAGTGAAATATATATTTTTTCGTTAGGGGTAGAATGATTTTTTTGCGAAATTATTGCATACACAAATTTTGCTTGCCTTATTCGGCAAGAAGAGCGTTGCTATTTAAGCTAGAATCGCAAGTTTTTACTTATTCGGCAATACACACACACACACACACACACCACACACCACACACACACACACACACACACACACACACACACACACACACAAATATAATATTATATATATATATATATATAATATATATATATATTATATATATATATATATATATATTTATTTTTTATTATCACACTGGCGATTCCCACCAAGGCAGGGTGCCCGAAAAAGAAAAACTTTCACCATCATTCACTCCATCACTGTCTTGCCAGAAGGGTGCTTTACACTACAGTTTTTAAACTGCAACATTAACACCCCTCCTTCAGAGTGCAGGCACTGTACTTCCCATCTCCAGGACTCAAGTCCGGCCTGCCGGTTTCCTGAACCCCTTCATAAATGTTACTTTGCTCACACTCCAACAGCACGTCAAGTATTAAAAACCATTCGTCTCCATTCACTCCTATCAAACACGCTCACGCACGCCTGCTGGAAGTCCAAGCCCCTCGCACACAAAACCTCCTTTACCCCCTCCCTCCAAGGGAGTTGGGATTTTGTGGTGCGAATGAATACATTTAATATACGTATTATATATATATATATATATATATAATATATATATATATATATATATATATTATAATATATATATATATATATATATATTGGAAGAGGCGACTAAAATGCCGGGAGCAAAGGGCTAGTAACTCCTTGTTCTGTATATATTACTAAATTTAAAAGGAGAAACTTTCGCTTTTTTTTGGGGGGGGGGGAGCCTCTGTCTAGGCTGGAATACTGCTGTACACTAACGGCCCCCGTCATGACTGGTGACACTGCAGACCTGGAGAGTGTACAAAGAACTTTCACGGCACACATAAGTATAATAAGGCACTTGAATTACTGGGAACGGTTGAAGGTCCTTGATCTGTATTCCCTGGCACGCAGGCGAGAGAGATACGTGATAATATGTACTTGGAAGGTCCTGGAGGGATTTACCAAACCTGCACACGAAAATCACTCCCTATGGAAGCAAAAGACTCGGCAGGAGATGCAACATTTCCCCAATGAAAAGCAGGGGCGCCACGAGTACATTGAGAGAGAACACAATAAGTGTCAGGGGCCCAAGACTGTTTAACTGCCTCCCATCATACATAAGGGGGAATACCAATAGACCCCTGGCTGTCTTCAAGTAGGCACTGGACAGGCACCTAAAGTCAGTACCTGACCAACCGGGCTGTGGTTCGTACATCAGTTTGCGTGTGGCCAGCAGTAACAACCTGGTTGATCAGACCCTGTTCCACCATGAGGTCTGTTCTCAGACCAAGTCGCGGGGAAGTTGACCCCCGAAACCCCCTCTCCAGGTAAACTCCAGGTAAACCCTGCCTCAGTGGGATACGGGCGGTGTGTTGAAATAAGAAGATACATGATATACCACGTAAGGTAATGGAGAAGATAATCAGTAGATAATTAGTAATCATGACGGATTTAGATATGACAAATCTTGCTTTACTAACGTACCGGAGATTGTGTTAAAGTGAGAGAAGTGACACAGGAAAAACAAGAATGGGTAGCTTGCAAATTTTTTGAGTGTTAAGAAGGTATTTGATGCTCTATCTCACAAGAGTTTCGGCTAAAAACTTGAGGTGCAAGCAGGAATAATAGGGGATGTACTCCGGTGAATTAGAGAGTATCTTGGCAGAAGTAAACAGATTGTTCGGGAAAAGATGTGACAGGAGTTCTACAAGGATGGTATAAGGACCAGTATTGTTTCTGGTATATGTGAATTACTTACCAAATGGGATTAAGGCAGATGATTATGCTAAACCAGTGAGTGTAAAAACTAATGAGGACAAAAATGTTACAAATGGATCTGAACAAATTGTAAGATTGGTCAGTTAAGTGGATACTCAAGTTCAACTACTGTAAATACACTGTTATGAAGATAGGAGTAGGGGCAAAAAAGAATATCTACACTTTAATTTATTCATGATTATATTCTGGAACAGAGACTAATATAAAACAATTTGTGACCTACTTCAGTCACTCTCCTGTAACCTCCAGTAAACTAGAGGCGGAACAAAATGAACTACCAGAGCACAAGCTCTGGAACAACACTTAATGTTATATCACAAATGTGAAGGAAAAACACATTGCAATGTATTGCTTAGAAGCATATCGCCAAGTTCTCTTTTTTGCTGAAAATATGTCACAAAACCAAACGTCTTAGTGAAAGAAATTATTTGTCTTAGAAATACTGCCTCAAAGACAATATTTGAAAAAACTCTCAAAGTGTCAATATTAAGAAGGATCAAGAGTTACACCGCTGACTACAACACGATACTCAGTATATTTCTTGAACCCTGACATAAGAATAACGTCTACGTCACTGCACTGGATGAGTCGTATAAAACAAACCTTCACAGTACTGAGAACAAAGTGAAAATCAGGAGAGAATTCAACAGCTCAAGAACTCAGAGAACACATCTGGTTTGTTACCAGCATCAAGCACCATTGAATCTGAAGGTGACAGTCAAGATGATGTAACAAAGACTAAAGAAACTGAGTTTGATTTTGATAAATGTACTAAGAAATTGTAGCCAGCATCAACAGCACGTCACATCTGCTTCAGGATCTTTTTCCAATTTACAAAAAATAGCATCTAAAAATACATGTTCCAGTGCTCGTGTCAAAACAATCAAAAAGAAAAGAAAGAAAGAAATATATGACATTGATATTATTGTATAAAGAAGAAAATTCACTAGAGTGATGGAAAGAAAATGTGATAATTCTTCCATCTCCGGAAACTTGGCCACTAAAATATTTGAGTTCGCCCTCAACTCTTTAAGATTGAAAGATTGTTCAATACTGGAGGAACATTTACTCTCTTAACAAGAACATCTACTCTCCTCACAAGAACATCTCTCCTCACAAGAACATCTCTCCTCACAAGAACATCTACTCTCCTCACAAGAACATCTCTCCTCACAAGAACATCTACTCTCCTCACAAGAACATCTACTCTCCTCACAAGAACATCTACTCTCCTCACAAGAACATCTACTCTCCTCACAAGAACATCTACTCTCCTCACAAGAACATCTACTCTCCTCACAAGAACATCTACTCTCCTCACAAGAACATCTACTCTCCTCACAAGAACATTACTCTCCTCACAAGAACATCTACTCTCCTCACAAGAACATTACTCTCCTTACAAGAACATCTACTCTCCTCACAAGAACATCTACTCTCCTCACAAAAACATCTACTCTCCTCACAAGAACATCTACTCTCCTCACAAGAACATCTACTCTCCTCACAAGAACATCTACTCTCCTCACAAGAACATCTACTCTCCTCGCAAGAACATCTACTCTCCTCACAAGAACATTTCTCCTCACAAGAACATCTACTCCCCTCACAAGAACATCTACTCTCCTCACAAGAACATCTACTCTCCTCACAAGAACATCTACTCTCCTCACAAGAACATCTACTCTCCTCACAAGAACATCTACTCTCCTCACAAGAACATCTACTCTCCTCACAAGAACATCTACTCTCCTCACAAGAACATCTACTCTCCTCACAAGAACATCTACTCTCGTCACAAGAACATCTACTCTCCTCACAAGAACATCTACTCTCCTCACAAGAACATCTACTCTCCTCACAAGAACATCTACTCTCCTCACAAGAACATCTACTTCTCACCAGAACATCTCTCTTCACAAGAACACATACTCTACTCGCAAGAACATCTACTCTCCTCAGAAGAACATCTACTCTCCTCAGAGGAACATCTACTCTCCTCAGAGGAACATCTACTCTCCTCAGAGGAACATCTACTCTCCTCAGAAGAACATCTACTCTCCTCACAAGAACATCTACTCTCCTCACAAGAACATCTACTCTCCTCACAAGAACATCTACTCTCCTCACAAGAACATCTACTCTCCTCACAAGAACATCTACTCTCCTCACAAGAACATTCTACTTCCCCACAAGAGATCTACTCTCCTCACAGAACATCTACTCTACTCACAGAACATCTACTCTCCTCACAAGAACATCTACTCTCCTCACAAGAACATCTACTCTCCTCACAAGAACATCTACTCTCCTCACAAGAACATCTACTCTCCTCACAAGAACATCTACTCTCTCACAAGAACATCTACTCTCCTCACAAGAACATCTACTCTCCTCACAAGAACATCTACTCTCCTCACAAGAACATCTACTCTCCTCACAAGAACATCTACTCTCCTCACAAGAACATCTACTCTCCTCACAAGAACATCTACTCTCCCACAAGAACATCTCTCCTCACAAGAACATCTACTCTCCTCACAAGAACATCTATCTCTCTCACAAGAACATCTACTCTCCTCACAAGAACATCTACTCTCCTCACAAGAACATCTACTCTCCTCACAAGAACATCTACTCTCCTCACAAGAACATCTACTCTCTTCACAAGAACATCTACTCTCCTCACAAGAACATCTACTCTCCTCACAAGAACATCTACTCTCCTCACAAGAACATCTACTCTCCTCACAAGAACATCTACTCTCCTCACAAGAACATTACTCTCCTCACAAGAACATCTACTCTCCTCACAAGAACATCTACTCTCCTCACAAGAACATCTACTCTCCTCACAAGAACATCTACTTCCTCACAAGAACATCTACTCTCCTCACAAGAACATCTACTCTCCTCACAAGAACATCTACTCTCCTCACAAGAACATCTACTCTCCTCACAAGAACATCTACTCTCCTCACAAGAACATCTACTCTCTCACAAGAACATCTACTCTCCTCACAAGAACATCTACTCTCCTCACAAGAACATCCTACTCTCCTCACAAGAACACCTACTCTCCTCACAAGAACATCTACTCTCCTCACAAGAACATCTACTCTCCTCACAAGAACATCTACTCTCCTCACAAGAACATCTACTCTCCTCACAAGAACATCTACTCTCCTCACAAGAACATCTACTCTCCTCACAAGAACATCTACTCTCCTCACAAGAATTACTCTCCTCACAAGAACATCTACTCTCCTCACAAGAACATCTACTCTCCTCACAAGAACATCTACTCTCCTCACAAGAACATCTACTCTCCTCACAGAACATCTACTCTCCTCATCAAGAAACATCTACTCTCTCACAAGAATATCTACTCTCCTCACAGAACATGTACTCTCCTCACAAGAACATCTACTCTCCTCACAGAAACATCTACTCTCCTCACCAAGACATCTACTCTCCTCACAAGAACATCTACTCTCCTCACAAGAACATCTACTCTCTCACAAGAACATCTACACTCTCACAAGAACATCTACTCTCCTCACAAGAACATCTACTCTCCTCACAAGAAACATCTGACTCCCCAAGAACATTCTACTCTCCTCACAAGAACTTCTACTCTCTCACAAGAACATCTACTCTCCTGCACAAGAACATCTACTCTCCTCACAAGAACATTACTCTCCTCACAAGAACATCTACTCTCCTACAAGAACATCTACTCTCCTCACAAGAACATCTACTCTCCTCACAAGAAAATCTACTACTCCTCACAAGAACATCTACTCTCCTCACAAGAACATTACTCTCCTCACAAGAAACTATCTCCTCACAAGAACATCTACTCTCCTCACAAGAACATCTACTCTCCTCACAAGACATCTACTCTCCTCACAAGAACATCTACTCTCCTCACCAAGAAACATTACTCTCCTACAGAAATCTACTCTCCTCACAAGAACATTTACTTCCTCACAAGAACATCTACTCTCCTCACAAGAACATCTACTCTCCTCACAAGAACATTTACTCTCCTACAAGAACTCTACTCTCCTCACAAGAAACATCTACTCTCCTCACAAGAACATTACTCTCCTCACAAGAACATTTACTCTCCTCACAAGAACATCTACTCTCTCACAAGAACTCTATCTCATCACAAGAACATTCTACCTCCTCACAAGAACATTACTCTCCTCCAAGACATCTACTCCTCACAAGAACATTACTCTCCTCACAAGAAAATTTACTCTCCTCACAAGAACATGTACTCTCCTCACAAGAACATCTACTCTCCTCACAAGAACTCTACTCTCTCACAAGAACATCTACTCTCCTCACAGAACATCTACTCTCCTCACAAGAACATCTACTTCCTCACAAGAACATTTACTCTCCTCACAAGAACATCTACTCTCCTCACAAGAACATCTACTCTCCTCACAAGAACATCTACTCTCCTCACAAGAACATCTACTCTCCTCACAAGAACATGTACTCTCCTCACAAGAACATCTACTCTCCTCACTAGAACATCTACACTCCTCACAAGAACATCTATTCTCCTCACAAAAACATCTACTTTCCTCAGAGGAACATGTACTCTCCTCAGAGGAACATGTACTCTCCTCAGAGTAACATGTACTCTCTTAAGAGGAACATGTACTCTCTTCAGAGGAACATGTACTCTCCTCAGAGGAACATATACTCTCTTCAGAGGAACATGTACTCTCCCAGAGGAACATATACTCTCTTCAGAGGAAACATGTACTCTCTTAAAGGAACATGTACTCTCTTCAGAGGAACATGTACTCTCCTCAGAGGAACATATACTCTCTTCAGAGGAAATGTACTCTTAAGAGGAACAGTACTCTCTTCAGAGGAACATGTACTCTCCTCAGAGGAACATATACTCTCTTCAGAGTAACATGTACTCTCTTAAGAGGAACATGTACTCTCTTCAGAGGAACATGTACTCTCCTCAGAGGAACATATACTCTCTTCAGAGGAACATGTACTCTCCTCAGAGGAACATATACTCTCTTCAGAGGAACATGTACTCTCCTCAGAGGAACATGTACTCTCCTCAGAGGAACATGTAGTCTCTTCAGAGGAACATGTACTCTCCTCAGAGGAACATGTACTCTCCTCAGAGGAAAATGTACTCTCTCTCAGAGGAAACATGTACTCTCCTCAGAGGAACATTTTACTCTCCTCAGAGTAACATGTACTCTCCTCAGAGTAACATGTACTCTCTTAAGAGGAACATGTACTCTCTTCAGAGGAACATGTACTCTCCTCAGAGTAACATGTACTCTCCTCAGAGTAACATGTACTCTCTTAAGAGGAACATGTACTCTCTTCAGAGGAACATGTACTCTCTTCAGAGGAACATGTACTCTCCTCAGAGGAACATGTACTCTCCTCAGAGGAACATGTACTCTCCTCAGAGGAACATTTACTCTCTTCAGAGGAACATGTACTCTCCTCAGAGGAACATGTACTCTCCTCAGAGGAACATTTACTCTCTTCAGAGGAACATGTACTCTCCTCAGAGGAACATGTACTCTCTTCAGAGGAACATGTACTCTCCTCAGAGGAACATGTACTCTCCTCAGAGGAACATTTACTCTCCTCAGAGTAACATGTACTCTCCTCAGAGTAACATGTACTCTCCTCAGAGGAACATTTACTCTCCTCAGAGTAACATGTACTCTCCTCAGAGTAACATCTACTCTCCTCAGAGTAACATGTACTCTCCTCAGAGGAACATTTACTCTCCTCAGAGTAACATGTACTCTCCTCAGAGGAACATGTACTCTCTTCAGAGGAACATGTACTCTCCTCAGAGGAACATGTACTTTCCTCAGAGGAACATGTACTCTCCTCAGAGGAACATGTACTCTCCTCAGAGGAACATGTACTCTCCTCAGAGTAACATGTACTCTCCTCAGAGGAACATGTACTCTCCTCAGAGTAACATGTACTCTCCTCAGAGGAACATTACTCTCCTCTAGGTAACATGTACTCTCCTCAGAGGAACATGTACTCTCTTCAGAGGAACATGTACTCTCCTCAGAGGAACATGTACTCTCCTCAGAGGAACATGTACTCTCCTCAGAGTAACATGTACTCTCCTCAGAGTACATGTACTCTCCTCAGAGTAACATGTACTCTCTTACAGAGGAAAATGTACTCTCTTCAGAGGAACATGTACTCTCCTCAGAGGAACATATACTCTCTCAGAGGAACATGTACTCTCCAGAGGAACATGTACTCTCCTCAGAGGAACATGTACTCTCCTCAGAGGAACATGTACTCTCCTCAGAGTAACATGTACTCTCCTCAGAGTAACATGTACTCTCTTAAGAGGAACATGTACTCTCTTCAGAGGAACATGTACTCTCCTCAGAGGAACATGTACTCTCCTCAGAGGAACATGTACTCTCCTCAGAGGAACATGTACTCTCCTCAGAGTAACATGTACTCTCCTCAGAGTAACATGTACTCTCTTAAGAGGAACATGTACTCTCTTCAGAGGAACATGTACTCTCCTCAGAGGAACATGTACTCTCTTCAGAGGAACATGTACTCTCCTCAGAGTAACATGTACTCTCTTAAGAGGAACATGTACTCTCTCCAGAGGAACATGTACTCTCCTCAGAGGAACATCTACTCTCCTCACAGAAACGTCTACTCTGCTCAGAGGAACATCTACTCTCCTCACAGGAATATCTACTCTCCTCACAAGAACATCTACTCTCCTCACAGGAACGTCTACTCTCCTCACAGTAACATCTACTCTCCTCAGAGTAACATCTACTCTCCTCAGAGTAACATCTACTCTTCTCGGAGTAGAATCTACTCTCCTCAAAGGAACGTCTACTCTCCTCAGAGTAACATCTACTTTCCTCACTGGAACATCTACTCTCCTCAGAGTAACATCTACTCTTCTGACAGGAACATCTACTCTCCTCAGAGTAACATCTACTCTTCTCACAGGAGCATCTACTCTTCTCACAGGAGCATCTACTCTTCTCACAGGAACATCTACTCTCTTCACAGTAACATCTACTCTCCTCAGAATAACATCTCCTCTCACAGGAACATCTACTCTCCTCAGAGTAACATCTACTCTTCTCACAGGAACATCTACTCTCCTTAGAGTAACATCTACTCTTCTCACAGGAGCATCTACTCTTCTCACAGGAGCATCTACTCTTCTCACAGGAACATCTACTCTCTTCACAGTAACATCTACTCTCCTCAGAATAACATCTCCTCTCACAGGAACATCTACTCTCCTCAGAGTAACATCTACTCTTCTCACAGGAACATCTACTCTCCTCAGAGCAACATTTACTCTTCTCACAGGAATATCTACTCTCCTCAGAGTAACATCTACTCTTCTCACAGGAACATCTACTCTCCTCAGAATAACATCTTCTCCTCTCACAGGAACATCTACTCCCCTCAGAGTAACATCTACTCTTCTCTCAGGAACATCTACTCTCCTCAGAGTAACATCTACTCTTCTCACAGGAACATCTACTCTCCTCAGAATAACATCTACTCTCCTCAGAATAACATCTACTCTCCTCACAGGACCATCTACTCTCCTCACAGGAACATCTATTCTCTTCAGAGGAACATCCACTCTCCTCACAGGAACATCTACTCTCCTCACAGGAACATCTACTCTCCTCACTGGAACATCTACTCTTCTCACTGGAACATCTACTCTCCTCACTGGAACATCTACTCTCCTCAGCATAACATCTACTCTCCTCACAGGACCATCTACTCTCCTCACAGGAACATCTATTCTCTTCAGAGGAACATCTACTCTCCTCACAGAAACATCTACTCTCCTCACAGTAACATCTACTCTCCTCACAGTAACATCTACTCTCCTCACAGAAAGATCTACTCTCCTCACAGTAACATCTACTCTCCTCACAGTAACATCTACTCTCCTCACAGAAACATCCACTCTCCTCACAGAAACATCTACTCTCCTCACAGAAACATCTACTCTCCTCACAGTAACATCTACTCTCCTCACAGTAACATCTACTCTCCTCACAGAAACATCTACTCTCCTCACAGAAACATCTCTCCTCACAGAAATATCTACTCTCCTCACAGTAACATCTACTCGCCTCACAGTAAGATCTACTCTCCTCACAGTAACATCTACTCTCCTCACAGAAACATCTATTCTCCTCACAGAAACATCTACTCTCCTCAAAGAAACATCTACTCCTCACATTAACATCTACTCTCCTCACAGTAACATCTACTCTCCTCACAGAAAATCTACTCTCCTCACAGAAACATCACTCTCCTACACAGAAACATCTACTCTCCTCACAGAAACATCTACTTCCTCACATAACATCTACTCTCCTCACAGAAACATATCTCTCCTCACAGAAACATCTATTCACCTCACATTAAACATCTATTTCCTCACAGAAACATCTATCTCCTCACGAAAATCTTACTCTCCTCACAGTAACATCTACTTCCTCACAGAAACATCTACTCTCCTCACAGTAACATCTTCTCTCCTCACAGAAACATCTACTCTCCTCACAGAACATCTACTCTCCTCACAGAAACATCTACTCTCCTCACATTAACATCTACTCTCCTCAAAGAAACATCTACTTCCTCAAAGAAACATCTCTCTCCTCTACAGAAACATCTACTCTCCTCAAAGAAACATCTACTCTCCTCACAGAAACATCTACTCTCCTCAAAGAAACATCTACTCTCCTCACAGAAACATCTACTCTCCTCAAAGAAACATCTACTCTCCTCACAGTAACATTTACTCTCCTTACAGAAACATCTACTCTCCTCACAGAAACATCTACTCTCCTCACAGAAACATCTACTCTCCTCAAAGAAACATCTACTCTCCTCACAGTAACATCTACTCTCCTCACAGAAACATCTACTTCCTCACATTAACTCACTCTCCTCACAGAAACATCTACTCTCGTCACATTAACATCTACTCTCCTCAAAGAAACATCTACTCTCCTCACAGAAACATCTACTCTCCTCAAAGAAACATCTACCTTCCCTCACAGAAACATCTACTCTCCTCAAAGAAACATCTACTCTCCTCACAGAAACATCTACTCTCCTCAAAGAAACATCTACTCTCCTCACAGAAACATCTACTCTCCTCACAGAAACATCTACTCTCCTCAAAGAAACATCTACTCTCCTCACAGTAACATCTACTCTCCTCACAGAAACATCTACTCTCCTCACAGTAACATCTACTCTCCTCAAAGAAACATCTACTCTCCTCAAAGAAACATCTACTCTCCTCACAGTAACATCTACTCTCCTCACAGTAACATTCTATCTCCTCACAGAAACATCTACTCTCCTCAAAGAAACATCTACTCTCCTCACAGAAACATCTACTCTCCTCAAAGAAACATCTACTCTCCTCACAGAAACATCTACTCTCCTCACAGAAACATCTTACTCTCCTCACAGAAACATCTACTCTCCTCACAGAAACATCTACTCTCCTCACAGAAACATCTACTCTCCTCACAGAAACATCTACTCTCCTCACAGAAACATCTACTCTCCTCACAGAAACATCTACTCTCCTCACAGATACATCTACTCTCCTCACAGAAACATCTACTCTCCTCACAGAAACATCTACTCTCCTCACAGAAACATCTACTCTCCTCACAGATACATCTACTCTTCTCACAGAAACATCTACTCTCCTCACAGAAACATACTCTCCTCACAGAAACATCTACTCTCCTCACAGATACATCTACTCTCCTCACAGAAACATCTACTCTCCTCAAGAAAAACATCTACTCCTCACAGAAACATCTACTCTCCTCACGAAAATCTACTCCCTCACAGAAACATCTACTCTCCTCACAGATACATCTACTCTCCTCACAGAAACATCTTACTCTCCTCACAGAAACATCTACTCTCCTCACAGTAACATCTATTCCTCACAGAAACATCTACTCTCCTCAAAGAAACATCTACTCTCCTCACAGATAACATCTACTCTCCTCACAGAAACATCACTCTCCTCACAGTAACATCTATCTCCTCAAAGAAATATCTACTCTCCTCACAGAAACATCTACTCTCCTCACAGAAACATCTACTCTCCTCAAAGAAAACATCTACTCTCCTCACAGTAACATCTACTCTCCTTACAGAACATCTACTCTCCTCACAGAAACATTACTCCCTCACAGAAACATCTACCTCCTCACAGAAATCTACTCCTCAAAGAAACATCTACTCTCCTCACAGTAACATCTACTCTCCTCACAGAAACATCTACTCTCCTCACAGAAACATCTACTCTCCTCAAAGAAACATCTACTCTCCTCACAGAAACATCTACTCTCCTCACAGAAACATCTACTCTCCTCACAGAAACATCTACTCTCCTCAAAGAAACATCTACTCACAGTAACATCTACTCTCCTCACAGAAACATCTACTCTCCTCACAGAAACATCTACTCTCCTCAAAGAAACATCTACTCTGCTCACAGAAACATCTACTCTCCTCACAGAAACATCTACTCTCCTCACAGTAACATCTACTCTCCTCACAGAAACATCTACTCTCCTCAAAGAACATCTACTCTCTCACAGAAATCTACTCTCCTCAAAAAACATCTACTCTCCTCACAGTACACTCTACTCTCCTTACAGAAACATCTACTCTCCTCAAAGAAACATCTACTCTCCTCAAAGAAACATCTACTTCCTCAGTAACATCTACTCTCCTCACATTAAACGTCTACTCTCCTCACAGTAACATCTACTCTCCTCACATTAACATCTACTCTCCTACAGAAACATCTACTCTCCTCACAGAACATCTACTCTCCTCACAGAAACATCTACTCTCCTCAAAGAAACATCTACTCTCTCACAGAAACATCTACTCTCCTCACAGTAACATCTACCTCCTCACAGAAACATCTACTCTCCTCAAAGAAACATCTACTCTCCTCACAGAAACATCTACTCTCCTCAAAGAAACATCTACTCTCCTCACAGTAACATCTACTCTCCTCACATTAACATCTACTCTCCTCACAGTAACATCTACTCTCCTCACATTAACATCTACTCCCCTCACAGAAACATCTACTCTCCTCACAGAAACATCTACTCTCCTCACAGAAACATCTACTCTCCTTACAGAAACATCTACTCTCCTCACAGAAACATCTACTCTCCTTACAGAAACATCTACTCTCCTCACAGAAACATGTACTTCCTTACAGAAACATCTACTCTCCTCACAGAAACATTACTCTCCTTACAGAAACATCTACTCTCCTCACAGAAACATCTACCTCCTCACAGAAACATCTACTCTCCTCACAGAAACATCTACTCTCCTCACAGAAACATCTACTCTCTCACAGAAACATCTATCTCCTCACAGGAACATCTACTCTCCTCACAGAAACATCTACTCTCCTCACAGAAACATCTACCTCCTCACAGAAACATCTACTCTCCTCACAGGAACATCTACTCTCCTCACAGGAACATCTACTCTCCTCTACAGAAACATCTACTCTCCTCACAGAAACATCTACTCTCCTCACAGAAACATCTACTCACCTCACAGAAACATTCTACTCTCCTCACAGAAACATCTACTATCCTCCAGAAACATCTACTCTCCTCACAGAAACATCTACTCTCCTCACAGAAACATCTACTCTCCTCACAGGAACATCTACTCTCCTCACAGAAACATCTACTCTCCTCACAGAAACATCTAATCTCCTCACAGAAACATCTACTCTCCTCACAGAAACATCTACTCTCCTCACAGAAACATCTAATCTCCTCACAGAAACATCTACTCACCTCACAGAAACTCTACTCTCCTCACAGAAACATCTACTCTCTCACAGAAACATCTTAATCTCCTCACAGAAACATCTACTCACCTCACAGAAACATCTACTCTCCTCACAGAAACATCTACTCTCCTCACAGAAACATCTAATCTCCTCACAGAAACATCTACTCACCTCACAGAAACATCTACTCTCCTCACAGAAACATCTACTCTCCTCACAGAAACATCTAATCTCCTCACAGAAACATCTACCTCACTCACAGAAAATCTACTCTACCTCACAGAAACATCTACTCTCCTCACAGAAACATATAATCTCCTCACAGAAACATCTACTCTCCTCACAGAAACATCTACTCTCCTCACAGAAACATCTACTCTCCTCACAGAAACATCTAATCTCCTCACAGTAACATCTACTCTCCTCACAGTGACATCTACTCTTCTCAAAGAAACATCTACTCTCCTCACAGTAACATCTACTCTCCTCACAGTAACATCTACTCTCCTCAAAGAAACATTACTCTTTCCCCAAAGGGAAAAAATCTACTCTCCTCACAGAAAGATTTACTTCCCACAGAAAGATTACTCTCCTCACAGAAACATCTACTTTCCCCACACAGAAAATCTACTCTCTCAAAGAAACATCTACTCTCCTCACAGTAACATCTACTCTCCTCAAAGAAAAATCTACTCTCCTCACAGAAACATCTACTCTCCTCACAGAGACATCTACTCTCCTCACATTAACATCTACTCTCCTCAAAGAAACATCTACTATCCTCACAGAAACATCTACTCTCCTCACAGAAACAGAGTGACGCCCGACAACGGTAAGATATCAACGTTCTTCAACTTCGAGAATTTTTAATTTGCTCTACTTGTGAAATATAAATATACACATTCTCTATTTTTAATCGCCGGTCTTAGAATGTATGTTGATATATATTTTTTCAATAATTTTCAACTAAGTTTGAAAAACCCTAAACTGTATAATGGAAAGTCAGGTAATTCAGAGAAGTCGTTCAAGATCACATTTTTCAATTAGCGGTGTTATGAATGGTGGATAATTAAGTTAGTGTTTAATGTACCGGAAAATTGTCAAACTTCTAGTACCTGATTTCTGATTATGTCTTCATTTGGTTAGTAAATACGAAGATAGTTTCAGAAATTTGATTTTTTTGTTAGTTTGTAAGAGTGACGGAGGTGACTGTAATTAATAGTGATTGTTATCTTAGAAAAATTATCTTATTTGATAAATAACTTCACAAGGTAATTTAATATACATTCACCAACAAACATTCCCTTATATATTGAATATTGTTATTATAATAAAAAATATTAAAAAAATATCGGAATAATATCGGTATCGTAATCGGGAAAACATTTGGTATCGTCCCATCTCTAGTAATTACATGTTTGTAGCTACAGGAAGAGTTTTGTTTGTAGTTACAGGAAGAGTTATGTTTGTAGCGACAGGAAGAGTTATGTTTGTAGCGACAGGAAGAGTTATGTTTGTAGTTACAGGAAGAGTTATGTTTGTAGCGACAGGAAGAGTTATGTTTGTAGCTACAGGAAGAGTTATGTTTGTAGCGACAGGAAGAGTTATGTTTGTAGCTACAGGAAGAGTTATGTTTGTAGCTACAGGAAGAGTTATGTTTGTAGCTACAGGAAGAGTGTTATGTTTGTAGCTACAGGAAGAGTTATGTTTGTAGCTACAGGAAGAGTTATGTTTGTAGCTACAGGAAGAGTTATGTTTGTAGCTACAGGAAGAGTTATGTTTGTAGCTACAGGAAGAGTTATGTTTGTAGTACAGTAAGAGTTATGTTTGTACACAGTAAGAGTTATGTTTGTAGCTACAGGAAGAGTTATGTTTGTAGCTACAGGAAGAGTTATGTTTGTAGCTACAGGAAGAGTTATGTTTGTAGCTACAGGAAGAGTTATGTTTGTAGCTACAGGAAGAGTTATGTTTGTAGCTACAGGAAGAGTTATGTTTGTAGCTACAGGAAGAGTTATGTTTGTAGCTAAGGAAGAGTTAGTTGTAGCTACAGGAAGAGTTATGTTTGTAGCTACAGTAAGAGTTATGTTTGTAGCTACAGGAAGAGTTATGTTTGTAGCTACAGGAAGAGTTATGTTTGTAGCTACAGTAAGAGTTATGTTTGTAGCTACAGGAAGAGTTATGTTTGTAGCTACAGGAAGAGTTATGTTTGTAGCTACAGGAAGAGTTATGTTTGTAGTTACAGGAAGAGTTATGTTTGTAGCTACAGGAAGAGTTATGTTTGTAGCTACAGGAAGAGTTATGTTTGTAGCTACAGGAAGAGTTATGTTTGTAGCTACAGGAAGAGTTATGTTTGTAGCTACAGGAAGAGTTATGTTTGTAGCTACAGGAAGAGTTATGTTTGTAGTTACAGGAAGAGTTATGTTTGTAGCTACAGGAAGAGTTATGTTTGTAGCTACAGGAAGAATTATGTTTGTAGCTACAGGAAGAGTTATGTTTGTAGCTTCAGGGAAAAGTTATGTTTGTAGCTCAGGAAGAGTTATGTTTGTAGTTACAGGAAGAGTTATGTTTGTAGCTACAGGAAGAGTTATGTTTGTAGCTACAGGAAGAGTTTGTTTGTAGTACAGGGAAGAGTTATGTTTGTAGTTTTCAGAAAAAGGGTTTTGTTTGTAGCTACAGGAAGAGTTATGTTTGTAGCTACAGGAGGAGTTATTTTTTGTAGTTTCCCGGAAAAGAATTTATGTTTGTAGCTACAGGAAGAGTTATGTTTGTAGCTACAGGGGAGTTATGTTTGTAGTACAGGAAGAGTTATGTTTTTAATACAGGAAGAGTTATGTTTGTAGCTACAGGAAGAGTGTATGTTTGTAGCTACAGGAAGAGTTTTGTTTGTAGTTACAGGAAGATTATTTTTGTAAACTACAGGAAGAGTTATGTTTGTAGTTACAGGGGAAAAGTATGTTTGTGCTACAGGAAGAGTTTGTTTTTTAGTACAGGAAGAGTTATGTTTGTAGCTACAGGAAAGTTATGTTGTACACGGAAGGTTGGTTTGTAACTACAGGGATTTGTTTGTAGCTACAGGGAAAGTTATGTTTGTAGCTACAGGAAGAGTTATGTTTGTAGCTACAGGAAGAGTTATGTTTGTAGCTACAGGAAGAGTTATGTTTGTAGTTACAGGAAGAGTTATGTTTGTAGCTACAGGAAGAGTTATGTTTGTAGCTAAAGGAAAGGGTTTTGTTTGTAGCTACAGGAAGATTATGTTGTAGCTACAGGAAAGTATGTTTGTAGCTACAGGAGAGTTATGTTTGTAGCTACAGGAAGAGTTATGTTGTAGCTACAGGAAGAGTTATGTTTTTAGCTACGAAGGTAGATGTAACATAAAGTAGGTTTGTAGCTACAGGAAGAGTTATGTTTTGAGCTACAGGAAGAGTTATGTTTGTAGCTACAGTAAGAGTTATGTTTTTAGCTACAGGAGGTTATGTTTGTAGCTAAAAGGAAGAGTTATGTTTGTAGTACAGGAAGAGTTATGTTTGTAGCTACAAAGGGAAAAGGGTTTTGTTGTACTACAGGAAGAGTTATGTTTGTAGTACAGGAAGAGTTATGTTTGTAGCTACAGGAGAGTTATGTTTGTAGCTAGGAAAAGTTTTGTTTGTAGCTACAGGAAGGAGTTTGTTTGTAGTTTCCACAGAAGAGTTATGTTTGTAGCTACAGGAAGAGTTATGTTTGTAGCTACAGGAAGAATGTTATGTTTGTAGCTACAGGAAGAGTTATGTTTGTAGCTACAGGAAGAGTTTATGTTTGTAGCTACAGGAAGAGTTATGTTTGTAGCTACAGGAAGAGTTATGTTTGTAGCTACAGGAAGAGTTATGTTTGTAGCTACAGGAAGAGTTATGTTTGTAGCTACAGGAAGAGTTATGTTTGTAGTTTCAGGGAAAGAGTTATGTTTGTAGCTACAGGAAGAGTTATGTTTGTAGCTACAGGAAGAGTTATGTTTGTAGTTACAGGAAGAGTATTATGTTTGTAGCTACAGGAAGAGTTATGTTTGTAGCTACAGGAAGAGTTTTTGTTTTTTGTACAGGAAGAGTTTTGAAACTACAGAAGAGTTATGTTTGTAGCTTACAGGAAAAAAGTTATGTTTGTAGCTACAGGAAGAGTTATGTTTGTAGTTACAGGAAGAGTTATGTTTGTAGCTACAGGAAGAGTTATGTTTGTAGTTACAGGAAGAGTTATGTTTGTAGCTACAGGAAGAGTTATGTTTGTAGCTACAGGAAAGTTATGTTTTTTAGCTACAGGAAAAAGTTATGTTTGTAAATACAGGTAAAAGCTATGTTTGTAGCTACAGGGGAGTTTGTTTGTAGCTACCCGGAAGAGTTTTTTTTTGTAGCTACAGGAAGAGTTATGTTTGTAGCTACAGAAGAGTATGTTTGTAGCTACGGAAGAGTTATGTTTTTAGTTTCAAGGAAGAATGTTAGGGTTTGTAGCTACAAGGAAGGGTTATGTTTGTAGCTACAGGAAAAGTTATGTTTGTAGCTACAGGAAGGTTTGTTTGTAGTAAAGAAGAGTTATGTTGTACTACAGGAGGTTTATGTTTGTAGCTACAGGAAGAGTTATGTTGTAGTACAGGAAGAGTTATGTTTGTTGCTACAGGAAGAGTTATGTTTGTAGCTACAGGAAGAGTTATTTTGTAGTACAGGAAGAAGTTTATGTTTTGCTACAGGAAGAGTTATGTTTGTTGCTACAGGAAGAGTTAGTTTGTAGCTACAGGAAGAGTTTTTGTTTGTAGCTTAGGAAGGTTTATGTTTGTTTGCTACAGAAGAGTTTGTTTGTGCTACCAGGAAGAGTTATGTTTGTAGCTACAGGAAGGTTATGTTTGTGCTACAGGAAGAGTTATGTTTGTAGCTCAGGAAGAGTTATGTTTGTAGCTACAGGAAGAGTTGTTTGTCGCTACAGGAAGAGTTTGTTTGTAGCTACAGGAAGAGTTATGTTTGTTCTACAGGGAAGAGTTAAGTTTGTAGCTACAAGGAAGAGTTATGTTTGTAGCTACAGGAAGGTTATGTTTGTAGCTTACAGGAAGAGTTATGTTTGTAGCTACAGGAAGAGTTATGTTGTAGTACAGGAAGAGTTATGTTTGAGCTACAGGAAGAGTTATGTTTGTAGCTACGGAAGAGTATTTGTTTGTAGCTACAGGAAAAGTTATGTTTGTAGTAAGGAAGAGTTTATGTTTGTAGCTACAGGGAAAAAGTTATGTTTGTGCTACAGGAAATTTTTGAGTTCATGAAAGTTTTTGTAGCTTTCAGGAAGAGTGTTTTGTTTGTACTACAGGAAGAGTTATGTTTGTAGTAAAAGGAAGAGGGTTTTGTTTGTTGTTACAGGAGAGTTTTTGTTTGTAGTTTCAGGAAAGTTTATGTTTGTAGCTACAGGAAGAGTTATGTTTGTAGCTACAGGAAGAGTTATGTTTGTAGCTACAGGAAGAGTTATGTTTGTAGCTACAGGAAGAGTTATGTTTGTAGCTACAGGAAGAGTTATGTTTGTAGCTACAGGAAGAGTTATGTTTGTAGCTACAGGAAGAGTTATGTTTGTAGCTACAGGAAGAGTGTTATGTTTGTAGCTACAGGAAGAGTTATGTTTGTAGCTACAGGAAGAGTTATGTTTGTAGCTCGTAGGTTATGTTGTGCTACAGGAAGAGTTATGTTTGTACTACAGGAAGAGTTATGTTTGTAAACTACAGGAAGAGGGTTTTGTTTGTAGCTAAAAGGAAGAGTTTGTTTTTTAGTATGGAGATGTTATGCTTGAGCTACATGAGTTTTTGTTTGTAGCTACAGAAGAGTAGTTGTAGCTAGGAAGAGTTATGTTTGTAGCTACAGTAAGAGTTATGTTTGTAGCTACAGGAAGAGTTATGTTTGTAGCTACAGGAAGAGTTATGTTTGTAGCTACAGGGGGAGGGTTTTTTTTGTAGCTACAGGAAGAGTTATGTTTGTAGCTACAGGGGAAAGGTTTTTGTTTGTAGCTACAGGAAGAGTTATTGTTTGTAGCTACAGGAAGAGTTATGTTTGTATTACAAAGAAATTATGTTTGTAGCTACAGGAAGAGTTATGTTTGTAGCTTCAGGAAGATGTTTGTTTTGTAGCTAAGGAAAAGTTTGTTTGTAGCTAAGGAAGAGTTTTTGTTTGTAGCTACGGAAGAGTTATGTTTGTAGTACAGGGGGAAAATTTATGTTTGTAGCTACAGGAAGAGTTTTTGTTTGTAGCTACAGGAAGAGTATGTTTGTAGCTCAGGGAGTTATGTTTGTAGCTACAGGAAGAAGTTTTGTTTGTGCTACAGGAAGAGTTATTTTTTGTAGCTACAGGAAAATTTTTGTTTGTAGCTACAGGAAGAGTTATGTTTGTAGCTCAGGAGAGTTATGTTTGTGTACAGGAAGAGTTATGTTTGTAGCTCAGGAAGAGTTATGTTTTTTAGCTACAGGAAGAGTTATGTTTGTAGCTACAGAAGAGTTATTTTGTAGCTACAGGAAGAGTTATGTTTGTAGCTACAGGAAGAGGTTATGTTTGTAGCTACAGGAAGATTTTTGTTTAGCTACAGGAAGAGTTATTGTTTGTAGCTACAGGAAGAGTTATGTTTTAGCTACAGGAAAAAGTTATGTTGTAGCTACAGGAGAAGTTATGTTTGTAGCTACAGGAAAGATTATGTTTGTAGCTACAGTAAGAGTTATGTTTGTAGCTAACCCGGAAGAGTTATGTTGTAGCTACAGGAGAGTTAGTTTTTGCTCAGGAATTTGTTTGTAGCTCAGAAGTGTTATGTTTTAAACTACAGGAAGAGTTATGTTTGTAGCTACAGGAAGAGTTATGTTTGTGTAAGGAAGAGTGTTTTGTTTTTTTCTACGGAGAGTTATGTTTTAGCTACAGGAAGAGTTATGTTTGTAGCTTTCAGGAAAAAGTTAAAGTTTGTGTAAGGAAGAGTTTGTTTGTAGCTTTCAGGAAGAGTTTTGTTTGTAGCTACAGGAAGAGTTTATGTTTGTAGCTACAGGGAAAAGTGTTATGTTGTAGCTACAGGAAGGTTATGTTTGTAAGCTACAGGAAGAGTTTATGTTTGTAGCTACAGGAGAGTTATGTTTGTAGCTACAGGAAGAGTTATGTTGTAGCTACAGGAGAGTATGTTGTAGCTACAGGAAGAGTTATGTTTGTAGCTACAGGAAAAAGTTATGTTTGTAGCTTTCAGAAGAGTTTGTTTGTAGTAAGGAAGAGTTATGTTTGTAGTACAGGAAGGGGTTATGTTTTAGCTACAGGAAGAGTTATGTTTTTTAGTACAGAAGAGTTTATGTTTGTAGCTACAGGAAGAGTTATGTTTGTAGCTACAGGAAAGTTTATGTTTGTAGCTCAGGAAGAGTTATGTTTCTAGCTACAGGAAGAGTTATGTTTGTAGCTACAGAAAAAGTATGTTTGTTTGCTTAAGGAAGAGTTATGTTTTTAGCTACAGGAAGAGGTTATGTTTGTAGCTACAGGAAGAATGTTATGTTTGTAGTACAGGGAAGAGTTATGTTTTTAGCTACAGGAAAAGTTATTGTATACAGGAAAGTTATGTTTGAGCTACAGTAAGAGTTATGTTTGTAGCTACAGGAAAAGTATTTTTTGAGTCAGTAAATTAGTTTTGTACAGGAAGGAGTTATGTTTTTAGCTACAGAGAAGTTATGTTTGTAGCTACAGAAAGTTTATGTTTGTAGCTACAGAAGAGTTTGTTTTTTGCTACAGGAAGAGTTGTAGTTTGTAGCTACAGGAGAATGTTAGTTTGTAGCTACAGGAAGAGTTATGTTTGTAGCTACAGGAAGAGTTATGTTTGAGCTACAGGTAAAAAGTTATGTTTGTAGCACAGAAGAGTTTGTTGTAGCTACAGGGATGTTATGTTTGTAGCTACAGAAGAGTTGTTTGTAGCTACAGGAATTATGTTGTAGCTACAGGAAAGAGTTTGTTTGTAGCTACAGGAAGAAAGTTTTGTTTGTAGCTACAGGAAGAGTTAGTTTTTTGCTACAGGAAGAGGTTATGTTTGTAGCTACAGGAAGAGTTATGTTTGTAGCTACAGGAAGAGTGTTATGTTTGTAGCTACAGGAAGAGTTATGTTTGTAGCTACAGGAAGAATGTTATGTTTGTAGCTACAGGAAGAGTTATGTTTGTAGCTACAGGAAGAGTTATGTTTGTAGCTACAGGAAGAGTTATGTTTGTAGCTACAAGAGTTATGTTTGTATACAGGAAGTTTGTTTAGCTACAGAAGAGTTATGTTTGTAGCTACAGGGAAAAGTTTATGTTTGTAGCTACAGGAAAGTTATGTTTTTAGCTACAGGAAGTTTATGTTGTGCTACAGGAAGAGTTATGTTTGTAGCTACAGTAGAGTTATGTTTGTGCTACAGGAAGAGTTTTGTTTGTAGTACAGGAAGTTATGTTTGTAGCTACAGGAAGAAGTTATGTTTTGTTGCTACAGGAAGAGTTATGTTTGTAGCTACAGGAAGAGTTATGTTTGTAGCTACAGGAAGAGTTATGTTTGTAGCTACAGGAAGAGTTATGTTTGTAGCTACAGAAGAGTTATTTGTAGCTACAGGAAGGTTAGTTTGTTGCTACAGGAAGGTTATGTTTGTAGTACAGTAAGAGTTAGTTTTTAGCTACAGAAGAGTTATGTTTGTAGCTACAGGAAGAGTTATGTTTGTAGCTACAGTAAGAGTTATGTTTGTAGCTACAGTAAGAGTTATGTTTGTAGCTACAGGAAGAGTTATGTTTGTAGCTACAGGAAGAGTTATGTTTGTAGCTACAGGAAGAGTTATGTTTGTAGCTACAGTAAGAGTTATGTTTGTAGCTACAGGAAGAGTTATGTTTGTAGCTACAGGAAGAGTGTTATGTTTGTAGCTACAGGAAGAATGTTATGTTTGTTTGCTACAGGAAGTTATGTTTGTAGCTAAGGAAGAGTTATGTTTGTAGCTACAGGAAGGTTATGTTTGTAGCTACAGGAAGGAGTTATGTTTGTAGCTACAGGAAGAGTTATGTTTGTAGCTACAGGAAGAGTTATGTTTGTAGCTACAGGAAGAGTTATGTTTGTAGCTACAGGAAGAGTTATGTTTGTAGCTACAGGAAGAGTTATGTTTGTAGCTACAGGAAGAGTTATGTTTGTAGCTACAGGAAGAGTTATGTTTGTAGCTACAGGAAAGTTTATGTTTGTAGCTACAGGAAGAGTTAAAGTTTGTAGCTACAGAAGAGTTATGTTTGTAGCTACAAAGAGTTATGTTTGTATACAAAGAGTTTATGTTTTTAGCTACATGAAGAGTTTTGTTTGTAGCCCACAGGAAAGTGTTGTTTGTAGCTACAAGAGTTTGTTTGTAGCTACAGGAAGAGGGTTTTGTTTGTAGCTACGAAGAGTTATGTTTGTAGCTCAGGAAGAGTTATGTTTGTAGTTTCGAAGAGTTTTGTTTGTAGAACAGAAGAGGTTTGTTTGTAGCTACAGTAAGAGTTATGTTTGTAGCTATTAAGAGTTTGTTTGTAGCTACTAAGAGTTATGTTTGTAGTACAGTAAGGTTATGTTTTTAGCTACAGTAAGAGTTTGTTTGTAGCTACTTAAGAGTTATGTTTGTAGCTACATAAGAGTTATGTTTGTAGTTTCAAAGAGTTAAGTTTGTAGTTTCAGTTAAAATTATGTTTGTAGCTACCTTAAGAGTTATGTTTGGGAACTACAGTAAGAGTTATGTTTGTAGCTACATTAAGAGTTATGTTTGTAGCTACATTAAGAGTTATGTTTGTAGCTACAGTAAGAGTTATGTTTGTAGCTACATTAAGAGTTATGTTTGTAGCTACATTAAGAGTTATGTTTGTAGCTACAAAGAGTTATGTTTGTAGCTACATAAGAGTTTTGTTTGTAGTACATTTAAAAGTTATGTTTGTAGCTACATTAAGAGTTATGTTTGTAGCTACGGTAAGAGTTATGTTTGTAGCTACGGTAAGAGTTATGTTTGTAGCTACGGTAAGAGTTATGTTTGTAGGTACAGTAAGAGTTTGTTTGTAGCTACAGTAGAGTTATGTTTTTAGCTACATTAAGAGTTATGTTTGTAGCTACAGTAAGAGTTATGTTTGTAGCTACAGTAAGAGTTATGTTTGTAGCTACAGTAAGAGTTATGTTTGTAGCTACAGTAAGAGTTATGTTTGTAGCTACAGTAAGGTTATGTTTGTTGCTACAGTAAGAGTTTTGTTTGTAGCTACATAAGAGTTATGTTTGTAGCTACAGTAAGAGTTATGTTTGTTGCTACGGGAGAGTTATTTTGTAGCTACGGTAAGAGTTATGTTTGTAGCTACAGGGAAGAGTTATGTTTGTAGGGTACCCGTAAGAGTTATGTTTGTAGGGTACAGAAGAGTTATGTTTGTAGCTTCAGTAAGAGTTATGTTTGTAGCTACAGTAAGAGTTATGTTTGTAGCTACAGTAAGAGTTATGTTTGTAGCTACAGTAAGAGTTATGTTTGTAGCTACAGTAAGAGTTATGTTTGTAGCTACAGGAAGAGTTTGTTTGTAGCTACAAGTAAGAGTTATGTTTGTAGCTACAGAAGAGTTATGTTTTTTAGCTACAGTAAGAGTTTTGTTTGTAGCTACAGTAAGAGTTATGTTTTTAGCTACAGTAAGAGTTATGTTTGTTTGCTACAGTAAAGTTTTTGTTTGTAGCTACAGAAGGTTATGTTTGTAGCTACAGTAAGAGTTTTGTTTGTAGCTACGTAAGAGTATGTTTGTAGCTACAGTAAGGTTATGTTTGTAGTACAGTAAGGTTATGTTTGTTGCTAAAAGAAGAGTTAAGTTTGTAGCTACAGTAAGAGTTTATGTTTGTAGTACAAGTTATGTTTGTAGCTACAGTAAGAGTTATGTTTGTTGCTACAGTAAGAGTTATGTTTGTAGCTACAGTAAGAGTTATGTTTGTAGCTACAGTAAGAGTTATGTTTGTAGTTACAGGAAGAGTTATGTTTGTAGCTACAGTAAGAGTTATGTTTGTAGCTACAGAGAGTTTTTGTTTGTAGTACAGTAAGAGTTATTTTTTGTAGCTACAGAAGAGTTTGTTGTAGTTTCAGTAAAGTTATGTTTGTAGCTACATTAAGAGTTATGTTTGTAGCTACAGTAAGAGTTATGTTTGTAGCTACAGTAAGAGTTATGTTTGTAGCTACAGTAAGAGTTATGTTTGTAGCTACATTAAGAGTTATGTTTGTAGCTACAGTAAGAGTTATGTTTGTAGCTACAGTAAGAGTTATGTTTGTAGCTACAGTAAGAGTTATGTTTGTAGCTACAGTAAGAGTTATGTTTGTAGCTACAGGAAAAGTTATGTTTGTAGTACATTTAAGAGTTTATGTTTGTTGCTACAGTAAGAGTTATGTTTGTAGGTACAGTAAGAGTTTGTTTGTAGCTCATTAAGAGTTATGTTTGTAGCTACAGTAAGAGTTATGTTTGTAGCTACAGGAAGAGTTATGTTTGTAGCTACAGAAGAGTTATGTTTGTAGCTACAGTAAGAGTTATGTTTGTAGCTACAGTAAGAGTTAGGGTTTTTAGCAAAAGGAAGAGTTATGTTTGTAGCTACATTAAGAGTTATGTTTGTAGCTACATTAAGAGTTATGTTTGTAGCTACATTAAGAGTTATGTTTGTAGCTACATTAAGAGTTATGTTTGTAGCTACAGGAAGAATGTTTGTTTGTGGAAGTGTTTATTTTATCATTTGTTTTATAAAGTTATGGGGGTTTTACCCTTTCCCAAAATTAAAAATTTTTAGGCTACAGGTAAGGTTATGTTTTGGGGTACAGTAAGGTTATGGGTTTGGGTTACATGTTAAGTTAAAGTTTGTAGGAAAATAAGTTTTTTGTAGCTACGAAGTTATTGTTTGTTAGCTACAAGAAATTTTTATTTTTTAAGCCCCCAAGAATTATGTTTGTTACTTTTTTTGTATAGTTAATGGTTTTATGTTTTAATTGAAGTTATGTTTTTAACTCGGAAGGAGTTTTTTAACATTCTGTGCAAAAAATTCATTTTTAAAATTTCCTAATGAGGTTTTATAGTTTTAGTGTACCAAATAAATTTATCAATATTTTATTATAATATTTTTTCCAGTGAATTTTTTGTCAACCGGATCCGGTTCTCACTGATATTACATTTGTACGTAATTTTTTTTTTTTCTTGTTACAAACTTCATTTTTTCTACTTGTCATTCCACATGTGTTTAGTAATAGAACTTGGTAAAAATTACTTTCTAACTCCCGAAGATTTTTGCTAACAGATCTTGTGGTCCCTTGTGGCCTCCCAGGCTAATTTTCCACAAAATTTTCTTTAGTTAAATTTGGTTACAATTTACCTAAGACATTTTTTTGTGTATAAAAATTTCATAATTTTTCGTATCAGATTTATTTTCTAAACTGAAGAAATTTTTAGTAAGTCAACTTCTCATTTTCTACGTGGCTTTTCTCCACCTAAGTATTTAAATTACCTCAAATTTGTTTAACAGTTTGTAATGTCACAAAAAAAGTTTTTTTTCTATTATAATATAATTTCTAATATTTTAGGGTTTTTTTTTTTTATAATTTTTTTAAACCCTTTTCAGATACAGGTTTTTATATGTTAAATTAACCAAAAATTGAAGAGAATGTTTAAAACTAAAAATTTCCATTTCCTTAAGAGTCCATCAGCCCGGAAATTTTGTTTGTAACCTACAGAACTCTATTTACAAGAATTGACATTAACATTTTTAAACCTTTTGCACAAAATTTTGTAGACAAAATAATGTCGGGAAAATATTGGGGTACAGCCATCCAGGTCAGTTTGTCCACAACCATGAAGTTACCTTTACTGAAGAAATTTCATAATAAATAAAAAGTATTTTCCCGGGAGACTCATACAGGGAAGATTTTCTACAAGGATTTTCAACTAGATTTAATGTAGTCAAAAAACCTTAAAAGTTTGGGATGCTACATCTTTCTGCATTTCACGAGACATTTCCACGCTTCAGGAAAGTTAGATTTCTACATCAAATAGTTAGCTCATTCTGAGAATTTAGCGTTGCTACACGGAGTTATTATGTTTACCAAAAAATTTAACAACTTCATATAACTAACCCAATTTTTTCAGGAGATTTATTAAAAGTCTAAAGAACCTTTTACATACATTGTCTATACCCAATAGTTGAACACAAAATCCACGATTAAATATGCCATAGCACGCTGCACAGTCTCACCCACCCCACTCACATCCAGACTCAATGCCCTCAAGACCGAAATCCCGTCCCCTCCACCCTCTCCATGACCCTACCCATCCACTCCACTATACCACCCAAGTGTTCACAAAAATACACAGCAAGCATGGAAAGCAGATTCCTCGCCCCTGCATGCCCTACACCCACCCTCTACAAGCAACCTCCTCTCTCGATATACCACGCCAGACGGAAGGATACCGTGGAGGAGTCTTTAAGGGATTACTCCATCTATCTTAGTGTATTAAACCTCCAAAAAATGTGTTATTCTTACTGTTGCCCTTTTTTCATTTGTTTTAACATGATTTTCATTCATCTGTGGTCGTTTGTTTGAAAAATCATTTCATTTCATGGGTTTGTGTGGCCTTGCTACTCTGTAAAAAAATATTCTTTTCCTCCTACCATCTTTCTTACTCTCAGCGATATTGATGAAATCTTTTATTCTCACGCTCTTCCTGTGAGGAAAAAGTTTGTTATATAAGAATGGAAGTAAGAATGAATGGTGGAGGTTGTATAAATGGTTGACTGATTGTTGGGTAAGAGGTGTACCTCGATACCTCCACCCCCTCCCATTTCTCTCCACCCGGTGAGAGTTAACATGGGACCCTCCTAGCCAGATGGATATTGACTTCCTGCTCCCACCAAGTCTGTATGGAATTCCACTCCGGTTTCTTTTTATATTATGTGTGTTGATTTTTTTTATGTTAATGTAACAGGACCTGATTTGCCTTACGAATTTTAAAGTAAATTTTCTTAGCTCTCACCATTTATTTTAATGTGAGTGTATAAGGAATTTTAACTTTTAATATTGTTTTGTCTAGTACTCTTGTTGATGGAACTGGGTGACTTTACGCCGGCGAGACAAGGCGGACACCTTGATCTATAAAGTACTTCAGTGACTTTCATATTATGAAGACCTCAAGTGTAATAGAACACTTAGAATAAACGTTTGTTGTCATCACCTACAGCCAAACTCATCGTGTTACCATCCAAAGTTTTACTCTGTGGACCAAGAGTGAATTACCTTCACCTTGGTGTGTCCTGCGTCCCTACAACCAGTCATTGACGGTGGACTCTGTAGAGTCGCCACTACATGGTCATTCACATATTTCATCTGCTAATTTACATCGTGAATCCGGCTTAGTGAACCTTCCATCAGCACCCCAGAGTACCAGCAATTCGGGACATATATATTTGTATATAAACATTAGCACAGTTCACGAGATTAATTTATGCATAGATAGATAGATGGATAGAGGACTCACAGGTAAGAACCCACTAGGGGCGAGAGGGAAGTGGTGATTAGCGAAGAATAGATGGGAGAGAGGAAAATATTGTAGAAGGAAAAGTGTCGGGACTAAACCCAACCGCTAAGCAATGTAAACAAAGAATGCGCACAATGTAATGCATCTGTTGTCACTCTCAACAGCACATCAGCTGCAAGACTGGACGAGCAAGTCGGGCGATAGCTAGGAGGGAAAGTAGCTCAAACGACACTCACAAGCAGCTCCACTGAAACGCACAGAGAACGTCGTCCAACGGCATGGCAGTTAAATAAGAGTCGAAGAGATAATAAACAGAGAAGACACTTTAGGAAGTTAGGGCGTGAAAGAGTGCGGGAAAATGAAGCGGAGGAGCGTAGCGAGTGTAGCGAGGAGGTGGAGCAGGTTCGTGAAGAGCTAAGTTCAGTGTTCGTGATATGTCTTGAGTCTGTCAAGTTGTCTGACACAACGTTGTCCAGAACACATTCAAAGCTGGCGTGTTAGTCCTGAGATGGAGAGATTCGCTGGTGGCAAAATCATCCCATTTCACTGCCAACACCCATCGTAATGCCCTGGTTCTGTATACGGTGGAGCTTCAATGCATTGCTCTTAGCAGACAGCGTCAAGGCAAGGGGAGAGTAAGAGATGAGAGGCATAATAAGAGCTTTATTTAGGCACAGCTTGGATGTAGGATGTGCGCCTCTCAGCTTATAAAGCTGTGAGAGCCCAATTCCGGCAACGGCAGTCTTGGATGTGATTTGCGGTTTGAGAGTCAACCTAGTGTCAAGGTAACGCCTAGGACAACTGTAGAAGGGGACCGAGGTATTGGAGTGCGTGAGGTGCTGGTTTTGAGGACGACAGGAGCAGGGACGCCACGCCTTATATAAAAAAAAGGTGATCTTGGACTTACTGGGATTTGTTTTAATGCGCCATAACAGTTCCCATGTAGTAATCCTGTCGAGCTCGTGTTGTGTTCTGTGTGTTAGGAATCTAGTGTTTTCATGTGCGTTGAGTTGTGTAATGTCATCTGCATAGGAGACTGTAAATGTGTTATGGTATAAAGGCTCAGGCAAGTCATTAGTATAGAGAATATAGAGTGTAGGAGACAGCACAGAGCCTTGTGGGACTCCTGCATGAAGGGTGAAATAGTCAGAGTATTTGTTCCCGAACTTTATGCGCATAGTGCGGCCGTCCAGGAAGTGCATAACAATTTTGTCATATTAACAGGGAGAGCAAAGGAGGTATAAAGTTTATACTTTAAACCATCGTGCCAAACACTATCAAAGGCCTTTTCAACATCTTCGGCAACAGGGCGGTAGAGCAGTCCTGGGCCTTGTTTATGCGAATATAATTCAGGATAATGTTTAAGGCGTCCTGTGTAGAGCGGTGTTGTCTAAAACCAAATTGCCGCTCATTGAGTAGGTTGTGTCTCAAGGTGATTTCTGAGTCTTATGTTCACAAGTCGCTCAAAAGTCTTACCCAGGATTTCTAGCAGGCTTATGGCTCTGTGGTTCTTTGGGTTAGTCAGGTATTTACCAGGTTTTGAGATAAGGCATACCGTAGCAGATTTGAGAATGTAGGGAAGTATCCAAATGCAAGGGAAGCATTACAGAGGTCAGTAAGAGCGGAAACAACAGAGGGTGGAAGATGGCGAAGGACGGAGTGAGAGAGGCCAGAAGCGCCAGGCGCTTTCATGGGTAGACGGGTTAAAAGGGAATGAACATCAGCGACAGTGAAAGGAGAGTTAAGAGTATGAGTGGAGGAGAGAGAATTTAGGGAGATGATAGGATCAGGAGTAGTTAGATTATCGTGGGTAGAGACCCAACGTTCAATGTCGGATGTGTGTGCAAGTACAGCGGGGTCTGAAGGATGTGGGTGGAAGATGTTTTCCCAGATGTCTTTAAGGATGTTTACAGCCTCTGCTGGGTCAGAGTCGTGTCTGTTGTGTGAGTGATGTGTCTGAAAGCTGTAGAGTCTGGGGTTCCCCTGACTTTCCGGATGAAATTCCAGAAAGTCTTTGGGTCTTCGGCGCGCTGAACATCAGCAGTGTCTATGAGAGATTGCCAGTGTCGGTTGTGGTGTTCCTTTAGACTATGGATGATATGCACCCTCAGCATAGAGAGATCCCATCGGACTAAGTTGAGTCTGTTTTGATTGGTAGTGAAACGGTGTCTGTAGCAAGAATAGAGTACATTGTAGTGTGTCGCGGGCACCGCTACCTCAGCAGCTGGTGTGATGGAGTGGTGAATGCGTGTAATTTGTGTCAGTGTCAGATATAAGTCTGTTGTTGTAGTTGTGTGTGAGATCAATGTTGTTAAGGTGTTGTCTGAATAAGTCCCAGTCAGCCTGTGAGGAAGCTGGAGAGGGGCGGACTGGAATTTGTATGGGGTTAGAAGAAATATGGAAGGTGGTGGGAATGTGATTAGAACCAGAAAGAGGGCCAGGCGTTATGAAATAGTGAAGATGAACACTGGCTCTATTGGTTATTATTTTGTCAGGTGTGCCTTGGCCATTGTGTGTAAAAATAGTGGGGAAGTGAGGACCAAGATGAATGAGATGTTTTTGTGTGAGAAGAGAAAGGAGGTGTCTTCCGTGTTGACTGGTGATGGTGTCATGAAAGGCGGTGTGTTTAGCATTGAGATCAGCGAGGAGGTAGACAGGGAGATGAGTGTGATTGAAAAGTATGGTTAGATCATGGAGCTTAATGTTCGTGTTTGGGCGAGCATATGTTGTATAAATTATAATTGGGCCATGCAATGTGTATGTTTTCACAGCCATGCTGTGAGAATAAGTAAATGGGACGGAAAGGAATTCATGTCGGATAGTGCTGTTTACCAGGATGGCTACGTCATTCCACTGGTCAGCAGGAGATTGACGTGTTGTGTAACCAGTGTCTGATACGTTGTCCATCCTGCACACACATGCTGTTTAATAGCAGCATATCTGGGCGCTCAGACTCAACGAATTCAGCCAGAATGTTTGTTTTCGTTATAAGTACAGATATTGAATTGAGTGACTTTAAGAGCCATGGTTGGGGGAGGGGAAAATTGAGGCACAGATGTCTCGTGCGCAAGAGTCGACAATCCCAGTCACAATAGTACCATCGTCTAACATTTGAGAGGTGGTAAGGCCTGCAAGGCGGCTGCGTTTGGAGGTAGATGGAGAAGGAGGGAGGAGGGGTGTTCAGCCTATCAGTAACAGTGCTTAAGTTGTGGTCTATTGCAGGAGAGGAGTTGCAAGTTTTCCTCTTAGATGAAGAGCGTCCTCTATGAGGTTTGGGAGGTGACTGACATGGACGAGAGGTGACCGATCGAGGTAAACGTTGCCGGGAAGCAGAGCTGGTAGAAAGGGTGGAAAGAGCTCCTCTCTTCTATGTGCGGGTTATTTGTGTATCGTTCCAGTTACGGTATTGTGCCTTTTTTTGTTATTTGGGGAGGAGGTGGGGGCATAGACGGAATGGGGGCTATCACTTCAGGTCGGGAGGAATCAGTGGTAGAACCATGCTGGCCATCAGTGGTAAGAGAGAAGGTGGAAGGAAACGTAACAGGGTCGAAATTGTTTGCTTTCTGAAGATCATTAAGGACAGTGGGGTAGTCAACCTGTGGAAAAGCCTTAGCGCAATGAACAGCTGTGAGCACTATTGTCTCGAAAACAGTAGAGTGCTTAGATGTAGCAGGAGCAGGAGAGAGATGAGCGTGGACTGCAGCAGCATAGGAAGGAAAAGCAGAAAAGGAAGAAGAAGAAGGAAAGGAAGTGCTAGATTGGGCATTGGAGGGGTGAGGTGGCTGAGGCCGTGGGAATGGACTCGCAACAGGGTTGGGGAGGTTGAGGGGTTGATCTTTACGCATGGAGGTGACAAATGCCATACGAGAAGGACACTGAAAAAAGTAGCTGAGTGAGCCTGTGAGCAGTTGACACAGTTGGGCGGGTTAGAACATTTCTGCCAAGTATGTTCAGGGAAAGAGCACTTGTCACAAGCGTCCTTCAAGCGTCCAAATCCGAGACATTTGAAGCACTGCAAAACAGGGATAAAGTTGGGAAGAAACGGGGAGGTAGATGGAATAAGGAAATAGCGGGCACGGACCCCATATTTAAACAAAGTATCCGCCTCTGAAGGTGTAGAGCATCTGATTTTAGAATGCTAGATTTGGGAGAATGAAAGAGTTCTTCGACTGTAACCTGGTTCTGTGAGGGAATGTCATTCAACAGGGCATCTTTGTCACGGTCATAGTCAGCGAGTAGGGAAAAGTCCACAAATTCTGCCACGACTGTGCTTCCGACCTTGTGGTCAGGAGCCCAGTCGATAACAAAACCTGCCCGAGACAGCTTGTCACGAACTTCCTTACTAGTGCAAACGTCATAACTCGCAGGATCAAAATTGACTTAGCAACCATTGCTGGTCTTCGACATTAATCACTAAAGATAGCAGAAGCATAGTCAAGAGAGTCTTTATCAGGCTTTGAGTATTTCTGCATAAGGGTCATGGTCGGAGGACGAGGAGGTCTCTGTGCAGTTGCCATGGTGATAACACAGGAGAGATGGGCATTGGTCGTATTGGCTCTTATGGGGAGTCAAACGTGTGGTCCTGAAGGGACATGTTGTGTAATGTACCTGCCAAGAGGAGGCTTCCCGTGCGTAAATCACTTGGACACCAGCCACGGGCACCGGCCAGACGAATACTCCCACCGACGCAGGAGCAGGTCCAGATGGACCAGAAAAAAGGAAGAAGAGTCTAGAGAGGAGAGAAAAGTGCTGGTGTCTTCTAAGTGATGTCAATCCGATCCACTGTGTGGGGATCTTTAACCACCTCCGTGATGAGGCTTGACTGGCCCCTTGAAAGATTACAGCACAACAGAGAGCTAACCCTTGTCACACCAACAAAAGATATTGGTTTAAAAGAAAAGCTGTCTAAAAACGTTGTCAGAGATGCTGTCACACAAACTGGGGATGAGGTCAACTGTGTGCCAGTGGATACACATGCACTGGGTATAGAGGCGTCGAAGTTCAGCCTATGAAACAATGAGGCAAGCAGACGACAATCTGTAGGCAGAGGTGGGAAGACTTCAACCAGCAACAGGAGTGCAGAAGCCGACGGTCGAACCTAGGGCAGGCGGCCAGCTACTCACGGAATCCTGGCGTTGAAGGTGAAGAGTGTCCAGGAACTACCATATGAAGGAGTGGTCTTCATGCAGCAAGGTTCTCAGAGCCATATCACACACCATCTCAAATGCAGGAAAAAAGAAAAAGCCTCTCCCAGACGCGGTGATGGCGAGGCGCTGAGGAGAGAGCAACTGAGGCTCCACAGGGCGGGAACTGCGCCACAATGTTTCAACCACCTTTATGCATTTTTTTTTCAATATTACTTCAGGTAGGAAAGCTTCATGTTCCATTGTTTTACGTTTACGTATAATTATATATTTTTTTGGCGTACTTTCAACAAAATTTATTATTTATTTTCTGTTATAATTAATTTTTCTATTTTTTTATAAGGAGAAACGGTCCTCTCAAATGCCTTTTAAGGGTCTGAAAGATATTGAAAGATATTCTCTGTGTTGCATATCCTTAAAACTCTCTAATACCTTAAATTCATTAATTTTTTAAGTTCTTTTTTATGTTTAATCTGTGTAAATGTTATTTTCAGCCACCTATGCTTGTCTTTATCATATTTTCCAATAGGCCTATATGCCACAATATGTTCTTGAAAGTTGTAATCCACAACGCATTTTGTCATCTCATTTTTTGTTTTTCTTCCTTTTTGATTCTTTCTTCTCGTGAGTTTACTTTAAACACAGCCGGAAACAATTAATTGTTTTATCTCCATAAATTGACTTAGAATTATTTGCAATCTTCTTCATAATTTCTTGACTATTATTGGCTCTAGCAGTGATTTTTTTTTTTAGCTAATACTACCTGTTGTTAGTCTCTGTCTTTTCTATGATGAATTTTGCAAACCTTCAGTCTTAGACGTTCCTTCTCTAAACTTTTGTTGACATTTTCGGAAATATCTCATGTTAGCTGCACACGCTGTTCTAATTCTGTCCTATGGTTAGTTATTCCTGCATATCTATCTAAATTTAGCTCTATGTTCTACTAAACATTTTTCCTTCTCAGTATTATCCTTATTTATATAGAATTCCTCATCTAGGCTGGAATACTTATGTACAATAACGGCCCCTTTCAAGGCAGGCGAAACTGCAGAGCTAGAGAATGTACAGAGAACTTTCACTGCATATATAAGTACAGTCAAGTACCTCAATTACTGGGACTGTTTGAAGTCTCTGGATCTGTACTCCTTGGAACCCAGTCATGAAAGATGCATCATAATATACATTTTGGAAAATCCTAGAGGGACTAGTCCCAAATCTGCACACAAAAATCACTTCGTACGAAACCAGAAGACTCGGCAGAGTTACAGAACACACAAATAATGTAGCTGAAGTTTTGACAGTAAAGATTGAAAACCAAAAGCTTGTCATTGTGGCTGTTTATAAGCCACCAGATGCAACTTCCTAACAATTCAAGGAAATAGCTTTTGCAAACTGACTACTGTCTGGAAAACCTTCCTGCTCCTTCCCCAAACATCTTGCTGATGGGTGACTTCAACTTAAGACACCTAAAATGGAAGACTGACAAATAATGTTATACCAGAGATAACCCTAGGAGACAGCTCAGATGAAAATCCACACACCTATGAGCTTTTAAATCTTTGCAAGAAATTCACCTTAAGCCAACTTGACTGGAAAACACACTTGACCTTATTTTCATTAATAATGATGAACTGGTACAATACACTCGAATCACAATATAATCGTTATGCAGACAGGTATGTGCAGGGCTCCTGACCAGTAAAATGAGATCAGTTATGAGTGTGCCTTCACCAAATTCAACTTCAATAATAGAAACATCCAGTGGGATCAAATTAACCACATCCTAAATGAGACAAGCTGGGAAGATATCCTAAACAACACGGATCCGAACCTGTGCCTAGAAAGAATTAACTCTGTGGCAGCTGAGGTCTGCTCAAGGCACATTCCCCTAAGAAAAAAAAGAAGAGAAAATATAAACTAGAAAGAGGGAGATACTTCCTCTACAGGGGAAGGCAAAAAATCACAGAAAAAAGGCACTGGTTAGAGAAATAGAAAATACCGAACTAAAGCTTAAGGAATCATACAGAAGCCAGGTAACAGGAAGAGTTTAAATCATTAACTGAAACTGAAAGAAACCCAAAATATGTTTTATCCCAAATCTCGGGCAAAAACAACATCCAGTATTGGACTACTGCTTGAGAGAGACTAGACTTAAACAGATAACAAGAAAGAAATGAGTGATATACTAAAGTTCCAATATGACTCAGTGTTTAGTGAGCCGTTAATCAGATTAAGGGTCGGCATTCTAAATGATTTTTTTATGACCGAGACTCAAAATTTGATTAATCCCAGAATTTCTGATATAACCCTGATAACATAGGACTTTGAAAAGCAATAAATGATATGCCCATACACTCTGCCACAGATCCAGACTCGTGGAACTCCGTGTTCGTCAAGAACTACAAGAAACCCCTTTTGCGGGCCTAAAATATTCTATGGAGAGGGAGCATAGACACGGGGGTTGTCCCACAGTCACTAAAAACAATAGATATATCCTCACTCCACAAAGGTGGCAGTAAAACAATTGAAAATAATTACCGACCGATATCACTAACGTCCCAAATAAAAATCTTTGAAAGGGTTCTAAGAAGCAAGATCGCCAACCACCTTGACACCCAACACTTGCACAAGCCAGGGCAGCATGGGTTTAGAGCAGGTCGCTTGTGCCATTTACAAATACTGACCACTATGACATGATCTTGGATGCACTGGAGGACAAACAAAATGCAAATGTAGTTTACACATACTTTGCAAAAGCCTTCGATAAGTATAATGATGGTGTAATAGCGCACAAAATGCGTGATAAAGGAATAACAGGAAAACTTGGTAGATGGATACATAACTTTCTAACAATTAGAACACAAAGAGTAATATTAAATAGTAAACCTAGAGGCAACTACAGTGAGAAACTCTGCTTGACAATACTCACTCCCGTCTTCTTCTTCATCCTCGTATCTAACACAGTACCATATCCTTCTTTGGTGATGATATTAGAATTTGCATGACAGTGTCATCTATTGAGGACACTGCAAATCCCCAAGCGGACGTCAACTAAGTCTTTAAATGGGACTCAGAAAAAAACATGAATTTCAGTGAGGATAAATTTCAATTACTTCGCTGTGGAAAACTCGATGAAATAAAAACTGGATCAAAGTACAAAACAAATTCCAGCCACAACAATGTGAAGGACCTGGGAGTGATAGTGTCAGAGAATCTCACTTTCAAAGATCACAGCATTGTTTCTACTATATCTGCTAGGAAAATGTTAAGATGAATAATGAGAACCTTCAAAACTAAGGATGCCAAGCCAGTAATGATTCTCTTCAAATCATTTGTTCTCTCTACGTTGGAGTATTGCTGTACTCTAACGGCCTCTTTCAAGGTAGGCGAAATTGCAGATCTAGAGAATATACAGAGAACTTACACTGCACATATAAACACAGTCAAGCACCTCAATTGCTGTGACTGTTTGAAGTTCCTTGACATGTACTCCTTGGAAGACAGACGAGAAAGATACATCATAATATACACACAAAAAATCCTAGAGGGGCTAGTCCCAAACTTGCACACAGAAATCGTTTCCTAAATAAGAAAAAGATTGGGCAGGAGGTGCACGATTCCTCCAGTGAAAAGTATGAGCGCCCCATGAGTGCACTAAGAGACAACACAGTAAGTGTCAGGGGCCCAAGACTGTTCAACTGCCTCCCAGCATACATAAAGGAGATTACCAATAGACCCTTGGCTGTTTTCAAGAGGGTGCTGGGCAGGCACATAAAGTCACTACCTGACCAGCCGGGCTGTGGTTAGTACGTTGGTTTGCTTTGCGTGCGGCTAGCAGTAACAGCCTGGTTCATCAGGTTCTGGCGTTGACCACCGGAACACCCTCCAGTCAGACTTCAGGTACACCCCCACTTGCTTTTCTTTCGTCTCAGTTCGCTCATTTAATATATTCTGCATTTGCTTTATAGAGGTCTTTAAAATTTACGTTATATATCCTTTTTAAAGTTGCATTTTCCATATGTAATTTCCTTATTTTTTTTTTTGTACACAAGTTATTTTTACAAGCTAAGAGCTGTCATCGTACCTCAGGTCGTTTCAGAGCCCAGCACTGTGTAAGGTATGCTACCATCCCCCCAGGATGCCACCCATGACAGTTGATTAACACCCAGGTACCTACTTACTGCTAGCTGAACAGAGGCAGCAGGCATAAGGAAACATGCCCAGTGTTTCCCCCTGCCAGGGACGAGCCACAGACACTAGGGGGGGTTGATGCGCTGCCAACCGGATCCTATTGATAATGTTCACCCTTTAGTCATTCCATCCCTCCCCTGGTGACTTGTCTGCAGGTGTAATGGGATTAGACAGGTGGGGCCCCCGTACCCTCAGCACAGTGGGGCTGGTACCTCGTACCTCAGTCACTTGGTGGTGGTACCTCGTACCCCAGCCCCAGTGGGGTGGTTTCCCTACCCCCAGCTACAGGGGTGGTGGTACCCCTACCCCCAGCTACGTGGTGGTGGTCTATACCCTCAGCCACATGGTGGTGGTACCTTACCCTCTTACAGTGGTGGTGGTACCTATACCCTCAGCCCCCAGTGGGGTGGTACCTCTACCTCAGCTACAGTGGTGGTAGTATTCATCCCCCAGCCAGTGGTGGGGTTTGGGACCTCTACCCCGCCACTGGTGGTGATCCTCATACCCCCGCTACAGTGGTTTGGGGGTACTCTACCCTCACCCGTGGGGGTGGGCCCCTTTCCATCAGCCACAGTGGTGGTTACCTCTACCCCCAGCCCCAAATGGTGGTGGGACCCCTACACTCACCACAGTGGTGGTGGTACCTCGTACCCTCAGCCCGTGGGTGGACCTCATACCCTCACCCACAGGTGGTTTCCTCGTACCCCCCAGCCCCGTGGTGGGGTACCTGTCCCTACCAACGGTGGGGGTACCTCGACCCCAGCCCCCGTGGTGGGGGGACCCCCGTACCCTCAGCCCCATGGTGGGGGTACCTATACCCCCAGCCACAGTTGTGGTGGTCCTTACCCTCGCCCCGTGGTGGGGGTACCTCGTACCTTCAGCACAGGGTGGTGGCACCCCGTACCTTCTCACGTGGGGGTGGACTTCGTACCCTCGCCACTGTGGTGGTGGCACCCGTACCTTTATCAAGTGGGGGTGGCACCTCGTACCCTCAGCCCTGTGGGGGTGGCACCCCCCTCCTTTAGTCACAGTGGTGGGGGCACCTCGTACCTCAGCCACGTGGTGGTGCACCCTACCCCGCCACTGTGGTGGGGCCCTCGTACCTTCAGCACAGTGGGGTGGTCCTCGTCCCCAGCCCCAGTGGGGTGGCACCCGTACCCTCAGCCCACAGTGGTGGTGGCACCTCGTACCTTCAGTCACGTGGTGGTTTTGGACCTCGTACCCTCAGTCACAGTGGTGGTGGTACCTCGTACCCTCAGCCACAGTGGTGGTGGTACCTCGTACCTTCAGTCACAGTGGTGGTGGCACCTCGTACCTTCAGTCACAGTGGTGGTGGCACTTCGTACCCTCAGCCACTGTGGTGGTGGCACCTCGTACCTTCAGTCACAGTGGTGGTGGCACCTCGTACCCTCAGCCACTGTGGTGGTGACCTCCGTACCTTCAGTCACAGTGGTGGTGGCACCTCGTACCCTCAGCCACAGTGGTGGTGGCACCTCGTACCCTCAGCCACAGTGGTGGTGGCACCTCGTACCTTCAGTCACAGTGGTGGTGAGTCTGCCATGTGGTACGTACCCTCAGCCACAGTGGTGGTGGCACCTCGTACCCTCAGCCACAGTGGTGGTGGCACCTCGTACCTTCAGTCACAGTGGTGGTGGTACCTCGTACCCTCAGCCACAGTGGTGGTGGTACCTCGTACCCTCAGCCACAGTGGTGGTGGCACCTCGTACCTTCAGTCACAGTGGTGGTGGTACCTCGTACCCTCAGCCACAGTGGTGGTGGTACCTCGTACCCTCGGCCACAGTGGTGGTGGTACCTCGTACCCTCGGCCACAGTGGTGGTGGTACCTCGTACCCTCGGCCACAGTGGTGGTGGCACCTCGTACCCTCCGGCCCCAGTGGTGGTGGTACCTCGTACCCTCAGTCCCCATTGGTGGTGGGAAACCCCGTACCCTCAGCCACAGTGGTGGTGGTACCTCGTACCTTCAGTCACAGTGGTGGTGGTACCTCGTACCTTCAGTCACAGTGGTGGTGGTACCTCGTACCCTCGGCCACAGTGGTGGTGGTACCTCGTACCCTCAGCCACAGTGGTGGTGGTACCTCGTACCCTCAGCCACAGTGGTGGTGGTACCTCGTACCCTCAGCCACAGTGGTGGTGGTACCTCGTACCCTCAGCCACAGTGGTGGTGGTACCTCGTACCTCAGTCACAGTGGTGGTGGTACCTCGTACCCTCAGCCACAGTGGTGGTGGTACCTCGTACCCTCAGCCACAGTGGTGGTGGTACCTCGTACCCTCAGCCACAGTGGTGGTGGTAAACCTCGTACCTCAGCCACAGTGGTGGTGGACCTCGTTCCCTTTAAGCCACAGTGGTGGGGGTTCCCGTAAACCCCCAGCCACAGTGGTGGTGGTACCTCTACCTCAGCCACAGTGGTTTGGTTGGTACCTCGTACCCTCAGCCACAGTGGTGTGTACCTCGTACCCAGCCACAGTGGTGGTTGGTACCTCGTACCCTCAGCACATGGTTGTACCTGTACCCTCAGCCACGTGGTGGTTGGATACCTCGTACCCTCAGCACAGGGTGGTGGTACCTCGTTACCCTCAGCCCACAGTGGGGTGGAACCTCGTACCCTCAGTCACAGTTTGGTGGTTTGGGACCTCGTACCCTCACCACAGTGGTGGTGGTACCTCGTACCTCAGTCACAGTGGTGGTGGTAGTCGACCCTTTAGTCAAGTGGTGGTGGACTCGTACCCCGGCCACAGTGGGGTGGCCCCCCGTCCCTCGGCACAGTGGTGGTGGTACCCCCTCCCTCAGCCACAGTGGGGGGGGTACCTTACCCCCGGCCCAGTGGTGGGGGTTCCGACCCTCCCAAGTGGGGTGGTCCCTTTCCCTTCAGTCACAGTTTGGGTGGTACCTCGTCCCTCGGCCACAGTGGTGGTGGCACCTCGTACCCTCGGCCCAGTGGGGTGGTACCCCGTACCCCATAAGTTGGTGGTGGTACCCCGTACCCTCACCAAGTGGTGGTGGTACCCGTACCCTTTAGTCACAGTGGGGGTTGGTCCTCGTACTTCAGTAAGTGGTGGTGGTCCCGTACCTCGGCCCCAGTGGTGGGGGGCCCTGTACCTCGGCCACAGTGGTGGTGGTACCTCTACCCTGTCACGTGGTGTTTGGGACCTCGTACCCCCTCCACGGGTGGTGGGGCCTCTACCCTCGTCACAGTGGGTTTGGGACCTCGACCCCCACAGTGGGGGTGGTACCTCGTACCCTCCGCCCCAGTGGTTGGGACCTCGTACCCCCCCCAGTGGTGGTGGTACCTCGTACCCTCAGCCCAAAATTGGTGGTTACCCGTCCCTCAGCCCCAGTGGTGGGGGCCTCTACCCCCACCACAGTGGTGGTGGGACCTCGTACCCCCAGCCAAGTGTGGTGGTACCTCGTACCCTCACCACAGTGGTGGTGGGTACCCGTACCCTCAGCCCCAGAGGTGGTGGGGACCCTACCCTCAGCCAAAGTGGTGGTGGTACCCCGTACCCTCAGTCACAGTGGGGGTGGTACCCCGTACCCTCAGCCCAGTGGTGGTGGTCCTCGTCCCTCGCCACAGTGGGGGTGGTACCTCGTACCCCGCCCAGTGGTAGTGGTTTTTCGTATCCTGCGACAGTGGTGGTGGTACCTCACCCTCAGCACAGTGGTGGTGGTACCCCCGTACCCCAAGCCCCCAGTGGGGTGGTCCCTCGTACCCCCAGCCACAGGGTGGTGGTACCTCGTACCCTCAGCCACGTGGTGGTGGTACCCCGTACCCTTTGCCAAAGTGGTGTTGGGACCTCGACCCCAGCCACAGTGGGGTGGTACCCCGTACCCCGCCACAGTGGTGGTGGTACCTCGTACCCCCAAACCCCGTGGTGGGGGTTTCCTGTACCCCCCACCCCAGTGGGGATGGCACCTCTACCCTCACCCAGTTGGTGGCACCCCTACCTCAGCCACAGTGTGGTGGCACCCCGTCCCCCCAACCCCGGTTGGTGGGACCTCTTCCCCAGCCACAGTGGTGGTGGCCCCCCCTACCCTCAGCCACGGGTTGGCACCTCGTACCCTCAGCCACGTGGTGGTGGTACCCCTCCTTCATCCCAGTGGTGGTGGGCCTCTACCTTCTCACAGTGGTGGTGGTACTCGTACCCCTCGGCCACTGGGGTGGCACCTCGTACCCCCGGACAGGTGGTGGTACCTCGTACCCTCGCCACAGTGGTGGTGGTACCTCGGGACCCTCCCACAGTGGTGGTGGACCCCGTACCCCGCCACAGTGGTGGGGGTACCTCGCCTTCAGTCCAGTGGTGGTGGACCCCGCCCCCCTCGTGGGGTGGCACACGGTGTTACAAAAAACGCGATTCAAAAACTTAGATTCCCCAGTGAATACTAGAAAGGGCTCCCCTTTTAATCCCGCTGTTACGGGTTTTCGTAACAATAGCATATCCCTTGTCCAATTTTCCAATAAAATTGTATGGTTCAAAAGTGCTTTTGGGTTTTCAATGGTAGGCTACAACAGAGAAATTAAAATTTAATAAATTTATTAATAGTAAGTTGTCTAGAGGATTTTCAAAGTAAATTAAATCACACAAACAAAAAAAAATCAATCTCCGAGTTCAATATTATTGGCTGAAAGCCAAAAATCACATTTTTAATTTAAGACCGTCAGGACATTAAATTTAAAAAGATATTAC
>NC_069408.1:5625956-5645448 GCF_026875155.1 Cherax quadricarinatus | reverse complement strand
AAAAAGGGTTTGGGGAGAAAATTTTTAGGGAATATAGGGGGAAAATAGTTAAAATTTGTGTAGCCCCCAAAAATTGGAGTTTAAATGGGGGTTTAAGGGTGGGGGGAAAATTTTTAATGTTTTTAAAAATTTTTTTTTGTGGGCCGTTGTTGTTTTGTTTTGGGGAAGGTTTTTTGGAGGGTTTTTTTTTGGAAAATTTAAAAAATTTTTTGGCCTTGGGGCTCCTTAAAATTTTTGAGTTTTTGGGTTTTGGGTTCTTTTTAAAAAATTATTATTTAGGGGACCTCAAAATTTATCTTTTTATTTGGTACGGGGTTTCGGAATACAAATTTTTTTTCCGGGGCCCTTTTAACCCGTTTGGTTGGGGGAATGGTTTTGATTTTTGTAAAGGGTTTAAAATTGTTTTTTGTTGGGTTTAAGTTTTAAGGGTTTTCTAAAAGTCCCTCACTTTAGGAAGGGGGGCCCCCAATGGAAATTTTTTGGGGGTTAAAGAAAAAAGAAGGGGTGGGTTGGGATTTAAAAAAAGGGGAAAAACTTTAAAAAATTAAAAGAAAAGGCTTTTTGGGTTTTTTTTTAATGTCCTTTCCCTTTTTAAAAAAAAGTTTGGGGGGGGAAAGGGGAAAGGGTTTTTTTTTTAAAAGGGGGGTTTTTTGACTTTTTTTAAAAAAATTTGTTTTAATAAAAGGGGGGGGGGGAAAAAATTTTTAAAAAAAAAAAATTTTTGAAAATTTTGGTTTTTTCGTGTTTGGGGGCAATTAAAATTTTTCCCATTTTTAAATTTTTAAAGTTTAAAAATAAAAGGGGAAAAAATTTTTTATGTGTTTTCCAAAATTTCCCCGTATTCCAAATTTTTAAAAAACTGGGGAAAATTTTGGTACTTCCCCCCTTTTTCCCCAAATGTTTTTTAAAAACTTTTCCCCCCCCAAAAACCCCCAAAATGTTTTTTTTTAAACCCTTTTTTTTTAAAAGATTTTTTAAAAAAAATTACACAAATTTTTGTCCCAAAAATTCAAAAATTTAAGTTTTAAAAAAATTTTTTGGGGGCCCCCCAAAGGCGGTCCCCCTTTTAAATGTGGAAAAAAAAACGCCTACAAAGGCAATTTTTTTATTAAAAAAGGGAAAAAAATTTTTTTTTGGAAAGGTCCTTTTTTGGGGGGGTAACCCAAAAAAAGTAACCCACGATAAATTTAAAAAAAAAAATTTGGGAAATTAAGGGGGTTCTTTTAGGGGGTTTTGTTTTATTCAGTTAAAATTTTTTTTTTTATTTGGGGAATGGGGGTTAAAGGGGAAAAAAATTTTAAAAAAAACCCCCCCTTCACCCAAATATTAAACCCCCCTGGCCCTTTGGGAAGAGGTAAGGAAAAAAAACAAATTTTTTCCAAATCATTAAGGAAATTTTCCCAAAAGGGGAAAACCCTTAAAATTAAAAGTACCTTTTCCCCAAACCCCTTTTAAAAGGGGGAAAAAATTGAAAATGAAGGGAAAAAAAAAAAAAAAAAGAGAAAAAGGGGGAAAAACCCCCCGATCTTTAAAAAAGGGTAATCCGCAACAGGGGGGGGTTTTGGGGGGGCCCCAACCCAGGGGGGCAACCTACGGGGAAACACGAAAAAAAATTGGGGTTTTGGGGCCCCCTTTTTTTTTTTTTTTCCCCCCCTTTTTTTTTTAAAAAAGGGGCCCCCCTTTTTAAAAATTGGGGTCCAAACCCCAAAAAATTTTTCCCTCAAAAAAAATTGGGGAAAAGGGGGGGGAAAAAAGGGGGGAAAAAAAAAAAAAAAGGGGGGAAATTTTTAAAAAAAAACCCCCGAAGGGTTGTAATTTTTTAAATTATTTAATGAAGGGGTTTCATGAAACCCTTTTGGGGGGAATGTTTAACAAATTTTTTTTACTCTTCCGGTTTTTAAAAAAAAAATTTCCCCCCACTTTTTTCCGCCCTTTTAGGGCCCATTTTATTTAATTTAAAATTTTTAAATTTTTATGAAAGTCATAACTGGGTTTGATTTTCCCAAGGGGGTTTGGGGTTACCGTGGCAAGCAATAAAAATTTACACTTTAATTTTGCAAGGGGGGGGGGGGGCAGGAGGGTTTTGCAATTTCCTTTTGGGGTCACAAAATGGGGGTTTATTGGTTTATATCAAAGCTTCATTTTTCCAATTTTTTTACATTTACGTAAAATTAATAATTTTTTTGGCGTACTTTAACAAAATTTTTTATTTATTTTTCTTTTATAATTAATTTTTTTCTTTTTTTTTAGGGGGAAAAGAAAGGTCCTCTCAATTTCCCTTTTTTAAGGGTCTGAAAGAATTGAAAGATATTTTTTTGTGTTGCATTTTTAAAACTCTCAAATTTACCTTAAATTCTTTAAATTTTTTTAAGTTTTTTTTTTATTTTAATCTGTGTAAATGTTATTTTGGGCCCCCTATTTGCTTTTTTTTTTTTCCAATGGGCCCTATATGCCCCCAATATTTTCCCTTGAAAGTTGTAATCCACAACGCTTTTTGTCATTTTCATTTTTTTGTTTTTTTTCCCTTTTTGTTTCCCTTTTTTCTGTGAGTTTACTTTAAAACACCGGAAAAAAATTAATTGTTTTATCCCCCAAAAAATTGATTAGAATTATTTGCAATCTTCTTCGGGTTTTCTTGATATTTTTGGGCTCTACCCAGTGTTTTTTTTTTTTTAGCTAATACTACCTGGTTATCTCTGTCTTTTCTATGATGAATTTTGAAAAACCTTCAGTTTTTGATTCCTTCTCAAACTTTTGTTAAAATTTTTGGGGGAAAAATATTCTTTATTGCCCACGTTTTCTAATTTGTTTGGGTTGGGTTTTTCCCTGCAATCTTCTAAATTTAGCTCTATGTTCTAAAAAAAATTTTTCCCTTTCCAGAAATTATCCTTATTTATTAGAATTCCTATTTTGGGGGAAATTTTTTTTGTACAATAACGGCCCCTTTTAAGGGAGGCGAAACTTCCCGAGTAGGAATAAACAGAGAATTTCACTGCATATATAAGGGCAGTCAAGTACCTCAATTACTGGGACTGTTTGAAGTCCCTGGATCTGTACTCCTTGGAACACAGTCATGAAAGATGCATCATAATATACATTTTGGAAAATCCTAGAGGGACTTTTTTTTTTATATTTTTATTTAAAACAACACAATACATTAAATAGATAAAAGAACACATTATCAGTTCTTATTTCAAAAATTATAAATCCCATTGTCATATACATTACATCCAATGTAACTATGTTAAGTAAGATTACACAAGATAACATAACAATATTCATCATTATTATTATAACCAAGGAAAACCCAAACCTACAATCTGCATTATTTTTTCCACTTTGTTATTTATATATTATTAAATCCACAAAACCCTTTCAAACCCTCCTTTACAATACTCATCATTCCCATTTGCCGACACAGCTGACACTTCTTACCCCCCCCCCCGTATGTACAGTCCCCATTCTAAATAACATACATTAATTTCCCTTTTAATGAAGGGCCCATTAAAAAACAATTTCTACTAAAATAACCCAACCCTGCAGACTTCCAAACAAAAACAGTCAGGGTCATTATAAGACATGTAGGAACGAGTCCTGCATTTCATATTTTGTATACTTATACGCATTAATATACACATACGTGTATGTGCACTTATTCATAAGAACCAACTAAATCATACATAGAAATAAATCGCTAAATGACTTGTCTGCAAATAAACTAAATATTACAATTTATGATAGAACTATCCCCAAAGACATTGGTTCCCCCAAACACCCTACACATACACAAAGTTAATGTTACTGATTAACACTCTATATATAATAGGACCTTCCATACAAAAAAAGGGGGATATATAAAACCCCATAAAATACTTATATATTTTCATACATAGTGCAAAATGTACATATTCAATACAATAATAAAAAAGGGGTGTATGACAAGGCTAAATCTATCTTCAGATTAAAAATATATAAGACATAACCTCAATTTTACATATAAATAAAAACCTCCTATATAAAATGATTCTTTAACAAAAAGGGGAAAAAACCGAAAATCACATAACTTTTGACTCTGTGATTTTACAAAAATTCATAAGGTCTAACATACTCTACAATAAACTTTACCCACATAAACCCACCGTGCAAACCAATCAACATACCTCACCAGGCTTCCAATCACACCAAGAGGGTGCACCATGAAGAGACCAACCCCTTGCCTCTCACCCCATACTCAAACGGAGTAAACGTTCAACAGTAAGTCCACGATATCCCTCCGGAAAACTAATTACCCACCCTTCCCCCTATAATTGTTTGTTCCTACATGCTGTCCTATAAAAACTCGCCGCAGCGCTTTTATCCTAATGTTCCCTCCACCCCCCTCATCCCCAAGAAACATAAAGTAATCAACTATTACATATCTGATACCCCCTTCCCACCTCTTTGGGTACCCCTTCCATATCTAACATTAAAGCCCTAAGGGGTGATATCTTTCCCCCCCCCAAATTAAAAAGAAACCCTTTTTCAACCCCCAATCTTCACCTCCAATGCAAAAACAGAATATACTACATGAAAAGCGTTTCAACTTCCCCAAAAAAAGCGAAATGACCCTCTTTCACAAAACCCATTCGTCTTAGCACCTCTTTCGATGCTAACGTCCCCATAAGAAATCTATATACTAATTCCCTCGCTCTTGCCGGTATTCTTAATTTACTAAATTCACCCATATCACTCTCCAATCATATGTGGGATACACTGCCATCCCTTGCATAATTCCTGACGAGGGCCCCACACCACTAACCGTTTTACCTTGATTTTTTTTAAAACATTGCATACCTTTAACATAAACCGCAACAAGTCTTCACACTCCACAAAGTCCTGCCACCCCACCATTTGCGGATATCCCCATCACCTCCCCACCGAAGACCCCTTTCCCCCGCTGCCCGAATATCCTCTGCTTCAATATGCGCCTTCACCCTAGACCCTAATGCAATCAATCCAGTCTCCCTGCCTTACCGCAGTCTTACAACATCTTTGCCAACCACGCCCTCCCATAGCCCCACACATACCTTAAGACCCTTCTTTGCATTTCCATAATATCCTGACTTCTTAATGGGTAAATTTCCGCACTCCCCACACCTTACTAAAATCAGCGTATTTACCACCACAACCCTTGAGGGCAAGGTTACATCCCGGCCCTTAGACTCCTCAGCCTACTCAAAGCTCTGTCCATTACCATTTCTAAATTAACCCTCCTGCTTCCTGTGCATCTCCCCAAAAACAAAATCCCACAAATCTTTAGCTACTACAGTTATCCAACCAAACTCCTCCCCAAGGTCCCTCCTACCCAAGCCCCTACCTCCAACAAACCTAAATTTCTGCTTATTAACTCTCATCCCAGTAGCATTCCCAAAAATCTAAAATTACCCTTCCCACTTTTCTTAAATCTTCAATCTCATTAAGTAAAACAGTTGTATCATCTAATAACCAACAATATTTCCCAAAATATCCTCCACTCTCCCCCAACCTTCCATCCCACCATCAACCAGAACATAGAAAGGGTTCTGCATACAGAAAAAGATATTGGGAGAGGGGACACCCCTGCCTTAAACCCTTCCCATGCTTACTGACTACCCAACCTCCCATTACCTGTACTCTCATTGATGCTTCTCATACAAAGTCCTCACCATCCAACCACCTCCCCCCAAAAAACCCATTCTCCCATACTCCCCAATCAAAAATTCCTTCCACAAAATTTCATAAGTTTTTCTCCCAATCCAGACCTAGAATACCTCCCTTATTACTACCCTCAAGGAAATCCGAATACGACCATGACCTACCCGCATATTCCTCCCCGGGATACCAAACTGTCCCCATGTATCACCGACCCATGACCTTCTTCAGTCTATTACCCAAAATTTTCGCAAAAACCTTGTAATCAGCGCACATCAAAGATATGACGGTAAGCACTCAACTCTCTACCCCCCCCCTTTTTTGGGCACCAAAACTATGACACCCGTACTTTGCGATATGCCCAACTTCCCACTAGTTAAATATGGTCCAATAGCCAAAACAAAACACTGCCTAATACACCCCAATGTGCTCTATAAAAATCATTTGGTATACCGTCTACCCTGGTGTTTTCCCGGTACTCATCCCGAAAACTCCTCTTCCACCCCAACCTCACTTATACCCAACCTCCAACCCCACTCTATCCCGCTCACTTAAAACGTATGGAACCCCCCCTTTAAAAAACCCTCCCAGGAACCCCCCTCCCTCAAAATCCATTTCTCTCTAAACCAACTATCAGCATAGAGACTCATCTTTCCGTATTGGATAGGACTCGACCACTGGTACCCTCCCACCCCAGGGCTTTTCTCCAATTGTAGAATGGTGGTTACACTCTGTCGGTCCCGAAATTTACGTAAACATACCCAGACGGTTTTATCACCCCCCAAAACATTTCCCCTAACCCGCCCCAACCCAATTTTCATCAAACCTATCATTGTGTAATTCAGCTATTCTACTCCGCAGTCTGTCCATATCATCCCCCCTACCACCTCCCCCCCAAAATAACAATCTTGCAACTGTCCCTCCAGATAATTTTGCAAACCCAAAACGCCACCTCGCCTCCCCTCGTCCCCTAGCCATAAAAAAATTCGCTATTCCAGGTTTGCCTGCATTTCCCACCAATCTAACAGATCTATCTCCCTGTTCCTAGCCCCCCAAAAAGGCAAACCACCAAACACTGAAAAAAGGCCCTCCCCCCCTCCTTAAGAAGCCTTTCATTTAATTTCCAGTACCCAGAATAAATACGCACCACTCCATCCCACATCAAATCTGCTATTACCGCTTTTGTGATCAGAAAACCCCCCATCGAAGGGTTTTCACCCTCACAACATCTATACCCTGCTTAATATAAAAATTTTGTTAATCGCGCTTCATATCCCCTCGACGAACGTATGCTCCATAGGGGAACCCCCCTCCCACCACATCAACAACCCCAATATCTCGCAATAAAATCCCTCAGCACACTCAGCACACAACGCCCTCTCGGTTCGACATCACCACTCCAATCACACCCAAATTTCCAATCACCCCCTATTTCTGTTATAGCAGGCAACCTCTCAAGTGATACAGCAATACTTCTCTGACAAAATCTACTTTTACCCTGAATTACTATTGCTGGCATGTAAACTCCACGAAAAATAACTCGACTCTCACCCCAGACGCCATCCACCTCACGATCCTCACCCCCCCACTCTTCCCAACCGATGACACGCAAGGGGCTGGTCTCCTTTACCGCAACTGCTACCCCACCCTTTTAATTGCAAAACCACTGGTTACATACATCCATATCCTTTCACCCTCAACACACTACCAGCCCTGTGATTATGCTCTTGCAAAAAGCATATGTTTTAACATCAAACCGCCTTAAAAACCACTCCAACCAAACTTTCTTGACCTCAAGTCTTAAATCCATTAACATTTAAGCCGTGACACATCTGAAAATTAACAGAAGGGCGGCTTTTCCCCTATGCCTCCCCGGGAGTTTACCCACTGCCCATTTTCAAAATTACGTGTTCCTTTGCCACTCGAGTTTTTTCCCGTGCAATCACTTCCCCCCCTCCCTTTCCCAATTTGCAACTCAGGCCCCACCTCTACCATATGTGTCCTCGGGTCCACAACCCCTGCCCATGACTTCTTCCCCGGCCTCTGCCCTGGGGTAATGACCTCATCTATCCTGATGCCGCAGTTCGTTTCCTAGAACTCACACTTTCAACATATCACCTCAGACAATTCCTCCTGGTGTACCTCCACGGCCACCACATGCTCCCGCCCAATCTTACTCAAGTCTTCCTCAACAATTTGTTGTCCCCCCAAAGTTCCGCTTCACATGAACTGAGGACACCTTTTGCACAGGGTTCCTCCTCATCCAAAAAATCCTTGATCACATCTGCCAATAAAACCATCCAGGGTTGAAACTTTTCCCGGGCGAAAGTCTCCCCAGATGTCACCTTCAACTCCCCGACGCCCCCTGGGAGAGTGACACATGTCTCCGCCGCCGCACCTCCCGGGCGACCTCTTCGCTCCAGAGGTCATTCCCTCCGGCATCCCGAGGCATCAGAGCCAGGCACCAATTAAAACGACTGTTGAATCACAATTGGAGTGTCGAGAATTCGAGAACCCGCCTCCTAGGACACTGGGCGCCATGTGCTCATAAGAGTACATAGACGACATGTTTTCCTTTGGCCCAGCATAGTACACATAAACCGTGTTCTACAAAAACCGATCACGTAAATAGGATGGTATAGGCCCTTTTTAAGGTCATTTTAAGGGTGTAAGAACCTTCCGGCATTCCTTCATATGGACCATCCCTCCCCACCCCCATTGTTGCAGAATGCACTGTCCCATAACTTCGAAAAAACTCTGCAGGCCATAAGCCGTAGCCTCAAGGGTACATTCCGTACCTTACCCATGTTTAAGTACTTAGAGACGTCATGTAACACAACATCCATCGTTGAATTCACACTCATGCGTTGTTCTGGTAATGCTCGACAATTTTTTGTGTAGTAATCGACTCGTAGAATTTCAAAAAAGATTCTTGTTAAACCATTTAAGGGCGACGCCATACAATTCCGTTGGAATACCATATGTATCCCTGATGATTTAGGGAGAAGGACGTTCTCGTTATCTCCACTTACGTACCGAACCAGCTTCTATGCAAGATAGTATTCAAATCTCCGTACTGTATGGGTTTCCCCTTGTTGATATCCCAATGAGCAGCGCACGTCCTCACTACTCAATGGTTGTTGCTGAACTAAGGTAGCTCGCCTGAAGACAGCAGAGGGGTGCCGAGACAACCTCACTCCACCGTGGTCAGGCAGCGAATGAGTGGGACTAGTCCCAAATCTGCACACAAAAATCACTTCGTACGAAACCAGAAGACTCGGCAGAGTTACAGAACACACAAATAATGTAGCTGAAGTTTTGACAGTAAAGATTGAAAACCAAAAGCTTGTCATTGTGGCTGTTTATAAGCCACCAGATGCAACTTCCTAACAATTCAAGGAAACAGCTTTTGCAAACTGACTACTGTCTGGAAAACCTTCCTGCTGATGGGTGACTTCAACTTAAGATACCTAAAATGGAAGACTGACAAATAATGTTATACCAGAGATAACCCTAGGAGACAGCTCAGATGAAAATCCACACACCTATGAGCTTTTAAATTTTTGCAAGAAATTTACCTTAAGCCAACTTTACTGGAAAACACACTTGACCTTATTTTCATTAATAATGATGAACTGGTACAATATACTCGAATCACAATATAATCGTTATGCAGACAGGTATGTGCAGGGCTCCTGACCAGAAAAAATGAGTCAGTTATGAGTGTTTTCCTTCACCAAATTCAACTTCAATAATAGAAACATCCCGTGGGATCAAATTAACCCCATCCTAAATGAGATCATCGCTGGGAAGATATCCTAAAACAACACGGTTCCGAACCTGTGCCTAGAAAAATTAACTCGGTGGCAGCTGAGGTCTGCTCAAGGCACATTCCGCCTAAGAAAAAAAAGAAGAGGAGAAAATAATAAACTAGAAAAGAGGGAGATACTCCCTACAAGGGGAATGGCAAAAATCACAGAAAAAAGGCACTGGTTAGAGAAATAGAAAATACCGAACTAAAGCTTAAGGAATCATACAGAACCAGGTAACAGGAAGATTTAATCATTAACAGAAAACAGAAATAAACCCAAAATATTTTTATCCCAAATCTCGGTGCAAAAAACAACGATCCGAGTATTGGACTACTGCTTGAGAAGACAGACTAAACATAAAACAAGAAAGAAAATGAGGTGATATACTAAAGTTCCAAATGACTCAGTGTTAGTTAGGCCGTTAATCAGATTAAGTGTCGGCATTCTAAATGAATTTTTTTATGATCGAGACTCAAAATTTGATAATTCCAGAATTCTGATATAACCCTGATACCATAGGACTTTGAAAAGCAATAAATGATACTGCACCATACACTCTGCCACAGATCCAGACCTCGTGGAACTCCGTGTTCGTCAAGAACTACAAGGAAACCCCTTTTGTGTGGCCTAAAATATTTCTGTGGAGAGGGAGCATAGACACGGGGGTTTTCCCACAAGTCACTAAAAACAATAGATATATCCCTCACTCCACAAAGGTGCAGTAAAACAATTGAAATAAATTACCGACCGATATCACTAACGTCCCAACGATAAAAATCTTTGAAAGTTCTAATAAGCAAAGATCTCCACCCACCTGGACACCCAACACTTTGCAACAAGCCAGGCAGCTGGGTTTAGAACAGTCGCTGGTGCATTACAATACTGACCACTAGGACATGATCTTGGATGCACTTGAGGACAAACAAATGCAAATGTAGTTTACACATACTTTGCAAAAGCCTTCACGATAAGTAATGAATTGATGGTTAATAGCGCACAAAATGCTGATAAAGGAATAACAGGAAAACTTGGTAGATGGATACATAACTTTCTAACAATTATAGACACAAATGATAATATTAAATAGAAAGCCTAGAGGCAACTACAGTGAGAAACTCTGCTTGACATACTCACCCTTCCCGTTCTTCTTCTTCATCCTCGTATCTAACAACAGTACCATATCCTTCTTTGGTGAGAGTGCGAGAATCGCAAATTTGCATGACAGAGTCATCTATTGAGGGACACTGCAAATCCCCAAGCGAAGTCAACTAAGTCTTTAAATGGGACACGGCAAAAAAAACATTGAATTTCATGAAGAAAAATTTCAATTACTTTCGCGTGGTAAAACTCGATGAAATAAAAACTGGATCAAAGTACAAACAAAATTCAAGCCACAACAATGTGAAGGACTGGAGTGATATGTCATAGAGATCTCACTTCAAAGATCACAGCATTTGTTTCTACTAAATCTGCTAGGAAAATGTTAAGATGAATAATGAGAACCTTCAAACTAGGACGCCCAAGCCAGTAATGATTCTCCTTCAAATCTCTCTCTTGTTCACTCTACGTTTGTGAGTATTGCTGTACTCAAACGGCCTCTTTCAAGTAGGCGAAATTGCAGATCTAGAGAATATACAGAGAACTTTACACTGCACATATAAACACAGTCAAGCACCTCAATTGCTGTGACTGATTAGTTCCTTGACATGTACTCCTTGGAAGACATACGATAACGATACATCATAAAAATACACACAAAAAATCCTAGAGGGGCCCTATCCCAAAACTTGCACACAGAAATCGTTTCCTACATAAGAAAAAAGATTGGGCAGGAGGTGCACGATCCTCCAGTGAAAGTATAGCGCCCCATGAGTGCACTAAGAGCAACACAGTAGTGTCCATGGCCCCAAACTGTTCAACAGCCTCCCAGCAACAAAAAGGAGAATTACCATAGACCCTTGCTGTGTTTCAAGAGGGTGCTGGCAGGCACATAAATCACTACCTGACCAGCCGGGCTGTTTAAGTACGTGGTTTGCTTTGCGTGCGGCTAGCAGTAACAGCCTGTTCAACAGGTTCTCTAATACATTTGACGTCTCTCTATAACACCCACCAGGTCAGATTCAGGTACAGCCCCTACTTGTTTTCTTTTGTCTCTCGCTCATTTAAATATATTCTGCATTTTGCTTTATAGAGGTCTTTAAATTTACGGGGGGGGGGGGGGTTTATATATCCTTTTAAAGTTGCATTTTCCATATGTAATTTCCTTACTTTTTTTTTTGTACACAAGTTATTTTTACAGGCTAAGAGCTGTCATGGTACCTCAGGTCGTTTCAGAGCCCAGCACTGTGTAAGGTATGCTACCATCCCCCCAGGATGCCACCCATGACAGTTGATTAACACCCAGGTACCTACTTACTGCTAGCTGAACAGAGGCAGCAGGCATAAGGAAACATGCCCAGTGTTTCGCCCATGCCAGGGATCGAGCCACAGACACTCAGGGTGTGAGCTGAGTGCGCTGCCAACCGAGTCCTATCTGATAATGTTCACCTGTAGTCATTCCATCCATCCACTGGTTGACTTGTCTGCAGGTGTAATGGTATTAGCACAGTGGTGGTGGTACCTCGTACCCTCAGCCACAGTGGTGGTGGTACCTCGTACCCTCAGCCACAGTGGTGGTGGTACCTCGTACCCTCAGCCACAGTGATGTGGTACCTCTTTACCTCACCACAGTGGTGGAGGTACCTGCGTACCCTAGCCACAGTGGTGGTTGGTACCTCTTCCCGGCACAGCCACAATGGTGGTGGTACATCGTACCCTCACCACCAGTGGTGCTGTACCCTCGTACCCTCAGCCACAGTGGTGGTGGTACCTCTCGTACCCTCAGCCCACAGTGGAGTGGTATCCTACGTACCCTCAGCCACAGAGGTGTTGGAAGCCACGTACCCACAGCCACAGTGGTTCTGGGTACCGTCGTACCCCTCCGCCACAGGGTTGTGGTACCCTTACCCTCAGCCACAGTGATGGTGGTACCTCGTCCCCTCAGCCACAGTGGAGTGGTACCTCTACCCGAGCGAGCCACAGTGGTGGTGGTACCGGGTATCGTACTCTCATCCACAGTGGTGCTGGTACCTGAACCCTCAGCACAGTGTAGTGTACCTCGTACCCTCACCCACAGTTGATGTGGTAACCTCGTACCCACAGCCACAGTTATGGTGGTACCTAGTCGTACCCTCATCCACAGTGGTGGTATTACCGGGTCGTACCCTCACCACAGTTGTGGTGGTACCCCTCGTACCCTCACCACAGTGGTGGTGGTACCCCTCGTACCCTCAGCCACAGTGTGGTGGTACCTCGTACCCTCAGCCCACAGTGGTGGTGGTACCTCGTACCCTCAGTCCACATGATGTTGGTACCCTCGTACCCTCAGCCACAGTGACGTTGGTACCTCGTAACCCTCAGCCACATGGTGGTGGAACCTTCGTGCGCGCGCACACCACAGTGGTGGTGGTACTCTACCTCCGCCACAGTGGTGTTGTACCGGGGGGGGGGGTCGTACCCTCAGCCACTGAGTGGTGTTGGTACCGTCATACCCTCAGCTACAGTGGTGGTGGAACCCTCGTACCTCAGCACAGTGGTGGTGGTACCCCTCATACCCTCACTCCAGGGGTGGTAGTATCATCAACCTCAGCCACATGGTGGTTGGTACCTCAACCCTCAGCGCCACAGTGGGTGGTGGACCTCATAACCCTCAGCTACAGTGGGGTTGTATCCTCATAGACCCTCAGCCCAGTGGTGTGTTGGTTACCTCATACATCAGCCACAGTGGTGGTGGTACCTCATAACCCTCAGCCACATGTGGTGGTACTCCCTACACTCAGCCAAGTGGTGGTGGAACCTCGTACCCTCACCACAGTGGTGGTGTACTCAAACCCTCACCTCAGCGGAGGTGGTAACCCATCGTACTCCTCAGCCACAGTGGTGGTGGTACCTCGTACCCTCACCTACAGGCGTGGTGGTACCTCCGTACGCCTCAGCCACAGTGGGGCGGTACCTCGTACCCTCAGCCCCACAGTGGTGTGGTACCGTCATACCCTCAGCCACATTGTGGGTGTACCTCAACACCCTCAGCCACAGTGTGGTGGTACCTCAAACCCTCAGCACACAGTGGTGGTGGTACCTCATACCCATCAGCCAACAGAGGTGGTGGTACCCTCATAACCCTCAGCAACAGTGGTGGTGGAATCCTCGTACCCTCAACCACAGTGTGGTGGTACCCAACCCTCACAACAGCCGGTGGTGGTACCTATAATAACCCTCACCACAGTGGTTGTGGTACCTTGACCCCACAGCCACAGCGGTGATGGAACCACTCGAAACCCACAGCCCAGTGGTGGCGGTACCTCGTACCCTCCGCCACGTGGGTTGTGGAACCTCATACCCTCAGCCACAGTGGAGGTGCACAACCGTCGTACCCTCAGCCACAGAGTGGTGGCACCTCGTACCCACAACCACATGGTGGTGGAACCACGAACCCTCATCCAACAGTTGTGGTGGTACCTCTTACCCTCAGGCACATTGGTGGTTGTACCCTCGTACCCTCAGCCACAGTGGTGGTGGTTCCTCGTAACCCTCACCACAAGGAGGGTGGCACCTCGTTACCCTCAGCCACAGTGGTGGTGGTACCTCGTACCCTCAGCCACAGTGGTGTGTGGGTACCTCGTTACCCTCATCTTCACTATGGAGGTGGTACCTCGTACCCATCCAGCCACAGAGGTGGTGGTACTCGTACCCTCAGGCACAGTGGTGTGGTACCTCGTACTCCACAGCCACAGTGGTGGTGGTTACCTCTACCCTCAGCCACAGTGGTGTGGTAACCTCGTACCCACAGCCACAGTGGTGGTGGTACCTCGTACCCTCATCCACAGTGAATGGTGGTACCCACGTACCCTCGGCCACAGTGGTTGGTGGTACCTCGTCCCCCAGTCACAGGATGTGGTACCTCGTACCCCTCAGCCACAGTGATGTGGTACCTCGTACCCCTAATGTCACAGTGGTGGGTACCTCGTACCCTCAGCCACAGTGATGGTGGTACCTCGTAACCCATCGGCCACAGTGGTGGTGGACCCTCGTACCCTCAGCCACAGTGGTGGTGGTACCCTCGTAACCCGCCACAGTGGTGGTGGTACCGTCGTAACGCTCAGTCCAACAGTGATGGTGGTACACTCGTACCCTCAGCCACAGTGATTGGTGGTACCATCGTACCCTCAAGGTCCACAGTGGTGGTGGTACCTCGTACCACACACAGTGGAGGTTGGTACCTCGTGCCTCATCCACAGTTGTGGTGGTTTAACCTCGTAACCCTCAGCCACCGTGTTGGTGGGGTACCTCGTACCCTAGCACAGGGGTGGTGGTACCTCATTTGTGGTGGTACTCGTGACACCTCAGCCACAGGGTGGTGGTACCTCGTACCTCAGCCACATGGTGGGAGGTACCTCGTACTCTCAGCCACAGTGGTGGTGGTACCGTCGCTCTTCCTCAGCCACAGTGGTGTGGTAACCGATCGTACTCTCATCTCAGCCACAGGGGTGGTGGCACCTCGTACCCTCAGCCACAGTGGTGGTGTAAACTGTCGGCACTCTTCTAGCCAAAATGGTGTGGTACCTCGTACTCTCAGCCACAGTGGTGGTGGCACCCTCGTACCCCTCAGCCACAAGTGGGTGGGGTACCTCGTACTCTCTCAGCACAGTGGTGATGGTACCTCGTACCCTCAGCCACAGTGGTGGTGTACCTCGTACTCTAGGCCACAGTGGTGGTGGTACTCGTACTCTCAGCCACAGTGTTGTTGGTACCTCGTACTCTCAGCCACAAGTGGTGGTGGTACCTTCTACTCCTCAGCCACAGTGGTGGTGTACCTCGTACCCTCATCACAGTGGTGGTGTGTACCATCGTACCCTACTCAGCACAGTGGTGGTTTATACTCGTACCCTCAGCCACAGTGGTGATGGAACCTATCGTACCCTCAGCCAGCAGTGAAGGTGGGTACCCGCTCGTACCCTCCAGCCACAGTTGTTGTACTCCCTCGTACCCTCAGCCACAGTGTGGTGGTACCTCGGTACCCTCAGCCACAGTTTTTTTGATGGTGGTAACCTCGTACCCTCAGCCACATGATGGTGGTGGACCTGCGTACCCTCAGCCACAGTGGTGGTGGTACCTCGTACCTTCAGCCACATGGTGTTGGTACATCGTAGCCTCAAGCACAGTGTGTGGTGGTACCTCTCGTACCCTCAGCCACAGTGTGTGAGGTACCTCGTACCCCTCAGTCTCTCTCTCTACTATCTGGGGGGTGGTACCTCGTACCTCAGCCACAGTGGTGGTGGTACCTCGTACCCTCGCCACAGTGGTGGTGGTACCTCGTATAACCCTCGGCGCACAGTGGTGGTGGGTGAACCACGGCGTACCCTCATGTCGCAAGGCGCGAGGTGGTGTGTTAACATCGGGTACCCTCAGCCATCAGGTGTGTGGTGGAGTACCTGGTCGGTACCCGCTTCACAGTGATGGTGGTACCTCGTACCCTCACCACAGAGATGGGGGTACCTATGGGGGGGGGCGGGGGACTCAGTATATTGATGGTTACCTTCGTACACCTCAGACCACAGTTGGATCGAACGACATTACACTTAGTGTCTGAGAGATGAATTCTGGGGGAGGTGTGGGGGGGAGGAGGGGCAAAGGATTTTTCTTAGGGTGTAAGGTTGGTCCTGAGACTATTTTTTTTTTTGGGGGAGGGGGCATTCACATTATAACAACTGCCCTCCACACAACACTGACACGACGTGCAACACTCTACTGCCTCACTTACAACACTGCGCACATACAGAAACCACTCTACTGCCTCCACTTACACAACACTGACACTGCAACACATATCGTATGGGCCTCCACTACAACACTGACACATACAACACTCTACTGCTCTAGCTGCCTTCCACTACAACACGACACCTACAACCCTCTAACTGCCTTCCACTACCAACACTGACACATACAACACTCTACCTGCTCCACTTCAACACAGACACATACAACACTCTATAACTGCTCCACTACTAACACTGACACATACAACACCTACTGCCTCCACTAACTAACACTGACACATTACGAACACTCTACGCACCACTACTAACGCCTACTGACACATACAACACTCTTACTGCCATCCACTACTAACACTGACACTGCAAGACTCTCTATACTCAACTGCCTCCACTACCAACACTGGCCACATACAACACTCCTACTGCTCCACTACTAACACTGACCCATGCAACACTCTACTGCCTCCCACTACAACACTGATACATACAAAACACCTTACTGCCTCCACTACAACACTGATACATACAACACTCTACTGCCTCCACTACAACACTGACACGTGGAACACTCTACTGCCTCCACTACATCACTGACACATACAACACTCACTTGCTCCACTACAACACTGGACACATACAACACTCTACTTGCTCCACTACAACACTGACACATGCAACACTCTACTGCCTCCACTACAACACTGACACATACAACACTCTACTGCCTCCACTACAACACTGACACATACAACACTCTACTGCCTCCACTACAACACTGACACATACAACACTCTACTGCCTCCACTACTAACACTGCTACATACAACACTCTACTTGCCAACCACACAACACAGGACCATACAAACTCTACTGCCTCCACTACAACACAGACACATAACCACACACTACTGCCTCCACTACAACACACTGATACATACAAACTCTATGCCTCCACTACAACACTGACCACATACAACACTCTACTTACTGCCCCACTACAACACTGACACATACAACACCTACTGCCACCAATACAACACTGACACATACAACACTTCTACTGCCTCCAACTACAAACTGATACTACAACACCTTCTGCCTCCACTACAACACTGATACATACAACACTCTAACTGCCTCCCACACAACACTTGATCCTACAACACTCTACTTGCCTCCACTACAACACTGATACATACAACACTCTACTGCCTCCACTACAACACTGATACATACAACACTCTACTGCCACCACTACAAACGACACATACAACACTCTACGCCTCCACTACAACACTGACACAAACACACTCTACTGCCACCGACTACAACACTGACACATAACAACACTACTCCTCTGCCTCCACTACAACACGACACATACAACACTCTACTTACCAGCCACCACTACAACACAGACACATACAACACTCTACTGCTCCACTACAACACTGTTACATACAACACTCTACTGCCTCCACTACAACAACTGATACATACAACACATCTACTGCCTCCACTACAACACATGACACGTGTAACACTCACTGCGTCCACTACAACACTGACACATATCAACACTCTAACAGCCACCACTACAACACTGACACTACAACAACTCTACTTACTGCCTCTACTACAACACTGAACACAAACAACACTCTACTGCCACCACTACAACACTGACACAGATACAACAACTCTACTACTGGCCTCCACTACAACACTGGATACATACAACACTCTACTGCCCTCCACTACACACTGATACATACAACACTCTACTGCGTCCACTACAACACTGACCACTGGAAACACTCAACTGCCTCCTACTACAACACTGACACATACAACACTCTATGCCGTCCACTACAACACTGATACATAAAACACTCTACTGCCACCACTAAACATGACACAACAACACTCTACGGCCCCCCTACAACACTGACACTCAACACTCTACTGCCTCCCTACAAACACTGACCATAAACACTCTACTGCCTCCACACAACACTGACACATACAACACCAAATGCCCCCTACTAACACTGATACATACAAAAAAACTCTACTGCCACCACTACAACACTGAACATACAACACTCTACTGCCTTTTCCCCTACAAACGACACTAAAAACTCTACTGCTCCACACAAAACTGAACATACAACACTCTACTGCCTCCCACTACAAAACTGACACATACAACACTCTACTGCCTCCACTACAACACTGACACATACAACAATTAATGCCACCCCTACAACACGACACATACAACATTACGCCTCCCAAAACAACACGATACATCAACCCCTCTACTGCCTCCACTACAACACGGGGACATACAACACTCTACTGCCTCCACTACAACACGAACAACAACACTTTAGCCTCCACTAAACACTGATACTACAACACCTACTGCCTCCACTACAAAACCCGAACATACAACACCTATCCACCAAAACAACACTGACACTACAACACTCTACTGCCTCCCTACAACACTGACACATACAACACTCTACTGCCACCAACAAACACAAATAAAACCCCTACTGCCTCCACTACAACACGACACCTACAACACTCTACTGCCCCCATACAACACTACCAAACAACACTCTACTGCCCCCCACTACAACACGAACATACAACACTCTACGCCTCCACTAAAAAAACCCGCATACAACACCAAAATCCTCCCTCAACACTGACACTAACACTCTACTGCCTCCCCCTACAACACTGACACATACAACCTCTACTGCCCCACTACAACATGACACATACAACACTCTACCCTTACTACAACACTGCACTAAACTCACTGCCCCACTAAACATGACACAAAACACTCTACTGCCCCCACTACAACACGAACTTACAACACTCTTTTCTGCCCCACTTACAACACTGAAAACAAAAACCCCTTACTGCCCCCACTACAACACGAACTGAACACTCACTGCCCCCACTACAAAACTGACAATACAACATTTTTCTATGCCTCCACTACAACACTGAACTCAACACCTACTGCCCCACTACAACACTGACACAACAACACTCTACTGCCTCCACTACAAACTGCACTCAACCCTCTCTGCCTCCATCCCCCAAAAA
>NC_069408.1:5588260-5625456 GCF_026875155.1 Cherax quadricarinatus | reverse complement strand
GAGCAATTTATTTTAGCCTAACCCAACTAAATATATTTTTAGATTTGTTTACAGTAATTTAATACTAAACAAACACAGTGAAATATGTTTTTTTCGTTAGGTTCAGAATGATTTTGGCGAAATTATTACATACACAAATTTTCACTTGTCCTATATGGCAAAATGATCGTTGCTATATAAGCCAAGATCGCAAATTCTGCCTATTCGGCACGACATATATATATATATATATATATATATATATATATATATATATATATATATATATATATTGTGTGTGTGTGTGTGTGTTTATGTGTGTGTTTATGTGTGTGTTTGTGTGTGTGTTTGTGTGTGTTGTGTGTGTGTGTGTTGTGTGTGGTGTGTGTGTGTGTGTGTGTGTGTTTTGTGTGTTGTATGTATGTATGTATGTTACATGTACACACAATGTACAGACACATACTGACATAAACATAATACACACAAATTACCTTTCCAATTCCCCAAAAGAAAGCATATAGCAAGACTGTGGTACAAGTAGCTTCTCAGAAAATACCATAACGAGAGATTGAGAGGTATTGACTAGTAGCAATTTCTTCAGTCCAATAATAAGAAACTCAGCGTATCGTGTGTCTTATAAAGTGTAACATTAACATACATCACTGGCTCAGTGTGTAGTTTTTTGGGGGCAGGGAGGGAAGAGGGAAAGAGAGGGAATGAGGGAGAGAGAGAGACAGAGAGAAGGGGGGAGGGAAGGAAAGTGACCCTTCTCAGTATCAGGAAGGACGTCAGCTTGAGCACTCAAACTGACAACAGTCTTATAATTTTCAGTAATAAATTTTGCAAGGAGGAAAGTGAACAGCAGTTTATCGAATATTGAGTTTAGAGTCTGGTGCTGGTGTTGTAGTTTAGTGTGTCTGGTACTGGTGTTATAGTTTAGTGAGACTGGTTCTCGTGTTGTAGTTTAGTGTGTCTGGTGCTGGTGTTGTAGTTTAGTGTGTCTGGTACTGGTGTTGTAGTTTAGTGAGACTGGTTCTCGTGTTGTAGTTTAGTGTGTCTGGTGCTGGTGTTGTAGTTTAGTGTGTCTGGTACTGGTGTTATAGTTTAGTGAGACTGGTTCTCGTGTTGTAGTTTAGTGTGTCTAGTGCTGGTGTTGTGTTTAGTGTGTCTGGAGCTAGTGTTGTAGTGTAGTGTGTCTGGTGCTGGTGTTGTAGTTTAGTGTGTCTGTTGCTGGTGTTGTAGTTTAGTGTGTCTGGTGCTGGTGTTGTAGTTTAGTGTGTCTGGTGCTGGTGTTGTAGTTTAATGTGTCTGGTGCTGGTGTTATAGTTTAGTGAGACTGGTTCTCGTGTTGTAGTTTAGTGTGTCTGGTGCTGGTGTTGTAGTTTAGTGTGTCTGGTACTGATGTTATAGTTTAATGAGACTGGTTCTCGTGTTACAGTTTAGTGTGTCTGGTACTGGTGTTATAGTTTAGTGAGACTGGTTCTCGTGTTGTAGTTTAGTGTGTCTGGTGCTGGTGTTGTAGTTTAGTGTGTCTTATGCTGGCGATGTAGTTTAGTTTGTGTGGTGCTGGTGTTGTAGCTTATTGAGACTAGTGCTGGAGATGTAATTTAGTGTGTCTGGTGTTGGTGTTTTAGTTTTGTGAATCTATTGCTGATGTTTTAGTTTATCTACTCTTGTGGTGGTGTTGTAGAATAGAGGGTGTGGAACTGGTGTTGTAGTTTAGTGAGTGTGGTGCTGGTGTTGTAGTTTGTTGTGTGTCGTTCTGGTGCTGTAATTTAGTGAGTTTGGTGCATGAGTTTGTAGTTTAGTATGTCTTGTGCTGTCGATGTAGTTTAGTGTGCGTGTCGTGCTTGCGTTGTAGTTTAATGTAATTGGTGCTGGCGATGTAGTTTACTGTGCCTAGTGTTGTAGTTTAGATGTGTGGTGCTGGTGTTGTAGTTTAGTGATACTGGTGCTGGTGTTGTAGTTCAGTGTGTGTTGTGCTGATGTTGTAGTTTAGTGTGTGTTGTGCTAATGTTGTAGTTTAGTGTGTGTTGTGCTGATGTTGTAGTTTAGTGTGTGTGGTGGTTGGGGTTGTAGTTTAGTGTGTCTGGTACTAGTTTTGTAGTTTAGTAATTCTGGCGTTGATTTTTTAGTGTACTATGTCTGGTACTGGTGATTTGGTTTAGTATGTGTGGTAATGCTTTAATAGTTTAGTGATCCTGGTGTTGGTTTTGTATTTTTAGTGTGTCTGGTGCTGGTGTTATACTTTACTGTGTGTGGTGCTGGTGCTGCAGTTTCGTATGTGCAGTGCGGGCGTTGTAGCTTAGTTGTGTGGTGCTGGTTTAGTAGTTTAGTAATTCTGGGGGTGGTGTTTTGTATTTTAATGTGTGTGATGCTGATTGTAGTTTAGTATGTGTGGTGATGATGTTGTACTTTAGTGTGTCTGGTATTGGTGTTGTAGTTTATTGTGTGGGTGTGGTGCTAGTGTTGTAGTTTAGTGTGTCTGGTGATGGTGTTGTAGTTTATTGCGTGTGTGGTGCTAGTGTTGTAGTTTAGTGTGTGTGGTACTGGTGTTGTAGCTTAGTGAGCCTGGTGCTAGTGTTGTAGTTTGCTGTGTGTGGTTCTGGTGCTGTAATTTAGTGAGTTTGGTGCTGGTGTTGTAGTTTAGTGTGTGTGATGCTAGTGTTGTAGTTTAGTTTGTATGGTGCTGGTGTTGAAGTTTAATGTGTGTGGTGCTTGTATTGCAGTTTAGTGTGACGGGTGCTGGTTTTGTAGTTTAGTGATTCTGGTGCTTTGTTGTAGTCTAGTGTGTCTGGTGCTGGCCGTGTAGTTTAGTGTGTCTGGTGTTGTAGTGTAGTATATGTGGTGCTAGTGTTGAGTTTAGTGTGTCGTAAGCTGCCGATGTAGTTTTGTGTGAGTGGTGCTGGTGTTATAGTTTATTGAGTTTGGTGCTGGCAATGTAGCTTAGTATGTCTGGTGCTGGTCTTGTAATTTAGTGAATCTATTGCTGGTGCTTTAGTTTATTGATTCTGTTGGTGTGTTGTAGTTTAGTGTGTGTGGTGCTGGTGTTGTAGTTTAGTGTGTGTGGTGCTGGTGTTGTAGTATAGAGTGTCTGGTGTTTAGTGTAAGTGGTGCTTGTGTTGTAATTTAGTGCGTCTGGTGTTTAGTGATACTGGTGCGGGTGTCGTAGTTCAGTGTGTATGGTGCTGGTGTTGTAGTTTAGTGTGTGTGGTGCTGGTATTGTAGTATAGTGTGTCTGGTGTTTAGTGTAAGTGGTGCTTGTGTTGTAATTTAGTGCGTCTGGTGTTTAGTGACACTGGTGCGGGTGTCGTAGTTCAGTGTGTATGGTGCTGGTGTTGTAGTTTAGTGTGTGTGGTGCTGGTGTTATAGTATAGTGTGTCTGGTGTTCAGTGTAAGTGGTGCTTGTGTTGTAATTTAGTGTGTCTGGTGTTTAGTGATACTGGTGCGGGTGTCGTAGTTCAGTGTGTATGGTGCTGGTGTTGTAGTTTAGTGTGTGTGGTGCTGGTGTTATAGTATAGTGTGTCTGGTGTTTAGTGTAAGTGGTGCTTGTGTTGTAATTTAGTGCGTCTGGTGTTTAGTGTGTGTGGTGCTGGTGTTGTAAATTAGTGTGTTTGGATTTTAGTGTGTGTGGTGCTAGTGTTGTAATTAGTGTCTGGTGCTGTTGTTGTAGTTTATTTTGTCTGGTGTTGCCGTTTAGTGGGTCTGGTGCTGGTGTTGTAGTTTAGTGTATGTGTGGTGCTGGTAATATTGATTAGTGTATCTTGTGCTGGTGTTGTAGTTTAGTGCGTCTGGTGCTTGTGTTGTTGAGTGGGTCTGATGCTGGTGTTGTAGTTAGTGTGTATCGTGCTGGTGTTGTAGTTTTGTGTGTATGGTGTCGGTGTTTAGTTTAGTGTGCTTCGTGCTGGTGTTGTAGTTTTGAGTGTATGGTGTTGGTGTTGTAGTTTAGTGTGTATGGTGCTCGTGTTGTAGTTTGGTGTGGTCTGGTGATGGTGTTGTAGTATAGTGTGTATGATGCTGCTGTTGTAGTTTAGTTTGCATGGTGCTGGTGTAGCTAAGTGGGTCTGGTGCTGTAGTTTACTGTGTCTGGTGTTGGTGTTGTAGTTTAGTGAGTCTGCTGCTGGTGTTGTAGTTTAGTGTGTCTGGTGCTAGTGTTGTAGTTTAGTGAGTCTGGTGCTTGTGTTATAGTTTAGAGTGTCTAGTGCTGTTTTGTAGTTTAGTGTGTCTGGTGCTGGTTTTGCAGTTTAGTATGTCTGGTGCTGGCGTTGTAGTTTAATGAGTCTGGTGCTGATGTTAAAGTTTACTCTGTCTGGTGTTGTTGTTGTTGTAGTTTAGTGTGTGTCTCACGCTGGTGTTGAAATTTAGTGAGTCTGGTGCTGTAGTTTACTGTGTCTGGTGTTGGTGTTGTAGTTTAGTGTGTGTTGCTGATTTCGTAGTTGAGTGTATCTGATGCCGGTGTTGCAGTTTAGTGTGTGTGTGGTGCTTGTGTTCTGGTTTACTGTGTCTGGTGGAGGTATTACAGTTTTATGTGTGTGTGATGCTGGTGATGAAGTTCAGTGAGTCTGGCGTGGTGTTGTAGTTTACTGGGTCTGGTGTTGGTGTTGTAGTTTAGTGTATGTGATTCTGATGTTGTAGTTTAGTGTGCCTGATGCTGATGTTGTAGTTTAGTGTGTGTGTGGTGCTCTTGTTTTGTTTAGTGCTTCTGGTGCTGGTGCTATAGATTAGTGTTTGTGTTGCTGGTGTTGTTGTATAGTAATTCTGGTGTTGGTTTTGCAGTTTAGTGTGTCTGGTGCTATTGTTGAAGTTTAGTGTGTGTGGTGTTGTAATTAAGTATGTGTGTGGTGCTGGTGTTGTTGTATAGTGTGTGTGGTGCTGGTGTTGTAGTTTAATGTTTGTGGTGCTGATGTAGTTTAGTGTGTCTTATGCTGACGATGTAGTTTAGTGTGCGTGTGGTGCTTGTGTTGTAGTTTAATGCAATTTGTGCTGGCGATGTAGTTTAATGTGCCTAGTGTTGTAGTTTAGGATGTGTGGTGCTGGTGTTGTAGTTTAGTGTGTCTTATGCTGGATATGCAGTTTAGTGTGTCTGGTGTTGTAGTTTAGTATGTATGGTGCTTGTGTTGTAGTTTATTGAGCCTGGTGATAGCGATTTATCTTAGTGTGTCTGGTGCTGGTGTTGTAATTTAGTGAATCAATTACTGGTGCTTTAGTTTATTGATTCTGGTGGTGGTGTTGTAGTTTAGTGTGTGTAGTGCTAGTATTGTAGTTTAGTGTGTCTGGTGCTGGAGTTGTAGCTTAGTGTGTCTGGTGCTGGTGTTGTAGTTTAGTGTGTCTGGTGCTGGTGTTGTAGTTTAGTGTGTCTGGTGCTGGTGTTGTAGTTTAGTGTGTCTGGTGCTGGTGTTGTAGTTTAGTGTGTCTGGTGCTGGTGTTGTAGTTTAGTGTGTCTGGTGCTGGTGTTGTAGTTTAGTGTGTCTGGTGCTGGTGTTGTAGTTTAGTGTGTCTTGTGCTGGTGTTGTAGTTTAGTGTGTCTGGTGCTGGTGTTGTAGCTTAGTGTGTCTGGTGCTGGTGTTGTAGTTTAGTGTGTCTGGTGCTGGTGTTGTAGTTTAGTGTGTCTTGTGCTGGGTGTTGTAGTTTAGTGTGTCTGGTGCTGGTGTTGTAGTTTAGTGTGATGGTGCTGGTGTTGTCTTAGTGTGTCTGTGTGGTGTTGGCTTAGTGGGTCTGGTGCTGGTGTTTTTATTTTAGGGTGTCTGGTGCTGGTGTTGTAGTTTAGTGTGTCTGGTGTGGTGTTGTAGCTTAGTGTTTTGGTGCTGGTGTTGTAGTTTAGTGTGTCTGGTGCTGGTGTTGTATTTTTGGGTGTGTTTGTGTGGTGTTGTAGTTTAGTGTGTCTGGTGCTGGTGTTGTAGCTTAGTGTGTCTGGTGCTGGGGGTTGTAGTTTAGTGTGTCTGTGCTGGTGTTGTAGTTTAGTGTGCCCTGGTGCTGGTGTTGTAGTTTAGTTTTGTTCTGTGCTGGTGTTGTGTTTAGTGTGTCTGGTGTGGTTTTGTAGTTTAGTGTGTTTTGTGCTGGTGTTGTAGTTTAGTGTGTCTGGTGCTGGTGTTGTAGTTTAGTGTGTTTGTGCTGGTGTTGTAGTTTAGTGTGTCGGGTGCTGGTGTTGTAGTTTAGTGGTGTCTGGTGCTGGTGTTGTAGTTTATGTGTGTCTTGTGCTGGTGTTGTAGTTTAGTGTGTCTTGGTGCTGGTGTTGTAGTTTAGGTGGTCTGGTGCTGGTGTTGTAGTTTAGTGTGTCGGTGCTGGTGTTGTAGTTTTAGTGTGTCTGGTGTGGTGTTGAGTTTAGTGTGTCTTGTGCTGGTGTTGTAGTTTAGTGTGTCTGGGCTGGTGTTGTAGTTTAGTGTGTCTGGTGCTGGTGTTGTAGTTTAGTGTGTCTGGGTGCTGGTTTTGGGTAGTTAGTGTGTCTGGTGCTGGTGTTGTAGGTTTAGTGTGTCTTGTGCTGGTTTGTAGTTTAGTGTGTCTGGTGCGGTGTTGTAGTTTAGTGTGTCTGGTGCTGGTGTTGTAGTTTAGTGTGTCTGGTGTGGTGTTGTAGTTTAGTGTGTCTGGTGCTGGGGTTTGTGTTTAGTGTGTCTGGTGTGGTGTTGTAGTTTAGGTGTCGGGTCTGGTGTTGTAGTTTAAAGTTTTGTCTGGTGCTGGTGTTGTAGTTTAGTGTGTCTGGTGCGGTGTTGTAGTTTAGTGTGTTTTGGGTGCTGGTGTTGTAGTTTAGTGTGTCTGATGCTGGTGTTGTGTTTAGTGTGTCTGGTGTGGTATGTTGTAGTTTAGTGTGTCTGGTGCTGGTGTTGTGGGTTTATTTGTGTCTGGTGCTGGTGTTGTAGTTTGTGTGTTTGGTGTGGTGTTGTAGTTTAGTGTGTCTGGTGCTGGTGTTGTAGTTTAGTGTGTCTGGTGCTGGTGTTGTAGTTTAGTGTGTCTGTGCTGGTGTTGTAGTTTAGTGTGTCTTGTGCTGGTGTTGTAGTTTATGTGTCTGATTGCTGGTGTTTTTGTTTAGTGTGTCTGGTGCTGGTGTTGTAGTTTGTGGTGTCTGGTGTGGTGTTGTAGTTTAGTGTGTCTGGTGGGGTGTTGTAGTTTAGTGTGTTGGTGCTGGTGTTGTAGTTTAGTGTGTCTGGTGTGTGTTGTAAGTTTAGTGTGTCTGGTGCGGGGTGTTGTAGTTTAGTGTGTTTGTGCTGGTGTTGTATTTTAGTGTGTCTGTGCTGGTGTTGTAGTTTAGTGTGTTTGGTGCTGGGTTGGTTTGTGTGTTGGTGTGGTGTTGTAGTTTAGTGGTAGTGCTGGTGTTGTAGTTTAGTGTGTCTGGTGCTGGGTTGTAGTTTAGTGTGTCTGGTGCTGGTGTTGTAGTTTAGTGTGTCTGGTGCTGGTTTGTAGTTAGTTGTCTGTGTGGTGTTGTATTTAGTGTGTTGTGTGGTTTGTGGTGTGTCTTGTGTGGTGTTGTAGTTTAGTGTGTCTGATGTGGTGTTGTAGTTAGTGTGTCTGGTGCTGGTTTGTAGTTTAGTGTTTTGGTGCTGGTGTTGTGTTTAGGGGTGTCTGGTGTGGTGTTGTAGTTTAGTGTGTCTGGTGCTGTGTTGTATTTTAGTGTGTCTGGTGCTGGTGTTGTGTTTATTTGTGTCTTGGTGCTGGTGTTGTAGTTTAGTGTGTCTGGTGCTGGTGTTGTAGTTTAGGGGGTCTGGTGCTGGTGTTGAAAGTTTAGTGTGTCTTGGTGCTGGTGTTGTAGTTTAGTGTGTCTGATGCTGGTGTTGTAGTTTAGTGTGTCTGGTGCTGGTGTTGTAGTTTAGTGTGTCTGGTGCTGGTGTTGTAGTTTAGTGTGTCTGGTGCTGGTGTTGTAGTTTTGTGTGTTGGTGCTGGTGTTGTAGTTTAGTGTGTCTGGTGCTGGTGTTGTAGTTTTAGTGTGTCTGGTGTGGTGTTGTATTTTTTAGTGGGGTCTGGTGCTGGTGTTGTAGTTTAGTGTGTCTGGTGCTGGTGTTGTAGTTTAGTGTGTTGGTGCTGGTGTTGTAGTTTAGTGTGTCGGGTGCTGGTGTTGTAGTTTAGTGTGTTGTGCTGGTTTTTTGTGTTATTCTGTTGTTGTAGTTTGTGTGTCTTGTGCTGGTGTTGTAGTTTAGTGTGTTGGTGCTGGTGTTTTTTTATGTGTCGGGTTTGTTGTAGTTTGTGTGTTGGTGTGGTGTGTAGTTTAGTGTGTCTGGTGCTGGGTGTTGTAGTTTAGTGTGTTGTGTGCTGGTGTTGTGAGTGTGTCTGGTGTGGTTGTAGTTTAGGGTTTTGGTGCTGTGTTGTAGTTTAGTGTGTTGGTGCTGGTGTGTAGTTTAGTGTGTCTGGTTCTGTTGTATTAACCAGGTTCATAACTCGTCCGGTGGCAATATTTGTAACTTTTTTTTTTTTTTATATTTTATTTTAAAACAGTGCCGTTTACAAATAGCAGAAATAAATTAAAAGATACACGACAAAAGCTTACTGCACTAGAATTTCATTTAAACCCGAAACTTAATATTGATACCAAAATCCCACAGTGGTAATATTGATACCATACTGCACAGTGGTAATATTGATACCATACTGCACAGTGGTAATATTGATACCATACTGCACAGTGGTAATATTGATACCATACTGCACAGTGGTAATATTGATACCATACTGCACAGTGGTATATTGATACCATACTGCACAGTGGTAATATTGATACCTTTACTGCACAGTGGTAATATTGATCCCATACTGCACAGTGGTAATATTGATACCATACTGCACAGTGGTAATACACACTCCACAACAACTGTATATTACCATGGTAATACACTCTCACACACAACACACCGTATATTACAGTGAATATACACACTCACACTCAACACTATACAGTGATATTGTTTTATTTGTTAAAGAACATCTCTAACAAGGTTACTTATACAAAACATCAAAACACTGGAAATTATAAAGATTGTAAAATTTAAAACAAGAGATATAAAACAAACAAAACACCGCACAATGACACACATACACAAGCACACATAGGTGAGGTTTTGCCTGTCAACACACACGTATGAGAGACTAAATCTAGATCTCAGGTGCTTAACAGAGCACCACGATACTCAAACATTAATTTAGGCGATTATCACAAGATCTTAAATACATAGGTATTTAGGATACAAAGAAAGGAACGGGATAATACTAAAGTCACAATAAAAACATCCAATAACAAAACAAAACTACGATGTGAAAATTTTTTCATCTCAGCGGAACTAAGAAAAAAAAATGATGCAAGTAGTTTACATGTAATATAATATTACTGAAAAGCAGACTGAAGAAGCATAAAAATAATAAAATAAGAACCAGTAGCTTATGCTTAGGAAAATTTTTTTTTTTTTTTTTTTTTTTTTTTAAACAATTTCAATTGAATCAAAATCATTAAAAGACACCTATAACATATTTGAGGGCATTTAAAATTTTCATCATAAAGTCCTTGAAATGATTTATGCATGATAAAATGATAATATGCAATCGTAGTGCAACACATTTCTAAATGATAACTTTTTAGTTCCTGAAACCCCTCGGGGCAATAAACCATATTGCCCCTTTGATATCAAAACTCAATTATACATCCTTATAAACAGCACTCCATGCTCACACCCATGTCTAGGAAATAGCCCGTTGTGTCCCCTTTCCCACTTTGCAAATCATAAATCCCTTAATGTGAAATTTCGATAACCCTCACTAAATCTTTTCTTCCATCTCCCCCCATACACCCCCTTTTTTCCTACACTGTGTCCTATAAAAAGTTGCTGCCAACGCATTAATTCTTGCACGCACGTCCGCCTCCCTATAGCCCACATCATATTTTATATAATCCGTAATCATATACCCAATGCATTCTCAACCCTTTATTCACCCAGTTATATCTAAACTTAAAACCTCAAGACCTGCAAATCCCCCCCCCACTAACCTTTAAACCTTACCAAACCAAACCCTTATAAGTTAATACAAATCGCAAAAAACAACCGTATGAAAATAGTCGCCAATCCTCCACAATCCTTGCATTCCCCATCCTCTCGTATTCTCTTATAGATAATAAAACCATTCCTGACGGCAATATTCCATGTAAAAATCTATAATAACTTCTCTGACTTTAGGTTTTAAACGCAATTTGTTTAAACGCCCCCAAATTTTACGCAATTCTACATCGGATAAACTCTTTACCGCCGGGTACCAAAGCCTTACCCTCTGCCCTATCAAGATTTCTCAATTTAATATGTAAAGGTTCCCCCACGTTTATAATACCCGTAACATTGCCTCACTATCATGAACTCCCTACCCCCCCACCACCGTCGCATATCCTGATGATCCTATGAAGACCGTCTCCTTTCACCCCCCCCTCCGCTTATAACTATGTTTTAAATACATACTTATTATTTCCCCTTTTCGACATCTATAAGGGCCCAGCCCTCCACGGCCAAAAGGGGAGTGTGACAACCGCTCTACTTAACCATTCGCTCCCTGTTCCCAAATGAATCTAAAAACACTTTTTTGTAGCCTTTTTTAAATCACAACGAAGTATCGGGAAAAAATTACCGTAACATGCCATAGTTACTATTTTAATAGCACATTCGTTGTAATCACCCTTTTGCCAAAATTAAATTAGCAGCTCTTAAAACCACTGAGGCGCTTCAGAAACACATCAACGAACGCACGGAATTTATTTGCTGTGCTAACTTGATATCATTTACATAAACGATCCACTATCTTTATTTGGTCCACCCTTTTTCCACCTTTCAGCAACCATTTCCGTCCTCACGTGACCCTTTTCCAAGATTCATATACTTTTTTTCCCCATGTTGTTTGTATGCCAGTAGCCTTTTTAAAAACTTTCACTAACGTTTCTACCGAATCAAAACCATGTTTTCTCTCACCAAAATGTCGTATCGTCGGACATACCAACAATGCCCGCTCCCCCCTCCCTTACATTACCCATCCCTTTGCTTCCAATAAAACCTTATCCCTCTATAAAAGGGATCTTGAAAAACAAGCAAAAAAATTTGTGAAAGGGGACTCAACCTTGACGCAAACCCCTTCCCATTGAATTCGATCTCCCAACCCCCCATTCACCTGCACACGCAAGGTTGCCTCCTGATACATTAATTTGGCCCATTGATTAATTTCCGCCCCAAACCCCCGCCATCTCATGATTTTCCCCTAACGTCTCCCGTTCCACACTATCATATGCCGCCCCCCAATCTATAGCCAATACCCCCCCCTTCCTAATCTTACTCTTTCTTCAATAAAACTTCTAATCATAAACCCTGACCTACAAACATAGACCTGCCCGGCAACCCATATTGTCCCATTTTCAATCACTCTGCCCAGGACTTTTTTTATTATGTTAGCCAAGATCCTTCCAAAAATTTTTTTAGTCACCCCATAATACGAGATTGCACGATAATTCTTTAAAACCCTTAATGGCTCACCTTTAGGAACTAGGACGACCACAGCCAACCCTTTTTTGTTCCCTAAAACCCCATCCCGCTTCATTATATTTAATAAAGTCCAAAAACCTTTTTTTTTTAAAACGTTCCCAATTTTGAAGATAAAAGTCGCTGGGCAACCCCTCAATTCCTGGCGCCTTACCCAATTGCGCCCAGATAAAGCCCCCCAAGTCTCACACTCCGTTACCGGCCCTCCCAACATCAAACGATCATGCTCCTCCAGCTCACACTGCACAAACCTACCGATTGACTGCAATGCAATTTCCACTTATTTCCACACTTGCGTTTTCAATTTAACCCAAGCATCTAATACCCCCTCATTTCCCTCCGTCGTCGTCAACACTGATTACTCTATACCCTGCATTACCTACCTGAAAAATTCAACCCCATTAACTCCATTGCTTTGCGACGTCTGTGTGATTCCCCAACACACACGCCGACGGCCGATCTCCCCACAAAACCTCTTCGATTCCACCCTTAAGCCTTTCCCATCAAACCTTTCGTTTTGTTTAAAATTTTGTAGTTGCTCCTTAATTCTTTCAATTTCTTAACAGGATAATTACATTTTGTTGTACTAGCAGTCGCGCAACTGCCCTCTAAATATCGTTGGAAAACATAAATTTTAACTGACTATATCTCACTCCTTGACTAATATAATATTCCTTTAAATTTGCTTTTTTGGGTATCGTTTCCACCATTAACCAAATCACATCTCCAGGTGCTTTTAACCACAAGGCGTTCCCCTATGCCCAAAGACAAAAGACTTTCCTCCCCCTTCAATAAACTTTACATTTAATTCCAAAAAGATGGACCCCTTCTAGGCACACCTCAATATCTACATCCATTACAACTCCTCTGTGATCCGAAAAACCCCATTTATCACATTCACTTTTCCGCACTGTAATCGCACTAGACAGTACATCCTACCAATCTCGCCGCATAAATCTCGTCTAATAAAAGTATGCTCCACCATGCCACCCCCCCACCACAATCCATTAAACCCACACTCGTCAATTAAATCCCCAGGAATCCCCCAAACAACAACCCCGCTCCTCGAGGCTCCATTCTTTTCGTCGTATTAACAATTCCAGTCGCCCCTATTATCGCTACATTTGGTAAACTACGTAGATAAAATACTAATACATCTTGTACAAAATTTAGTTTTAAGTCGTACATCTCCCTTTGGCCGGCCCATATACACATACAAAACTTATGTGTGCTTACCCCATAACCATCCACTCTAATCACTCTCCCCTCCCCCCTTTCCCCTATGGCGTACTACAAAAGGGCTATTTTCTTTACCCGAATGGGACGCCTCCTTTAACCTCGTCGCATATTCCATATACACATCATAACCATCCATTTCTAACTCTATCCAATTCTGTAATTTGTGTTCTTGGATAAATACCCCATCCACATCTAAGACGAAACCCAAAAATTTATTAACCACTTTCGCTTCCGCTCAGATCTCAAACCGTTAATTTTTATTGTCAAAACTTTAAGTCAAATTAATGGGGTTTTCCTTTGGTTCTAGGTATAGACTTTTCACTTTTACATTTTACACCCCTCTATCCCTCCCCTTTTTGGGAATCACCTTGATAACCCTTGTTTCGTGGGGTTCATGTTCCTGTCTCTGTACATCCGCCCAAGTTTTTTCCCCGGCCTTTGGGCAGGAGTAAACACGTCGTCTGAGTCTGATGGGGTCGCAGTTCGCTTTCGGCCCTACCCTCCCACCTTTCATTGGGATTTCTTTAGTACTATCGTGATGCACCTCCACTTCTGCTACATTTACCGTCTACCATGCGACACACTAGACTCAATGCTTCCATCCGTCGCCTCACCATGATGTTCAACCGATCTCAAAATGCACCTGGATCCTCCACACGGTTGCGATCGCTCGTCTAACAAAACATCCAGTGCCTTCACTAAAGACCCGCTACATCCTCTTCCCCATAGTGGGCAGAGTCTCTTCAAGTACTTATTTATGTCCAGTGAGTGATTCTTCTCGCTGTTTTGGATCCTCCAAAGCATTCTCCTGCGCTTTTCTACCTCTTCACTCCAAGATGCCGTTGTAGAGACGGATGAGATAAAATTGTTCCGTCCTCAACCCTTTCCCCGACCTCTTCCGATTGTTGCTGTTGTGATATTTGGAGATTCCCACGCGCTTACCACACTGTGCCGCTATGTGGTCATACGACCCACACACCGACACGTACACGTTGCCCCGCATATGTTACTATACTTGAGTTCGAAATGCTTGCAACATAATATAGGACGGTATGGGATGACGTAAGGTCATTTTGACTGAATTTGTTCCTCCAAACTTCCAGCATAAGGTCCTGCGCCCACCGACCTGCAGAGCCATATGAACCGTACCATAATTTCGTAGTTCACTTTTATAACCAAAATCAGTCGCTTCAAAGGCACATTCTTGATTTTTACCCATGTGTAGTATCGGATAATCATGAAGGGCGTATGATACAGCTGAATTGACGGCTATAATGGTCTCTGATACTTATCACCACTGCTTCGTAGACATTTTCTGACGTCTTTTAAAGAAAATCCGTGTCGTCCCATTAAGTGCTACACCACATATCTCTTCATTTGCGATACCGTAGGTATCACGGATAATCGCCGGTAGTAACAAATCCATCGTGGCTCCCGTGACAGCCCCACGGGTCAACTCAACGCAAACAGTGTTGATGCGCCTGTTGCTATGCAGCGCCATGTTGGAAAATGAGCAGCACACGTCCTCACTACTCAATGGCTGTTGACGAACTGATGTAGCTCGCCTGAAACAGCAGAGGGGTGCAGAGCACAACCGCACTCTACCGTGGTCAGGCAGCGAATATATATTTGTAACTATGATTATGTTAACAATCATTGAAATTATCGTGACATATTACTGTTATTCTTGGTCATGAGAATTTTTTTTTTGTATCGCTGTGATTATTATTTTGTACAATTTTTGTTTTTCGATGGATACTTTGAGAATGTTTTTAGGGATTTACTTTAAATTTTAAATGGAATACAAATATGTTCATGCTTTTTCCTAACAGATTAATAAATGGTGATTCAGCAAGTGAATTGAGGAATTATCCTTCGTTCTTCAAGACATCCGTTACTTAGTCAGATTTATAATTTTTAGACCATATCTAGTACAACTTGTTCCACTTCACTGAATATGTCAAAATGGTTATTAAACATCTTGTGGGTCGTTTTTCTCGATAATCAATGAAAAACAACACCAGGAACACTAGCAACACCAGGAACACTAGCAACACCAGCAGGCTACACGACACACTGCGACGATTTATAAATTAGCTTTACAGTTTCGCGAGTCATGTTGACGGTTTTGAGGGAACTTGAGCTAGAGTTCGTCACGGCCACGCTAGCTGGAGATTCGTCTGTAAAAACTTGCATTTGTGGTCACAGTGGTGACTCTACTAACCTTTCTATGGTGTATAAAAATACCTAGTTGGTTGAATCTTTATTGTGGCTAGCTGGCCCAGTGGCTAAGTCGTCGGTCTGGAGTTTTGAGACTCTCTGATCGCGGGTTCTAACCCCACCCGTGGTATGGCTTAAATTAGCTTTCTTTGATATAATGCCCTGTTAACAACAATTCTTTCATATAACCTGCTGAAGCATCCTGAAGGTGAATTGTTGAAACATAAACATTCCTTTGCATACAACAATAATAATAATAATAATAATAATTTTTATTTGGACACGATACATAGTTGTACAAAGAATTATAGTAGTTGGGTGTACATGCCAAAAGTTCCTTGTATGCGGAGGATTATGGGCAGGCTTAAAATTAACTTAAAATTAACTAAGCAATGATAGATTCAGTGGTACAAAAATTACAATAAACAATTTACAATATGAAGTACAAGTGAGTATTTTAAACAATGAAATTTGAACATTACAATTATCAATCATTATAGTTGTACAAATTTGTAGCATTACAATGTATAATATAAGAAAATAATGAATATACTATGTGTTGTCATACAATTTATTAATCATTACAGATTATTTACTTAAAAATTATAAACTTGTTTAAAAAAGATATTTGAAAATAGGTGTAAAAAGCTGCTTATCTGTTGTGAGTAACGTGAACCTGAAGGTGTTTTGTTAAAGCAAGATCCCAGGTCATGTCAAGATCCCAGGTCATGTTAAGATCCCAGGTCATGTCAAGATCCCAGGTCATGTCAAGATCCCAGGTCATGTCAAGATCCCAGGTCATGTCAAGATCCCAGGTCATGTCAAGATCCCAGGTCATGTCAAGATCCCAGGTCATGTCAAGATCCCAGGTCATGTCAAGATCCCAGGTCATGCCAAGATCCCAGGTCATGTCAAGATCCCAGGTCATGTCAAGATCCCAGGTCATGTCAAGATTCCAGGTCATGTCAAGATCCCAGGTCATGTCAAGATCCCAGGTCATGTCAAGATCCCAGGTCATGTCAAGATCCAGGTCATGTCAAGATCCCAGGTCATGTCAAGATCCTAGGTCATGTCAAGATCCCAGGTCATGTCAAGATCCCAGGTCATGTCAAGATCCTAGGTCATGTCAAGATCCCAGGTCATGTCAAGATCCCAGGTCATGTCAAGATCCCAGGTCATGTCAAGATCCCAGGTCATGTCAAGATCCCAGGTCATGTCAAGATCCAAGGTCATGTCAAGATCCCAGGTCATGTCAAGATCCCAGGTCATGTCAAGATCCCAGGTCATGTCAAGATCCCAGGTCATGTCAAGATCCCAGGTCATGTCAAGATCCCAGGTCATGTCAAGATCCCAGGTCATGTCAAGATCCCAGGTCATGTCAAGTGGTGTCGACGTGGACAACATGATACGTATTATGCTATTGGAAAATTACTGAATGTCTCTATGTTTTTTTATCTAGGTTAAATTGATATATCATATTCAATTATTCTTGTGGCAACTGAAGGTTCGCTACTACTTTTGAACACATACACATCACTGTGAGAGCTCTTTTATGTTCAACACTACAGGAAGCTCACAAATGATTTCATATGTACATTACTGTTCAGATCATTCTAAGATGGTAAGAACATTCAGTGTTCTTGTTCATGTTCCTCTAAGTCCCGTGTCCGCACACCTGACTATTTATCTTGACTTACAGCTACATTATCCCTAAGACTCAGTGACATGCAGAAAATTTTGCACCCAAACGACTGAAGGATCACTAGAGAGGAACTTTCTTGTCCTCTTAGGAACGTTATGCGGGATACATCCGTCTTACCAAAGGGTCAAAGTAACCACCTCCATAACAGTAGTTTTAACTGTTAACAACAATTTAAGGATATATTGCAAAACACATGTGTTAAATATAACAGTATAATGATCGTGATGTCATGCTAAATGATGTTCTGTAATCATTACGATATTAGTTGTTAATCAAGAGTGCCACTGTAATATGCTGGCATCCTTTGCCGGGGAAAAAGCTGCCAGATGAGCAAGTCTGCCCCAGTACACTGTGTGCTCCACACAGTGTACTCCAGCACACTCAGTGTACTGGAGTACACTGGATCTGTGTTCAAGTTCCCTGAACTTAGCCTGTATGCCTTCCATCCCCCCCCCACACACACAGACGCTGTATAATCCCTACGGGTTTAAAGCTCCCCCATGATAATAAATATCCAGGTGGCGAAAATTTACCCGTTTAATGAGAATTGTTGTTGTGAAGGTTAAATTGTTGCTTTGTCGGTTAAATTGTTTCTGTGGCAGTTAAATTGTTGCTATGGAAGTTAAATTGTTGTTGTTGTTGTTGTTGTTACAGAAGCAGTAAAACTGTTAGTGTGGCAGTTAAATTGCCACTCAAAGCGGCCAACGATATCTGTGAAAATAAGAAAAAGGACAGCAGATGTACGTGATATGATGATCGGATTAATTAGATGATCTATCCTCTGGTGCAGTGCACGGCAGTGCAGTGCAGGGTATGAAGGGCAGTGCAGGGCACGTAGGGCAGTGCAGGGCATGTAGGGCAGTGCAGGGCATATAGGGCAGTGCAGGGCATGTAGGGAAGAACAGGGCAGTGCAGTGCAGGGCAGTGCAGTGCAGTGCAGGTCAGTGCAGGTCAGTGCAGGGCAGGGCATGTAGGGTAGTGCAGTGCAGTGCAGTGTAGGTCAGTGCAGGGCAGGGAAGGGCAGGGCAGTGCAGTGCAGGGCAGGGCATGCAGAGCAGTGCAGACCAGTGCAGGTCAATAAAGGGCAGTGCAGGGCAGCGAAGTGCAGGTCAGTGCAAGGCAGTGCAGTACAGTGCAAGGCAGTGTAGTGCAGTGCAGGACAGTACAGGTCAGTGCCGGGCAGTGCAGGGCAGAGCAGAGCAGTGCAGGTCAGTGCAGGGCAGTGCAGGTCAGTGCAGTTCAATGCAGAGCAGTGCAGGGCAGTGCAGCTCAGTGCAGGGCAGTGCAGGCAGAGCATTGCAGTGCAAGTCGGTGAAGAGCGGCACAAGGAAGTGCAGTGCAGGTCAGTGCAGGTCACTACAGAGCAGTGCAGGTCAGTGCAGAGCAGATCAGTGCAGTGCAGAGTATTGCAGGTCAGTGAAGGTCAGTGCAGGGCAGTGCAGGGCAGTGCAGGGTAGTACAGGGCAGTGCAGGGTAGTACAGGGCAGTGCAGAGCAGTTCAGTGAAGGTAGGTGCAGGGCGGTACAGGGAAGTGCACGGGAGTGAAATGCAGAGCAGGTCAGTGCAGGTAAGTGCAGGTCAGTGCAGGGCAGTGCAGGTCAAAGCAATGCAGGTCAGTGCGGAGCAGTATAGGGCAATGCAGGGCAGTGAAGATCAGTGCTGTGCAGGGCCGTGCAGGGAAGAGCAGTGTAGATCAGTGTAGGGCAGTGCACAACAGTGCAGGGCAGTGCAGAGAAGGGCAGGTTAGTGCAGGGCAGGGCAGGGCAGTACCGAGCAGTGCAGTGCAGGTCAGTGCAGTGCAAAGCAGTGAAGGGCAGGGCAGTGAAGGGCAAAGCAGTGCTGGCCAGTGCAGGTCAGTGCAGAGCAGTACAGGTTAGTGCAGTGCAGGGCAGTGCAGGGCAGAGCACTGTAGGTCAGTGCAGGGCTGTGTAGGTCGTTGCAGTGCAGGGCATTGCTGGACATTGCAGGGCAGGGCAAAGCAGTGCAGTGCAGGTTAGTGCAGTGAAGGGCAGTGCAGTGCGGGTCAGTGCAGGTCAGTGCAGGCCGAGCAGTACAGGGCAAAGCAGCGCAGGTCAGTGCAGGTCAGTGTAGGGCAGTGCAGGTCAGTGTAGGGCAGTGCAGGTCAGTGCAGCGCAGTTCAGGTCAGTGCAGTGCAAGGCAGTGTAGGGCAGGGCAGTGCAGGACAGAACAGTGCAGGCCAGTGCAGGTCAATGCAGGTCACTACAGGTCAGTGCATTTCAGTGCAGGTCAGTGTAGAGCAGTGCAGGTCAGTGCAGGGCAGTGCAGCGCAGTTCAGGTCAGTGCAGTGCAAGGCAGTGTAGGGCAGGGCAGTGCAGGACAGAACAGTGCAGGCCAGTGCAGGTCAGTGCAGGTCAGTGCAGGTCAGTGCAGTGCAGAGCATTGCAGGGCAGTGCAGAGCAGAGCAGTGCAGGTCAGTGCAGTGCAGGGCAGTGCAGGATAAATCAGTGCAGGTCATTGCAGCTCAGTGCAGGGCAGTGCAGGGCAGCGCAGTGCAGGTCAGTGTAGGGCTGTGCAAGGCAGTGCAGGGCAAAGCAATACAGGTCAGTGCAGTGCAGAGCAGCGCAGTGCAGATCAGTGCAGTGCAAGGCAGTGCAGGCCAGAGCAGTGCAGGACAGAGCAGTGCAGGTCAGTGCAGTGCAGTGGAGAGCAGTGCAGTGCAGTGCACGGCATTGCAGGACAGGGTAGGTCAGTGGAGTGCAGGCCATTGCCGGGCAGTGCAGGGCAGAGCAGTGCAGGCTAGTGCAGTGCAGGGCAGTGCAGGGCAGAGCAGAGCAGTGCAGTGCAGGGCAGTGCAGGGCAGTACAGGGCAGTGCAGGTCAGTGCAGGGCAGTGCAAAGCAGTGAAGGGGAGTGCAGTGCAAAGCAGTGAAGGGCAGTGCAGTGAAGGTCAGTGAAGGTCACTGCTGTGCAGGGCCGTGCAGGGAAGAGCAGTGCAGATCAGTGCAGGTCAGTGTAGGGCAGTGCACGACAGTGCAGGGCAGTGCAGAGCAAAGCAGGTCAGTGCAGGTCAGTGCAGGGCAGTGCAGGTCAATGCAGTGCATGGCAGTGCAGTGCATGACAATGCAGTACAGAGCAGTGCAGGTCAGTCCAGGTCAGTGTAGGGCAGGGCAGTGCAGGGCAGGGCAGTGCAGTGCAGGGCAATGCAATGCAGGGCAGGGCAGTGCAGAGCAGAGCAGTGCAGGCCAGTGCAGGTCAGTGCAGATCAGTACAAAGCAGTACAGGTCAGTGCAGTGCAGGGCAGTGCAGGGCAGTGGAGAGCAGTGCAGGGCAGTGCATGTCAGTGCAGGGCTGTGTAGGTCATTGCAGTGCAGGGAATAGCTGGGCAGTGCAGGGCAGAGCAGTGCAGTGCAGATTAGTGCAGTGCAGGGAACTGCAGGGCAGAACAGTGCATGTCAGTACAGGTTGGTGCAGGGCAGTGCAGGTCAGAGCAGTGCAGGGCAAAGCAGTGCAGATCAGTACGGGTCAGTATAAGGCAGTGCAGGGCAGTGAAGATCATGCTGTGCATTGCCGTGCAGGTAAGAGCAGTGCAGATCAGTGCAGGTCAGTGTAGGGCAGTGCACGACAGTGCAGGGCAGTGCAGAGCAGGGCAGGTCAGTGCAGGTCAGTGCAGGGAAGTGCAGGGAAGTGCAGTGCATGGCAGTGCAGTGCGTGGCAGTGCAGAGCAGTGCAGGTTAATGTAGGGCAGTGCAGGGTAATGCAGGGCAGTGCAGGGCAGGGCAGTGCAGAGCAGTGCAGTGCAGTGCAAGGCAGTGTAGGGCAGGGCAGTGCAGGGCAGAGCACTGCAGGCCAGTGCAAGTCAGTGTAGATCAGTGCAGAGTAGTACAGGTCAGTGCAGTGCAGGGCAGTAGAGAGCAGTGCAGGGCAGTGCAGGGCTGTGTAGGTCATTGCAGTCATGGGCAGAGCAGTGCAGGTCAGTGCAGGTCGATGCATGGCAGTGCAGGGCAGTGAAGGACAGTGCAGTGCAGGTCAGTGCAGGGCAGAGCAGTGCAGGGCAGAGCAGCGCAGGTGTGTGCAGGTCAGCGTAGGGCAGTGCAAGTCATTGCAGGGCAGGTCAGTGCAGGGCAGTGCAGGGCAAAGCAGTGCAGGTCAGTGAGGGTCAGTATAGGGCAGTGCAGGGCAGTGCACAGCAGCGCAGTGCAGGTCAGTGCAGTGCAAGGCAGTGCAGGGCAGGGAAGTGCAGGTTAGTGCGGGCCAGTGCAGGTCAATGCAAGTCATTGCAGGGCAGTGCAGTGCAGGTCAGTGCAGGGCAGTGAAAGTCAGTGCAGTGTAGGGCAGTGCATTGCAAAGCAGTGCAGGTCAGTGCAGGTCACTGTACGGCAGTGCAAGGCAGCGCAGGGCAGTGCACAGCAGTGCATTACAGGTCAGTGCAGTGCAAGGCAGTGTAGGGCAGTGCAGACAGAGCAGTGCAGGTCAGTGCAGGTCAGTGCAGGTCAGTGCAGGTCAGTGCAGGGCAGTGCAGGTTAGTGCAGGGCAGAGCAGTGCAGGTCAGTGCAGGTCAGTGCTGGGAAGTGCAGGGCAGGGCAGTGCAGTGCAGTGCAATGCAGGGCAGAGCAATGCTGTGCAGGGCAGGGCCGTGCAGGTCAGTGCAGGTCAGTGCAGGTCAGTGCAGTGCAGTGCAGAGCAGTGCTGGGCAGTGCAGTACTCACCTAATTGTGGTTGCAGGGGTCGAGACTCAGCTCCTGGCCCCGCCTCTTTCTGCTTCCTGAGCTTTGTCATACCTCGTATGTATGGATCCTGCCTCCACTACATCACTTGCTAAACTATTCCACTTCCTGACAACTCTGTGACTGAAGAAGTACTTCCTAACATCCCTGTGACTCGTCTGGGTCTTCAACTTCCAATTGTGACCCCTTGTTTCTGTGTTCCCTCTCTGGAACATCCTGTCTGTGTCCACCTTGTGCAGTGCTCTGAACCAACGATAATGATAATATGAGGATTGAATAAACAACGTCATGGACAATGGGCATTGTGTTCCAGGGCTCCCACGTTGGCCTTCGTATGTACTTAAGTATATATTGTGCATATTATTATTATTATTATTATTATTATTATTATTATTGATAAGTTAGACACATGTGCAACACTTGGGTATCTTTACTAAAACGTTTCGCCCCTCAGTGCCTTCATCAGTGCAGTACAAAGAAAGGTGAAAAAAAGTAGGATTCTTGTATCAAGATCCTATGACATTGCAGCGTCTGATAGATGTGATAAATCGTTTTGAAAACCGACAAATTGATATAAGGAATTCTTCAACACTTGTCCAACCTTTGGACGAAGATCTACTTACACTAGTTGATAGTTCCACTGTGATCCTGCCTCCTCCTGCTTCCACACACCTGATTACAGTATATAAATCACTTCTCCCACCATATGCTGTACTTTCTTTTGGATTTATGTAATTAATACATCGATTCCAAGCTGAGGGACTGAGTACCTAAAACTCCTCTTTCTCCACCGTTCTTTGTATTGGACTGATGACGTTCCCTCAGTAAAGATTCCCAAATGTGGCACAAGTGTCTCATTCTTCAACCTTTACATTTAATTAACATTACTGCTTCACATTTACATTTTAAATGTGAATATTGTGACTTATGCTGTAAATATTCATCTCTGCCAGGCATACGACCGCCACCACAATATTCCTAAGTATGTGTTTATATGTTGCATCACTGGAAGAGTTAGGTTGTAGACAAGATTTAAACATATACATATACGTCGTGCCGAGTAGATAAAACTTGCGATTTTGGCTTATATAGCAACGCATTTCTTGCCGAAAATCGCAAGCTAAAATTTGTGTATGCAATAATTTCGCAAAAATCATTCTGAACCTAACGAAAAAAATATATTTCATTGTGTTTGTTTATTATTAATTATTGTAAACTTATATAAAATATATTTAGTTGGATTAGGCTAAATTAAATAGCCCTTGTTATAATAAGGTTAGGTAAGTTTCCTAAGGTTCTTTTGGTAAAAAATCATTAATTTTTAAATTAGCATAAGTGAAAAAATATATCTTGAAATGAACAAGAGAAAATTTTAGAAAGGACTTAATTTTAAATGAGTTTTTGTTAATTGACCAGTTTTACAATAATTTAATAATAAACAAACACAATGAAATACATTTTTTCCGTTAGATCCAGAATGATTTTTTCGAAATTACTGCATACACAAATTTTCGCTTGCCCTATTCAGCAAGAAGTGCGTTGCCATTAAACCCAAAATATTTTTAGCTGTTCCCAATTCCTCCCTGGCACTCGACTCGACCCACAGGCCATTCGAATTGGTGTTGCTCTTCGCCTAGCCGCCCCATACTCACCGAACATAGGTGTATTTGAGGAAGGGTGACGGCTGATCAATTTGGACTTCATGGTCTCATGTGTCACACATCAGAAGGAAGGTATGCTAGACTTGAGGAGGCCAACGACATCATAAAGAGATGCCTCGCCACAGCCCGTTACCCAGCTCAACAGGAACCCCAAGTACAGAGGTCTGACGGAAGTCAAAAGCGTCCTGATGGAGCAACTATGCTTCCCTGGAATGACGGTAAGCAAATTGCCTGGGACTACACCTGTGCCACCACATTGGCGAACACCTACTTGCCATACTCTGTTAGCTGAAGGGGGTGGAGCTGCCAGCCACAGAGAGACCCAGATGACCCGCAAATATGAAGGCCTGTCCCCTTGCTATAACTTCATCGCAATAGGGTCAGAGACATTTGGAACATGGGGTAACTGTGCTCTAAAGTTCCTCAAAGAGCAGGGTGAAAAACTCATCACAGAAGCCAAGGATCACAGAGCGACCAGCTTCCTCTTTCAGAACTTCAGTGTTGCGATCCAGAGGGAAAATTCCTGCAGTATTCTAGGTATGCAGCCCAGTGCCAGGGAGCTGGACGAAGTATTCGAGATGTAGCTCTAAGATGTTATCTATGTTGTTCTACACCCTGTTGCATTTTTTGTCAATGTATTTTGTATTTAAATAAAGTCTACATAGAATATGGAATATAGAGAGTGGTAGGAGAAGACAATATTCAAACAGCTCCAGGAAGAACTTTGAGTTTTCTCTGAAGTAAGTTTATCCTTTTCTCTGAGGATGAGGGTCCCCAGGACAGTTCCAGAGATGGTACCTACCTACACAGCACACACACACACACACACACACACACACACACACAAACACACACACACACATATATATATATATATTTTAAAATATATATATATATATTATTATATATATATATATATATATTTTTATATATATAACAACACTGCACTAGCCAAGGAGTCGAAACCCATGTTGTTTTGGCCTGCCTCATGGTGAGTGAATACGCATGACACTTTAGGCTTCTAGACCACACACTCCTTAATGGCGCATCCAGCCAAGCTAGATGTTGTAGCCACCATCGAAGGACATACGGTGGTGCAGACGCCTCTGAGCTAATTTCATTCTACTCCCTGTTTGTGTACTGGCTCAACAAGCAGTTTATTATATTATTGTACCCACGAAACAAGTGGTATTCATCAATAACAAAACTGCACTAGCCAAGGAGACGAACCCATGCTGTATTGGCCCGCCTCATGGTGAGAAAACGTACGACGCCATGTCTATCGATGGCGGGTACATCATCAAGCTTGGTTGGAAGCGCCATTGTTAAAGTTTGTGTGGTCTAGTGGTCTAAAGCGTCATGTGTTTTCGCTCACAATGAGGTGGGCCAAAACAACATGTGTTCGAGTCCTTGGCTAGTTCAGCACTGTTATTTATCAATATCGCTTGTTCCGTGGGTACAATAACATATATACATACGTATATATATATATATATATATATATATATATATAATATATTATATATATATATATATTATATATATATATATATATATTTATATATATATATTCGTTCTTATTAGTGATCTCTGTATTTTTAATTTTACCACTCTTGCGAATTTTCTTCTAGTAAATGCCAATTTACATTTTTTTCCCATTCCCCAGGATCACCCCCCTTTTTCTATTTTTTTTAAAATTATTTTAATAAAATTTAATTTTTATTAAAATTTATTTTATTTTATTTTTAAAAATAAACAGGGCCCGTTAACCAAACCCCTGCCCAAAAAAAAACTTTTTCCCTCTTCACCCTTTTACTTCTTGCCAGGGGTCTTACCTTTGTTTTTTAAAAATTAAAAATTTTAAATGTAATTATGGTTAATGGTGGGTTTTAAATTATAAAGTTATTGTTCCAAAGGAAATTTAAAGTATTTTATTTAATTATTATAAAAGAGATGTTGGGGAAATTTAAGTGAAAAAATTTTATTTTTTATTAATTATTATATTGGTTGAGAGGGGAATTATTTTTGAGGTGTGACGTTGGGAAAGTTGATTTAAAGTTTAAGTTGATTTGAAGTTGATGTTAAGTTATGTTATGTTGAATTTGATGTTTGATGTTGAATTTGATGTTAAATTTGAGTTGATGTTAAGGATGTTGTTTTTGGATGTTTAAAGTTGATGTTAAAGGTTTTTTTGATTTTGATTTGTTGTTTGAATTGTTTTTAAATTTGATGTTGAAGTTAAAGTTGATGTTGATGTTAGGTTTATTTGAAGTTGATGTTAAATTTGATTTTTAGGGAATTTGATGTTTTGAGTTTGAAGTGATTTTTAAGTTGATTTAAAGTTGATGTTGATTTTGAAGTTGGAATTGTGTTGATGTTGAAGTTGATGTTGATGTTGAAGTTGATGGGGAAGTTGATTTTTGAAGTTTGATTTTTGATTTGAAGTTGATTTTGGGGAGGATGGTTGAAGTTTTTGAAGTTATGTTGAGTTGAGTTGGAAGTTAAGTTGATGTTGAAAAGTTGATGTTGTTTTGGGAAGTTGAGTTGATTTTTGATTTTGATGTTGAGTTGAAGTTTGGTTGAAGTTGATTTAAAGTTGATTTTGGGTTTTGATTTGAATTTGATTTTGATTTTGATGTTGAAGTGATGTTTTAAAGTTAAAATTGGGTTTTAAGTTGATTTTGAGTTGTGTTGGTTGAGTTGATGTTGATTTTTGATGTTGATGTTGAATTTTATTTGAATTTTTTGAGTTGAGTTGATTTTTGGGAAGTTGTTTTGTTTTGGGGAATTTGATTTGAGTTGAAGTTGATGTTGAATTGTTTTAAAAGTTAAGTTGATTTTTGAAGTTGATGTTGAAGTTAATGTTGAATTTGATTTTGTTGAGTTGATGTTGATTTTGAAGTTGATGTTGAAGGGGATTTTGGGAAAGGTTTGAAGTTGTGTTGATTGGTTGATTTTGATTTGAATTTTGATGTTGAAGTTGAATTTGATGGATGAAGGGGGATTGAAGTTGATGTTGAGTTAAAGTTGATTTAAAGTTAAGTTGAGTTGATGTTAAAGTTGATTTGATTTTTAAAGGTTGAGTTGATTTTGAATTTGATGTTGAAGTTGAATTTGGGGAAGTTATGTTGATGTTAAAAGTTGATGTTAAATGTTGTGGTTGTTAAATTTGTTTGGGAAGGGTTTGATTTGAAGTTGAGTTGTGTTTTGGGGATGTTGATGTTGATGTGAAGTTGAGGGGTTGGTTATTGTTGAGTTGGGGTTGAGTTGAATTGAAGTTGGTTGTTTTGAAGTTTTGATTTTGATGTTAAAATTTGATGTTGTTGATTTTGAATTTTGAGTTAAAGTTTGGGGTTTTTTTGAGTTAAATGGTTGATGTTGTTTTGAAGTTGATGTTGAAGTTTTTAAATTTTGTTTGGGGTTATTTGAAGTTGATGTTGATTTTGAATTGTTGTGTTGAAGTTTGAGTTGATGTTGAGTTGATTTTGATTGATGTTGATGTTTGATTTTGATTTGTGGAAGTTGATGTTGAAGTTATGTTGGTTGAGGGAAAGTTGTGTTGATGTGATGTTTTGATGTTGAAATTTGATGTTTGTTAAAGTTGATGTTGAGTTGAGTTGTTTTGGTTAAAGTTTTTATGTTGAAGTTGTGTTGAATTTGATGTTAAATTTGATTTGAAGTTGATTTTGAGGGGTTGATTGTTTGAAGTTGATGTTGATGTTGATTTGTTTGAAGGGTTTGATGTTGAAGTTGATTTTGGGGAAATTTTGATGTTGAAGTTATGTTAAAAGTTGATGTTGAGTTGAGTTGATGGGGAGGTTGGTTGTTGGAGTTGATTTTGATGTTGAGTTGAGGTTATGTTGATTTTGAAGTGAGTTGAATTTGATGTTGAATTGAGGGTTGAATTTGATTTTGAATTGATGTTAGTTGATGTTAAATTTGATTTTAAATTGTGTTGATTTTGAAGGGTTTAAAGGTTATGTGTTTAAAGTTGATTTTTGTTGAAGTTGTGTTGAATTTGATTTGGGGAAGTTGATTTTGAATTTTAGTTATTATGTTGAAGTTGATGTTGAAGGGGTTGAAGTTGAAAATTTTGTTTTTTTATTTGAGTTGATTTGATGTTGAAGTGATTTTATTTAAGTTGATTTTGAAGTTGATTATTTGGTTTTTTTAGTTGTGTTTGTGTTGAAGTTTGTTGGGTTGGGGGGGGTTGAAGTTGTTTTTGGTTTTGTTGGGGTTTTGGGTTTGGTTGGGGGTTTGAAGGTGTTGAAGTTTGTGTTGGTTGTGTTGGTTGTTTGGGGTTGGTTGGTGTGTTTGGGGTTTTTGTGATTTGGGGAAGTTGTGTTGGTTTTTGGGTTGAAGTTGGTTTGTTGTTTGGGGTTTGGGGGGTTGGGGTTGTGTTGGTTGTTGTGGTTGGGGTTGATTTGAAGTTTTTGTTTAAGGGGATGTTTTTTGTTTTTGGTTGATGTTTAAAAGTTTTGTTGGGGGGGTTGGGTGTGTTAAAGGGTTGTGTTGTGTTGAAGTTGTTTGAATTGTTGAATTGTTTGATTTTAAAGTTGATGTTGAATTTGATGTTTGATTTTTTATTAAAAGTTAAAAGTTGAGTTGATGTTGAATGATTTGAAAATTTGTGTTGTTTGAAGTTGAGTTGATGTTAATTTGATTTTGTTTGAAGTTGATTTTGAAGTTAGGAGGAAGTTGATGTTGATTTTGAATGATGTTGAAGTTAGTTGATTTTGAATTGATGTTGAAATTATGAATGTTAAGTTGATGTTAGGGGTTTTGGGAAGTTGATGTTGATGTTAATTTGAGGGTTTGAAGTTGATGTTGATGTTAAGTAGGATTGTTGATGTTGAAGTTGAGTTAAAAGTTGATGTGAGTTGAAGGGTTTATTTAAAGTTGAGTTGAAGTTAAAGTTAAAAGTTGAGTTAAATTTGGGATTTTGAAGTTGATTTGTTTGAATTTGATGTTGATTTTGATTTTGATTTTGGGGTTTAGTGAATTGATTTTTGATGTTGAATTTAAAGTTGAAGTTATGTGATTTGTTTGAAGTTTGGATGTTGAAGTTGATTTTGGGGAAGTTGATTTAAATTTTGTAGGGAATTTTGGGGGATGTTAAAGTTGAATTGAAAATTTTAAAGTTGAAGTTGTACAGTATATGTAACATATCTGTTGTTATTATCGGGTATATTGATTTAAAATTCTTATAGTGAATTTTTGTTGTTTTTGGGTTTTGGTCTTTTTTTCTTCTTTTCTTCTCTTCTTCTTCTTCTTCTTCTCTTCTTCTTCTTTCTTCTTTTTTCTTCTTCTCTTTTTCTTCTTCTTCTTCTTCTTCTTCTTCTTCTTCTACATACTACATGGCCAGTAATAAAAAACTTGTTTATAAAACCCCATGAACTGCAGCTCTCCACAAGTGCATCGCTTTAAAATTTTTAACAAAGTGCGGGTTTAACCTGGTTTTTCATCATAACCTGAAACGGGCGTATATTACCAATTAAAAAGGGGTTTACCCCCATTTGGGCAGTCGGGGCCGCAGTTTTGCGTAAAGAAGGCAGAGTTAACTTGAGCAGAAAACTTAGGTCGGTTGAGAAAGTCGAGAGGGCGACCACTCAGAGAAGGGATATTGTTTGTGGTTTGTGGGTTGGGTCCACCTCCAAGCCAACCCCCCCCACTGCCCCCCCCCGTCACCGCCAATCAACCCCCCACGCCCCGTATTAGTGGCTTACACCCCACCACCCCACTTCTCCCCCCGTCAACAACCCCCCCCCTCCAATCCCCCCCCAGACTCTTTGAGGGGTTTTTGGGCCCCCATCCCACCACTGCCCCCCACAGGGATACAACCCACAACGACCCTATCCCAAACCCCTCCGCCCCCCCCCATCCAACATCACCCCCCCCCCCCTGACACTGTGAGGGCTTTGGGCCCCCCCTCCTTCCCCCTCATTTTGTCACTTGCTTTTTCTACAGTAAAAAAAATCTTTCAAGGTTTTTTAAAAATTTGTTTTTCATTTCCCTTTTATACTTTTTAAGTTTGATTTTTTTCTTTAGTGTTTTTAGAGTTTATTTTTTTCTTTCATAAACGTTTGTTCGATTTTTTTTTTGTATTTTTAAGTTCGATTTTTTTATTCCCTGATTATTTAATAAGTTAGATTTTTACATCTTGTGCTGTTAAAAATTTTAGTTTTTTCTTCTTTCCCTTTTTCATTTTTCTTATTTCGAGATTTTTAAGTTTAAATTTTTTTTTTTCGGGTTCCTAAAATTCGTTTTAAATTTCTTCCTATTTTTTTTTATACTTTATTTTTTTTCGTTCCTTTAAAGAGCTTTTTTTTTTTTTTTTTCCCAATTCAATTTTTTCCATTTCTTCCTAATTTTTTTAAAATTTAATTCCAATTTTCTTTCGTTCATTTTTTTCCATTTTTTAATTAAATTTTTTTCAATCTTTATGGTTTTTAAGTTAATTTTTTCTTTACTTTCTAAAAAATTAAGTTCATTGTTTTTTTTTCTAAATTGGTTTAAATTTTTTTTTTGTTTTTTTTTAAATAGATTTTTTTTTTTACCTGTTGATTTTTTTTTTCTTTCTGTTTTTTTTTGATCGATTTTGTCTTTCTTTCCCAATTTTTTTATTCGAATTTCTTCTTTCCCTTTTTTTTAAATTCGATTTTTTTTTTCATGCAATTTTTTAAAAAACATTTTTTTTTGCATAATTTTCTTTTTGTTTTCTTTAAATTTTTATTTTTTTTTTTCTATATTTCTTTTTTTTTTGATTTGTTGTAATTCTTTTTTTAAATGGGGATTCTATTTTAGCGTTTCCCATCCAGTGGGTTTATCAATACAAATTCCAACATAACTTGAAGACGTGGAACTAGTACAGAAGAGAGGAATCATCCCTAACCAGCATAGGTCGACGAGCACCGTGTCGTGAGAAACTCCACGACTAGGTGCTTTCGCACCTACTCCTAGGTTGGGACTGATTTCCTCATCTTCTGACTAGTTCCACTGTCTTAAGTTATGCCTGGGAATTGTTTGAAAAGCCATGGGTGGGGGAAACGTCACAATAAAGTACCCAGATGTTGCACATGTGTCTTAATTTATCTTGTCGGTATTTTTATACCATTTTTTGCACAATTATTTTTTCGTCCTATTTAACCTTCGATTTTTTCCTTTTTATATTTTTTAAATTCTTTTTTTTTTTTTTGTCTTCCATAATTTTACCTCCTTTTTTTTTTTTAATTTCCTTTCCTTTTTTACTTTTTTTACTTTTTTTTTTTTTTTTTTCCTTCCTTTTTTTTTTTAAATTTTTTTTCCTATTTTTCTTTTTTCTTTTTTTCTTATTTTTTTTTTTTTTATTCCATTTTTTTAAATTCCTTTTCTTTTCCTATTAATTTTTTTACATACATTTTTTTTTTTAAAATTTTAAATTTTTCCAGCATTTTTTAAATTTTTACTTTTTTTCTTTTCCTTCATAATTTTAATTTTTTTCTTGCTTTCTTTTAAGTTCAGTTTTTTCTCTCGTATCTTTAATTTCATTTTTATATTAATTTCGTGCTCCTTAAATTATTTTTTTCTATACTTTATAAGTTATAACAAAACCATTGTCTTTATTAATCTCATTCCATCATATTTGACGGAGAAGTGATTTGATGCTGGTAAGGCGCTCTGATTTCGGAATTGAGTTACTTTCACCTTCCTCGGACTAACTCCTTTTCTGCAGGTGTTGCACAACCCTTCAGTAAACTCTCTTATACAGTTTCTGTACTCATTGTGTTTTCTTTAGTAAAATTAACACAAAGACTCATCTGAAATTAAATTTGTATGTCTGCGAGCACTTAAAATTTTATAATCTCTGACGTATTTTTTCAGTCGCATTTAGAAATGCAGCACGTGTACAGATACCATGAAGAACTTTACTGTATTTTATTCTCTTTCCTCATGTTGTATTACTTTTGTATATGAGAAATACAGTTTGTAGAAGAAGAATTTCATGTACTGGAAAACCCGGCGGGTTAAACCAACATAACTAAAGAAAGCTAAGTAGTGTGGCTTTATTGTCACTGGGGGCTTTTTTTCCCCTTTAAAAAACCCAGGTGCAGTAAAATTATTGACTAATTTCCAAGTGAAATAAGGCAGAGGTGCAAGGCCACTTGCATCTAGGTACTGTTTATTGCTAGGTGAACAGTGGATCAGGTAAAGGCGAATAACATCCGGTACCTTTTTAAACGCATGTGAACAAGTAGTAGCAGGTATAAGTGACTAACATCCGGTCCCTGTTTTTGTTAAGCGAACAGTGGTAGCAGGTGTAAGGTGACAAAACATCCAGGTACCTGTTCACTGTTAGGTGAACAGTGGTAGCAGGTGTAAGGCGACTAACATCCAGGTACCTGTTTACTGCTATGTGAACAGTGGTAGCAGGTATAAGATGACTAACATCCAGGTACCTGTTTTCTGCTAAGCGAACAGTGGTAGCAGGTGTAAGGTGACTAACATCCAGGTACCTGTTTACTGCTAGGTGAACAGTGGTAGCAGGTGTAGGGCCAGATGGTTACATTAAAATTCATCCAACTACGTATATTTATACCTGGTTTGTTTTCAGTCGTGTTATTACGATTTGGTGAGTCATGAAAGATGGGATTGTTAATGGAATATGTAGACACTAGATAGACATATTTATTTTTAAAATGAGGATGTTAACTTCAAATATCTCTTGACTTCCTTCTCCTGAACGGCTTCAGTCGTCAGTATTTCATATATCCTAGGGAAAAGCCTAGCACATTCGAAGTCGATATAGACACTCTATCGTGGAAATAACCTGGAGAACTTCCTGGAGAAACACCACCGCTAACAACAAAGATTTAGCAAGAACTTACTAAATCGTATCGTAGACTGAGTTTTACCGAGTGGCCTATATCCCACACACACGTATATTCAGAACGGATGCATTAACAAACGCACATATAATACACATAAGAATAAATATCCACAAGTATAAATATGCAAGTATGTACATATATGTATGGTGGGCATATGTATTTGGTGTGAATACAGAAGAACAAGAAAGTTACAATAGTGCACAACCACCATTGAGTCTACTACTACTACTACTACCACCACACACTACTACTACTAACTACTAACTACTACTACTACTACCACCACCACCCCTAAATACTACTACTACTACTACTACTACTACTACTACAAATACTACCACCACTACTTCTACTATACTACTACTACTACTACTACTATTTCCACCACCACCACCTATTGCTACTACTAACCACCACAAATATTACTATTTACTATAACCACCACTTTTAACTACTACTACCACACTACACTACCACGACTACTATAACCACCAAAACTACTACCACCATACTCTACCACCACTACTACTACTACTACCATACTACTACTACCACCACCACTACTACCCCAACTACAACCACCAAACCCCTACAACCACCACCACCACCCCCACTACTACTACTACTTTCTACCACCACCACTACTACTACTACTACTACTACTACTACTACCACTACTACTACTACCACCACCACACTGGAAATAAATGGTAAAAAATACCGACACAATGGCAATATAAACCAAATGCAGTATAATGGATCCTTTATTACTACGTTTCGCCCACACAGTGGGCTTTTTTAAGTCACAAACAAATACCCGGGGGGAAGGAACCGATATTTTTTTTGTCCCGGCTGAGGTCAGGGAAGAATGCTGCTCTGATGATGTACCGAGTTGGGGTTTTAGAGTCAAAAACTTGGGGACTTGAAAGGAGACTGGACAAGTTTGTGAGCAGACCTTTTACAGTGTTCTTTTGTGGGGTGGCGATGAAAAAGTTTCTTGGCAAGTGGGTTTAGCTATGTTATAGAACCACTATTTTTGGTTTAAAATTGTCGGATTAGAAATAAGTGATGATTCCAGGTTCTTCCCATTGGGTGTTGTCTTCTGGGGCGTAAGTCTTTTAGTTTTTTTAGTTTATCAAGTGTTGTGTGAATTACGGTGTTGAAAGCAGGGATTTCCCTTTTGTCGTCAACCTGCTTGCGTATTTGGGTTCTGAAATACGGTTTGGGGTCCCCTTATGTTTCGCCACGTACAACCCAACTCGGTACATCTCAAAGCACATTCTTTACCTGACCCACCCGGACTATAAAAAACTCGCGTTCCTTCCACCCCAGGTATTCTGTTTGTGACTTTAAAAAGCCCACGTGGGGCAAACGTAGTCAAAAAAGGATCACATTATACTGCTTTTTGTTTATATTTTCCCCCACCACTACTAAATACCCACAACTACTACTACTACTATTTACTACTACACTACTACTACTACTACCCCACTACTATTAGTTCTACTACCCCCAAAAAACTGTCTTTTTTACCTTTTTTATTTTCTCCTCATTGTGACTTTTAGAGTTGTCTAGGGCTGACCCAAAATATAAATAAAAAATTATATAAATATATATATAATATAATATAATAATAATAATATAAAAATTTTAAAATAAAAATTTAAAATAATATATAATATTAATAAAAAATATATAAAATTATTATATATATATAATATAATTTTAAAATAAGAACAAAGAACATAAGAATGGGGAACACTCAGAAGGCCTCTGGCCAACGAGGCAGGTCCCTTTTCAAAACACATCTACCTAAACTACTCAAGAACAACTCCGCACCCCCCAACACAATCAAACCCAGCCCCTCCCACTCATATTTTGTCCATCTCTTCTTTAAAACTACCCAGGTCCTACCTCTATCACCCCACTGGGAGACGTTCCAAAAGCATCTACAACCTGTTTGGGAAAAACCGTACTTACCTATGTCCTTTCTAATCTAAATTTACCCCCCTTAAATCCATTATTCCTGGTTTTTCCTGGTTCGACACCCCAGTATTTAAAATGTCTCCCTTGTTTATGCCCGTCATCCACTTATACACTTCAATGATATCTCCCCCTTCTACCCTCTCCAAGATGGAGATTTAAAGGGTTTAAATCATTTCATACGGGAGGGTTTCCCTTTCCAGTAAATCATTTTAGTCATTCTTCCGATGTTCTTAATGAGTCTATGTCCATCCTGATAAGGGGGGCCAAAAAATGAGCGCATAAAACAAATGAGGGCCTCACAGTGTGTATAAGCTGTAAAATAACTTTTTGGGCTTCTGATTATCTTCTTTTAGAAAATCCGAATCTGTTGGCCCTTTTTTGCGCACACTAGGCAAGCTGTCTTTTGGGTTTAATTTCTTTACCATGCTCCCCAAATCTTTTTCACATTCGATGACCCAAACTCTACTTCCCTAGATTATAGCTTCGAGGGTTTAAATTTTTATTTACCAAGGGGAAGTACCCTTTCACTTTTTCCCCATTAACTTCATCTGCCATTTTTCAGACCCAAACATTTTTTGTTTTTAAAACGTCCTGGATTCATTTATATCTCCTCAAATGAATTTTACGGCCTACTTTGTATATCACAAAATTACTCAGTCCCCAGTAATCCCTTATCAGGTCATTAATGTAAATTATGAAAAAGAGAGGGGGCCTAAATGATCCTTTGGGGAACGCCCAGTGATAATTTCCCCCTTCAGTTTCACTCCTTTAAAGGAACTTTGCTTTCTATTGGAAGCCATGCCTCAATCCATCAGAACTTTACCCCCTATACCCTGACCCACTTTTCTTAAGAGTCTCTTGTGAGGTACTCTGTCGAAGGTTTACAAAAATCCAAATAAACAATATCATATTCCTTATCACTGTCAAACTGCCTCAAATGTTCTATTAAAGGGAACGTCAGTAAGTTTGTCGGGCAGGAACGACCTCTCGTGAATCCATGTGAGATTCATTTATCAAGTTATGCTCTTCAAGGTGACTTCTGAAATGTCAGCTATAATTGATTCTAATAAACTTGCCCACTATAGATTTTCAGGCTTATTGGACGGTAATTTGAAGGAGTGGACTTATCCCCTGATTTGAATATAGGAACCACATTAGCCATCTTCCACATCTCTGGCACAACACTGGTAAGGATGGAGCATTGAATACACTCGTTAATGGCTGACAAAGCTCCATCTTGCATTCCTTAAGTCCCCTTGAAAAAAAACTATGGGGTCCCGGGGACTTATTTTGTTTCAGTTTGTCTATCTGTTTAATAACCATGTCCCTCGTGACGTAATATTAGTTAACTTAAATTTCATCAGGAACTAAATAATTTTTAAATTTTACTGGAATCTCATTTACATTTCCTGTGTAAAAACTGAAAAAAAATAGTCATTAAATAAGGAACACATTTCCAGTTCATTATCCGTCAGCTGTCCATTCCCAGATTTCAGAGGTCCTACTTTTTCCTTCCCTTCTTTGCCGAATAGGTAAAACTTTGTGATTTTGGCTTAAATGCCAACGCACTTTTTGCGAATTAAGTCAAGCGAAAATTTGTGTATGCAGTAATTTGGCAAAAATCTTTCTGAACCTAACGAAAATATATATCATTGTTTATTATTAAATTATTGTAAACTTATATAAAATATATTTAGTTGGATTAGGGGTGGGAGGGGTGTTAATGTTGCGTTTTAAAATTTGTGGGTGTAAAGCACCCTTCTGGAAAGGGACGTGATGGGTGAATGATGGTGAAAGTTTTTTCTTTTTCGGGCACCCTGCCTTGGTGGGAATCGGCCGGTGTGATAATAAATAATAATAAAAAATAGGCTAAATTAAACTGCACTTGTTAAAATAAGGTTAGGTAAGTTTCCTAAGGTTCTTTTGGAACAAAATTATAAAATTTTTGTATTAACTTTATATGAAAAAATATATCTTTAAATGCTAAGAGAAAATTTTTGGGAAAATACTTGATGAGTTTTGCTAATTGACCTATTTACCTTTTCGGCTCGACTTATATATTTATATTTTATATATATATATATATAATTTATATATATATATATATATATATATATATATTATACTATATATATATTTTATATATATATATATATATATATATATATATATTATATATATAAGCAAAAAAACCCACTGTGAAGAATAGCGAAATTCCAAGAAAATCCATGGTCGACAGGAATATAATTGAATCATGTTTCATAAAAAGAAGTTTTGAAAATAATATGAATATTTCCTTTGGTTCATATAAAATTGTATTCATTTTTAATAATAAAATTTGGGAAGAATTTAATGACAAATTAAACAAGTAGTAAATCTTAATTCTTAGTGTTAGATGGGTTTCATAAAGTCGGTTTTCGTCCGCGTGTGCGAGGTATAGTCTTGACCCTTTACATTTTATATATATATATATATATTTTATATATATATATTATATATATATAATATATATTATATATTTTATTATATATATATATATATCCCCCACCAGGAATCTAACCCGGGTCATTGGTCTGCCCGGGGAAAGTTTGTGTGTGTGTGTGTGTGTGTTGTGTGTGTGTGTGTGTGTGTGTGTGTGTTTTGTGGGGTGTGTGTGTGGTGTGTGTGTGGTGTGCGCGTGTGTTTGCGTGGGGTACACCAAGATTTGATAACGAAAACAAAAAGGTCTTGATAATAAAACATTTTGCCCGAGGCCTTGGTAAAAGGTCTTACTGGGGGTGCTCACAACCCTTTTTTCTTGTATGTCTGTTCTTTTTACTGTCTGTGGCACTGTATAATCCTACGGGTTTAGCGATTCCCCTTGATTATAATAATAATACCGGCTGTGCGGAGCCTCCACCTCTCTGTTGTCATACTGGCTGTGTGGAGCCTCCACCTCTCTGTTGTCATACTGGCTTTTGTGGAGCCTCCACCTCTCTGTTGTCATACTGGGTGTGTGGGGGCCTCCACCTCTCTGTTGTCATACTGGCTGTGTGGAGCCTCCACCTCTCTGTTGTCATACTGGCTGTGTGGAGCCTCCACCTCTCTGTTGTCATACTGGCTGTGTGGAGCCTCCACCTCTCTGTTGTCATACTGGCTGTGTGGAGCCTCCGCCTCTCTGTTGTCATACTGGCTGTGTGGAGCCTCCACCCCTTGTTGTCATTTCTGGCTGTGGGAGCCTCCGCCTCTTGTTGTCATACTGGCTGTGTGGAGCCTCCACCTCTCGTTGTCATACTGGCTGTGTGGAGCCTCCACCTCTCTGTTGTCATACTGGCTGTGTGGAGCCCTACCTTCTGTTGTCATACTGGCTGTGTGGAGCCTCCGCCTCTCTGT
>NC_069408.1:5568260-5583260 GCF_026875155.1 Cherax quadricarinatus | reverse complement strand
GTCTTGCTGGTTCATCTCTCCCCTCCTTGTGTGCCCCTTACGTGTTGGTACATGAAGTTTTCCAATCCACCCCCATCATCTTGCCCCCCATTACTTGGCCCCCATGTGGCTCCAAGTTCCCCCCATTTGATCTCCTTGTGGTTAAAGTCCCCCATGATCAGGAGCTTTCCCCTGCATGCTAAGCTTTTCGGGGGGCCACTGCGCCAGTGTGCAACCATCGCTCTATTGCTTCGTCATCTTTTCCTTTGCCCCCTGCTGTTTGTGGTGGGTTATCTTCATGCAATTATAACCTTGGGACCTCCAGGTGAAGCTTTCCCCGTTATGCAATCACTTTCTCCCGCTGTCTCCTCTCTCCAGCTCATCAAAATTCCTTTTGGGTTTTGATCACAAGCCACTCCTCCACCCCCTGTTCCTTCTGTTTTTTCCTCAGGACTGGTATCCACGGGAAAGAGGCATCTGTTATCATACCTGTAAGTTTGGGTTTTTCTGTGTCGCTTGATGTCCAGTGTCCTCTAGACTTTTTTCCATCCACTCCTCCATTTGTTTGATTCCTCAGCGTTTGTGTACCTCCCTTCATTTCCCTTTTCCAAAACACTGTGTTTAGGGGGCCGTGGGGGGGGGGAGCCCTGGTAGCATAGTGGGATTCTGGGGTTTGGGGGGTTGGGTGGAAGTGGGGGTATGGATTGTATTGTGTGTTAGGATGGTTGATAGTTGGGGGTTTTCTGAGGATAGTTTGTGTTCCCTTGCTCTTGTTTGCTCTGTTCTGCTCTGACGACCTCTGCGGGTTCCATCCTTGTCCCCTTTCCCTACCCCTTTTCGCTTTTTGCCTCCCCCAGCTGCTTTTCCTTTTTGTGTTTCTTCTCTGTCTAGGAACACCTTGCTTTTCCGAGCTTTTCACCAGGGTTTCTTTGGGGATCCTTTTCCTCACTGTTTCTGCCTGAGAATCAGCTTGATCGGTCGGTTTTTTCCCCTTTCAAGTCCCCCCTATTCTCTAAAAATTTTTCAATTCGCCCCATGTCTTCTCCTATTTCCGTGATGTTTTCTAAATCCCTTTCTTTCTTCCTGCTGTTTTTTCGTGTGTGTCCTTTCCTTCCTCTCCCAACCCCAGGAAAAACACTGATTTTCCCCTTTCCCCCATTCCTCTCCTCTGTGACTCGGTTCCCTTCTGTATGTGGTCTTTTTTCCCTTGTTTTTTCCAGTGGCTCTTGGAGCATGGTTGTGCCCAGCATTTGCCCTACTCCCTCTCCATCTGCACCCATCTGCTTTTCCTTCCACCCCCGGGCCCCTTCTTTGCGGGCAATAAACCAAGCAAATTCATATTCCTTCCTTTGTTAGCCTTCGCTTCGTATGGTGTTTTTCTCGGTCATACCCCTGAGACTTGCTTCAGCCTTTTTCCTCAAAATTTGGGCCTTTACCCTGGGGTCTGCAGTTTTGACGGCCTCCCAAATTTTCGTCTCCTTTTCCAACCTCTTTTCCCCTTTCACAGAGACTCTTTTCTCCATTTTTTCAGAAAGCTCTCCTAATTTTCTCTCCCATTCTTTCTCTATCCTTTTCCCTGCTCCTCCTCCCTTCCCCCTACCATACCATTGCCTCTGATCCCTGATTCCTGCATCCCAACCATTTTTTTTTTTTTTTAGGTAAAAGAAGAAAGAGAAAAAAAAAAAAGGGGGAAAAAGAGTGGAAGGGGGGGAGGGGAAAAGAGAGAAGGGGGTGGGGAGAAGGATGGGGAAAAGAAGGGAAAAAGGGGGAGAAAGTGGGGGAGAGGGGAAAAAGGGAAAGGGGGGGTTGGGAGTGACAAGGGAAAAGGGAGAGAGAGAAAAGAAGAGGGAAAAGAAGAAGATAAGAGAGGAAAGAGGAAGAGAGGGAGAGAGAAGGGAAAAAGGAGAGAGGAAAGAGGAAAGGAAAAAGAGAGAAAGAGTGAGAGGAAGAAGGGGAAAAAGAGAGAAGAGAGAGAGGAGAGAGAAAGGGAGAAGGAGAGGGAGAGGGGAGAAGGAGAGAGAGGAGAAAAGAGAGGAGAGGAGAGAAGAGGAGAGAGAAAGGAAGAGGAGAAGAGGGAAAAGGGGAAGAGAAAAAAGGGGGGGAAGGGGAAAAGGGAAAAGAAGAGGAATAGAGAGGAAAGAGAGAGAAGAGAGAAAGAGAGAGAGAGAGAAGAGAGAGAGAAGAGAGAGAGGAAGAGAGAAGGGGGAGAAAAGGGAAGAGAAAGGGGGGAAGGAAGGGGGAGGCAAAAGAAGGGGTTTGATACTTAAGGGGGTGTCTGTATTGTTGTGTGTGTTGCAAAGTGTTTGTGTTTTTGGGGGTTTTTGTGGGGTGTGGGGGTGTGCTTCAGCTATTAAATGCCCCAAAAAGCAAACCCGTTTACCTAGTGTGTGGCATTGTTTATGTAAAAAAGCCCCATTTTTAAATATTTCTACATATGATTGATTGACCCCATCATTTGGGGTTCCCCCCTGTAGTCTTTGCGTTTTTAAAAATTTTTTTAAAAAATAATAACTAGGCTTCGCCTATATGCCGCCTCTCAAATTCTATTAAATTCCCGTAAAAGCTGTTATTCTAATTCTGATAGCTGAGGAAGTGACCCCAATTTTAGCTAGAGACAGGTACTTTGACCCCTCAACTCAAATAGGTGGGTATTACTTGCGGCTGGGAGGGAAACGTTTTTGGGGGCTGTCCTGTCCCGAAGTTTATGTTTGATGCTTTTCGGTAATTTTCCCCTAACATTTGATGCATATAGTCTCTAGCTTTTAATTTTTTCACTCACCACTGATTTTCTGCAATCTAACATACTTTATCTCCTGTCTTGAGTCGCACTTATTCTTCAAATACCCACTGCGTTTTTATGGCAACACATTTTGGGCCCACACAACCGTTCACCCTTTCCAACGGCCCCCACTAAACCTCACCCCTATTTCCTTTTTTCTTTTCTGTTACTTTATTTCCTTTTTTCGGGGCTTAAGTGATATATCCCTTTTCGTTTCACACGCCTATTCCCCCCAAATCTATTCCCTTTTTGGGGCCCGTCAAAATTATCACCAAAACACGAGTCAAACCGCGTGACTCCTTCACGATTGGTGTTGTGTGTGTGGGTGTGTGTGTGTGTTTGTGTGGTGTGTGTGTGTGTGTGTGTTGTGTGCGTTGTGTGGTGTGCGTAGTATTTAATGTTTTTTGTGTATGCGTGTGTGTGTGTGTGTTGTTTGTGTGTGTGCGCGGTTGTACGTGAATGTATATTTGTGTATGCGTGGTGTGTGTGTGTGTGTGTGTGTTGTGTGTGTGTGTTGTGTGTGTGTGTGTGTGTGTTGTGTGTGTGTGGTGTTGGTGGCCCCGTATTAGTGAATTAATTTGTTATGGGTGTTGTTTGGGGTGCAGTGTGTGTGGTCATGTGTTGTGTGGGTGTGTTTGGGGGTTGGGGGTATGGTGTGTAGTGTTGTGTATATTGTGTACCCCCTAGTTGAGGGTTTCGGGGGTCGAGTCCAGCTCCTTGCCCCCCCCCTCTTCATGATCGTACTAGTCACTCTCCCCGACGTGAGCTTTATCATACCTCGCTTAAAACTATGTATGGGGCCGCCTCCACTACATACTTCCCAAACTATTCCCCTTACTATCTCGTGGCTGAAAAAATACTTTCCTAACATCCCTGTGATTCATCTGTGTCTTCAGCTTCCAACTGTGTCCCCTTGTTACTGTGTCCAATCTCTGGAACATCCTGTCTTTGTCCACCTTGTCAATTCCTCTCAGTATTTTGTATGTCGTTATCATGTCCCCCCTATCTCTCCTGTCCTCCAGTGTCGTCAGGTTGATTTCCCTTAACCTCTCCTCGTAGGACATACCTCTTTAGCTCTGGGACTAGTCTTGTTGCAAACCTTTGCACTTTCTCTAGTTTCTTTACGTGCTTGGCTAGGTGTGGGTTCCAAACTGGTGCCGCATACTCCAATATGGGCCTAACGTACACTGTGTACAGGTCCTGAATGATTCCTTATTAAGATGTCGGAATGCTGTTCTGAGGTTTGCTGGGCGCCCATATGCTTGCAGCAGTTATTTGGTTGATGTGCGCTTCAGGAGATGTGCCTGGTGTTTATACTCACCCCAAGATCTTTTTCCTTGAGTGAGGTTTGTAGTCTCTGGCCCCCTAGACTGTACTCCGTCTGCGGTCTTCTTTGCCCTTCCCAATCTTCATGACTTTGCACTTGGTGGGATTGAACTCCAGGAGCCAATTGCTGGACCAGGTCTGCAGCCTGTCAAGATACCTTTGTAGTTCTGCCTGGTCTTCGATCGAGTGAATTCTTCTCATCAACTTCACGTCATCTGCAAACAGGGGACACCTCAGAGTCTATTCCTTCCGTCATGTCGTTCACAAATACCAGAAACAGCACTGGTCCTAGGACTGGCCCCTGTGGGACCCCGCTGGTCACACACACACACACACACACAGTGTGTGTGTCTGTGGTGTCTGTGTGTCTGTGTCTGTGTGTCTGTGTCTGTGTGTCTGAGTACCTGTGTATGTGTGTGTGTGTGTGTGTGTGTGTGTGTGTGTGTGTGTGCGTGTGTGTGTGTTGCGTGTGTTTGTGTGTGTGTATGTGTGTGTTTGTGTGTGTGTGTGTGTGTGTGTGTGTGTGTGTGTGTGTGTGTGTGTGTGTGTGTGTGTGTGTGTGTGTGTGTGTGTATGCGTGTGTGTGTGTGTGGTGTGTGTGTGTATGTGTGTGTGTTGTGTGTTTTGTGTGTGTGTGTGTGTGTGTGTGTGTGTGTGTGTGTGTATGTGTAGTGTGTGTGTGCGTGTATGTGTATGTATATATGTGTGTATGCGTGTGTGTGTGTGTGTAGGTGTATGTATATATGTGTGTATGCATGTGTGTGTGTGTGTGTGTGTGTGTGTGTGTGTGTGTGTGTGTGTGTGTGTTGTGTCTGTGTGTCTGTGTGTGTTGTGTGTGTGTGTGTGTGTGTGTGTATGTGTTGTGTGTGGGGTGTGGTTGTACTCACCTATTTGTACTCACCTATTTGTGGCTGCAGGGATCGAGTCTTAGCTCCTGGCCCCGCCTCTTCACCGGTTGCTACTGGGCCCTCTCTCCCCGCTCCATGAGCTTTATCAAACCTCGTCTTAAAACTGTGTATGGTTCCTGCCTTCCCTACGTCATTTTCTAGGCTATTCCATTGCCTGACATCTCTATGAGTGAAGAAATACTTCCTAATATCTCTCTGACTCATATGTGTCTTCAACCTCCAATTGTGGCCTCTTGTTTCTGTGTCCCCTCCCTGGAACATCCTGTCTTTGTCCACCTTGTCTATTCCACGCAGTATTTTATATGTCGTTATCATGTCTTCCCTGACCCTCCTGTCCTCCAGTGTCGTCAGGCCGATTTCCCTTAATCTTTCTTCATAGGACATTCCCCTTAGCTCTGGAACTAACCTTGTCGCAAACCTTTGTACTTTCTCTAGTTTCTTGACGTGCTTTATCAAGTGCGGGTTCCAAACAGGTGCTGCATACTCCAGTATGGGCCTGACGTACACGGTGTACAGTGTCTTGAACGATTCCTTACTAAGGTATCGGAATGCTGTTCTCAGGTTTGCCAGGCGCCCAAATGCTGCCAGCAGTTATCTGGTTGATGTGTGCTTCCGGAGACATGCTCTTGTTACACTAAACCTCAAGATCTTTCTCCTTGAGTGAGGTTTGCAGTCTTTGGTCACCTAGCCTATACTCTGTCTGTGGTCTTCTGTGCCCTTCCCCTATCTTCATGACTTTGCATTTGGCAGGATTAATTCGAGAAGCCATTTGCTGGACCAGGTGTCCAGTCTGTCCAGGTCTCTTTGAAGTCCTGCCTGGTCCTCATTTGATTTAATTCTCTTCATTTAACTTCACATCATCTGCAAACAGGGACACTTCTGAGTCTAAACCCTTCCATCATGTCCTTCACATATACCAAAAATAGCACTGGTCCTAGGATCGACCCCTGGGGGACCCCCGCTCGTCACAGGTGCCCACTGTGATACATCATTACGTCCCATGACTCGTTGTTCCCCTCCCGTCAGGTATTCTCTTATCCCATTGCAGTGCCCTTCCTGTTATATGCGCCTGATGCACTAGCTTCTGCACTAATCTCTTGTGAGGACTGTGTCAAAGGCCTTTTTGCAGTCCAAGAAGATGCAATAAACCCCCAACCCTCTCTCTTTTGTCTTACTTCTGTTATTTTATCATAAAACTTCCAAAAGGGTTTTGTGACACAGGATTTGCCTTCCATGAATCCGTGCTGGTTGGCATTTATAACTCTTGTTTCGTTCCACGTGCCCCCACCACCTCCTCCTGATAACCTTCTCCATAACTTGCATACTATACACGTCAGTGCCCACAGGTCAAATTGTTTAGTGCCTCTTTTTCTGTCTCCTTTTTTAAAAATGGGAACTACATTTGCCGTCTTTCCATACCTCAGGTAGTTGCCCAGTTTCCAGGGACGTGTTGAAGATTGTGGTAATGGCACCCCCACAACATATCTGCTCCCTCCTTTAAGGACCCAGGGGGAAATGTTGTCCGGTCCCATTGACTTTGAAGGTATAGATGTCCCTTAGCAGTTTCTTCATCCCCCTCCTCATCTGTATGTATGTCGTCCAACACTTGTAGGTGTATTTTCCTCTGGTGTCCCCATCTGGTCTGTCCCCCCCAGAGGCCTTCCTGTCTCTACTGTAAATACTTCCTTAAATCTCGTGTTGAGCTCCTCACATACCTCTTGATCGTTTTTTTTTGTGAGTTCTCCACCTTCTTTCCCTCAGCCTTATCACCTGGTCCTTGACTGTTGTTTTCCTCCTAATGTGGCTATACAGCAGTTTCGGGCCCAGATTTGACTTTCGATGCTATGTCGTTTTCAAACTGTCGCTGGGCCTCCCTCCTTATCGGGTGCATACTCGTTTCTGGCTCTTCTACTAATCTCCTTGTTTTCCTGGGTCCTATGCCTCCTGTACCTTTTCTATTCTCTGTTGCACTTAGTTTTTGCCTCCCTACACCTTCGGGTAAACCAAGGACTCTTTTTTGGTCTTCCTATTATTTCTGTTTCCCTTGGAAACAAACCTTTCCTCTCCCTCCTTGCACTTTGTTGCCACATATTCCCATCATCTCGTTTACTGATTTTCCTACCAGTTCCCCTGTCCCACTAAAACCTCCTGCAGGAAGTTTCTCATACCTGTGTAGTCCCCCTTTTATAGTTTGGCCTGTCCCCTTCAGTTCCTGTTTACCTTTCTCCGCTTGTAACTCTACTATATAATCAAAACTCAAAAACCACGTGATCGCTAGCCTCCAAGGGGCCTCTAGTAAGTGATGTCCTCAATGTCTAACTGCTCGGGGTGAACACAAGATCCAGTCTTGCTGCTCATCCTCCCCTCTCTCTCTGGTAGTGTCCCTGTGTGTGTGTGTGTGGTGTGTGTGTGTGTGTGGTGGTGTGTGTGTGTGTGTGTGTTGTGTTTTGTGTGTGTGTATGTGTGTGTGTCTGTGTGTGTGTGTGTGGTGTGTGTGTGTTTTGAATGTGAAATGTGTATGTGTGTGTGTGTGTGTGTGTGGTGTGTGTGTGTGTGTGTGTTGTGCGTTGTGTGTATTCACCTAGTTGTACTCACCTAGGTGAGGTTGCAGGGGTCGAGTCCAAGCTCCTGGCCCCGCCTCTTCACGGGTTTGCTACTAGGTCACTCTCCCTGAACCGTGAGCTTGATCATACCTCTGCTTATAGCTATGAAATGGATCCTGCCTCCACTACATCGCTTCCCAAACTATTCCACTTCCTTACTATTATTTTATGGCTGAAGAATTACTATTCCTAACATCCCTGTGATTCATCTGTGATTTCAACTTCCAACTGTGTCCCCTTGTTTGCTGTGTCTCGTCTCTGGAAAAAATCCTGTCTTTGTCCACCTTGTCAATCCCTCTTTAGTATTTTCGTATGTCGTTATCATGTCCCCCCTATCTCTCCCTGTCCTCCAGTGTCTCAGGTTGAATTCCCTTAACCTCTCCTCGTAGGACATACCTCTAAGCTCTGGGGCTAGTCCCTTTTTGCAAACCTTTGCACTTTTTTCTAGTGGGCTTTACGGTGCTTGGGTAGTGTGGGTCCAGACTGGGCCGCATACTCCCCATGATGGGCCTAACGTACACGGTGTACAGGGTCCTGAAAAGATTCCTTATTAAGATGTCGGATTGATGTTCTGAGGTTTGCTAGGCGCCATGGGGCTGCCCGCAGTTATTTGGTTGGATTGCGCTTCAGGAGATGTGCCTGGTGTTTATACTCACCCCAAGATCTTTTCCTTGAGTGAGAGTTGTAGTCTCTGGCCTCCTAGACTGTGTGTGTGTGTGTGTGTGTGTGTGTGTGTGTGTGTGTGGTGTGTGTGTGTGTGTGTGTGTGTTGTGTGTGTGTGTGTGTGTGTGTCTGCGTGTGTGTGTGGTCTGCTTGTGTGTTTTCTCTCTCTCTGTGTATGTATGTATGTATGTATGTGTGTGTGTGTGGTGTAAGTGTGTGTCTGTGTGAGAGAGAGAGAGAGAGACTCTAACCTGTTCCTACACCAGTTTTAGGTCAGTATTTTAGACTGGCAAATGCTGGTATATTTTTGTACAGACGGCACCGATCTCCTTCTCAGTGTTCACAACTTTTTTAAGACAATGTTTGATTTACAACGAAAAATCTAAATTGTTTTAAAACGGCACATCAGTGTTTGACTCAAAAACGAAAAACGAAATATTTTAAAACAGAAAACATCTGGAAAAGCCAGAGACGTTTCCCAACGCTTATACCCCGCCGCTCATTTTCTCAAGACTATTGAAAGAATTCTCAAAAATAGAGCTCTCAAAATATGTTCAGTTCTATGTAAGTTTTTTCTTTTCTATGTAAATTGTTTCTCTTCTGCCTAAATTATTCCCCTGCAATTTCTCTCTTATTGTCAGTCTTTCCTCTCACTAAGAATTGTGCTTCTGTAACTTCTTTCCTCTTCCAGTCTTTTCAAGGTTGTTGACTTCTGTACTTTCTTCCCCGTACGGGCCTGTCAGCAAGTTATCCTTCTGTTCTTTCCCCTTTCCCGTACGTCCTGTCAGTAAGTTGTTATCTTCTGTACTTTCTTCCATACGTCCTGTCAGTAAGTTGTTATCTTCTGTACTTTCTTTCCAGTACGTCCTGTCAGTAAGTTGTTATCTTCTGTACTTTCTTCCAGTACGTCCTGTCAGTAAGTTATTCTTCTGTACCTTCTTTCAGTGCGTCCTGTCAGTACTTTCATCCATTCGTCCTGTCAGACGGAATCCATATCTACTGAAAAATTGTTGTTTTCCATATGTAATTTTCCCTTTTCCATGTAAAGCTTTCATTTACACAGCTAAGCTTTCCTCTTTCATGTTAAGCTTTTCTCTTCCAAAGACACTCTTACCCTCTTTTAATTTCCCGGCCATCTTGTTCCAAGGCACTTTTTCTCCTCCCTACAAATCTTCCTCGTCTTCCCCTTTCAAAGCATTTTCCAGCATTTCAAAGGTTTTTTTTTTTCCCCATCCCATTCCAGGATTTTTTTTCCCTTCTAGATTAACTTCTTTTCCAAGTCAAGGTTTTCCTTCCTTCCTCCCTTCCAGCCTTGCAACTTTTATCCTGGGTCAGAATTACTCCCATTAGGGAAAGTTTTACATTCCACGTGTAAAGTTGAAAAGCAACGAGCAGACCTGACATTACCAGGGTTGAGAGTGGAACTGCCTGGACCCTTGCTCTCTCTCTCCTCTCTCTCTCTCTCTCCTCCTCTCTTCCCCTCTACATATCTACATATCTCTCCATCCTTAATTATTCTTTCGTACACACCTTTTTAGTCTCCCCGAAGAAGGGCTAAATGGTAGTTCGAAATTACTTTATTTTACAGTCTTATTTCAGTTTATTTCCATTGGATTTTTAGTGCTATTGACCAGTATTTATTACGCTTATGGTTTTTGGGGATCATACAGTTCTTTATTTCTCCTTTTTTTTTCCCTTTTTTTTATTTTTTATATGTTTTGGCTAGAAAATACAAACCGCCATTTATTCCTTTCTTTTGAGAGACCATTGGATAGACAGGTACGACCTGTTGATGACTCCCGTTTCTCTTTCCCTTTTCACTGTATAACTTTTTTTTTAAAATTTAACAAGAGTTTTTACAGGTTTAGGTTAAAAGTTTTGTACGTTTACTTGCTAGCTAGAGCTATTATTTATTTTCATCTAGTCGGAAAGCCTTACCTAGTTTTAACTTTTTATAATTTTTTTTTTGTAATATAGACAGACAAAACGGGGAAAAGGGAATGAAGTTGAGCCACTGTGGGACAGAGATTTCATTTGGTCAACTGACTTTGTTTCATCTGCGTTGGGTTTTGGCTGTTGGACATGTTTCAGACTCGAGTCATTTAGAGATGAATGATCTCAGATGAAGTGATGTTCATGTGAAAGGGTTTCAGCCCGAATGTTATTCTTGTTTACTGCCCGTCTTGTGGTACAGAAACGGTCTTCTCACCCTCCACGAAGTGGAGCAAAGTGTGGTACTTTGATAACACTGGCCTTGTATTATAACTGTAATGCCATCCCACATCTCCCCGTTGTTTAAGGCTCCGTTGAAATGATAATCTATCCAGGCCGGTCCACGCAAAGAATAAATAGTCTTACTTGGTTCTCTGTTATGTCCAGAAGTCGAAGTTGAGATGAGTGGCAGGCAGACCAAGACAATTGTGCATACTCAAGGCGTGAGGGCACTTGCGCCTCATAGACATTCGTAGCTTTTCTGTCAAGCTTCTTGGCCGCTGCCTTGCTTCCATGATTTACCACGTGATTCTTCATAGACATTTTAGGATCAAATTTCATCCCTGAGATATCCACCTAATCCCTGGGTTTTCTAACACCCATTCACTCTTACCACTTCTCCAGTATTAACATCACGCTGCCTAGAGACCAACATCATACATGTTTTCTCAGTAGCAAATGTACACTGCCATCGTTGTCCTCTGATTTATATAACCGTAAGCTTGTAATTGGTTGGTGAGGTCACGGTGCTGACAAACAGGACGCTGAGGGACTGACTCATCGTGTTTGTTTTCAACTTGAGTTAGTAAATAGTTGTGTTAGATGAGTATTTTTTACGTTTACTCATAGCCCGTACGTCTTGTTCGTATTTTTCAATTGACCTTTGTCCTCTTAGGTAAATGGACACAGATGGAACTAATGTGACATTTTATTGTGGCAACGTTTTGCTCTCCAGGAGTATTATCAAGTCATAACGGCCTGATAATCCTCCTGCAGAGCGAAAAGTTACCACAATAAAATATTACATTAGTATCATCTGTGTCCATTTATCTAATATTTTGCCAGAAATTCTACCATTTTTACTAACCTGTATCTCACAGTTTATTTTTGAAATCCTCAAATTATTTTGCAACTTTCCTAAACTTTCGTTTTACTTATCTCTGTATTTTGAGAATTCGTTCATGTTTGTCAGAGCAGTCAAGAAAAAGGATTTATTTTTTTCACCTAGCATCTAATGTTTTTTTAAAGTGTGTTAATAATAGATGTGATATTGTTAACTAGAGGCGGCAGATGTTGCTACTCTACTTGTGTTCAACGATAAGATAATCCTGCGATACTATTATTTATTTCTGTTAAATACTCTAAGTATTTTATTTACTATACAACATCTTACTCTCCCAAGCACTTTATTTCCTCTACAACATCTTACTATCTCAGGCACTTTATTTCCTCCATATCGTCTTTATTACTCCTATTATTACTGATCGCTCTCTGCTCTCTTCTTTATATTCTCAGATTGCTCTTTCAGTGCTGTTTTCAGTTCTTTTATTGGACGATTGTGTGTGTGTGTGTGTGTGTGTGTGTGTGTGTGGTGTGTGTGTGTGTGTGTGTGTGTGAGTCCGTGTGTGTGGGTGTGTATGTGTGTGTGTGTACGTGTGTGTGTGTGTATGTGTGTGTGTGTGCGTGTGTGTGTGTATGTGTATGTGTGTGTACGTGTGTGTGTGTGTGTGGGTGTTTGTTTATGTGTGTCTGTATGTGTGTCTGTGTACATTATGTGTGTGTGTGTGTGCATGTTTCTTTGTGTTTTGTGTGTGTGTGTGTTTGTTTATGTTGTGTGTGTGGGTGTATGTGTGTGTGTGTATATGTACGTGTGTGTGTGTGTGTATGTGTGTGTGTACGTGTGTGTGCGTGTATCTGTGTGTGTGTATGTGGTGTTTGTTTATGTGTGTGTATGTGTGTCTGTGTACATGTGTGTGTGTGTGTGTACGTGTGTGTGTATGTGTGTGTATGTACGTGTGTGTGTGTGTGTGTGTGTGTGTGTGTGTGTGTGTGGTGTGTGTGGGGTGTGTCTGTGTCTGTGTGTGTGGGTGTTTGTTTATGTGTGTGTGTGTATGTGTACATGTGTGTGTGCGTGTGTGTGGTGTGTGTGTGTGTGTGTGTGTGTGTGTGTGTGTGTGTGTGTGTGTGTGTGTACTCACCTAGTTGTACTCACCTAGTTGAGGTTGCAGGGGTCGAGTCCGAGCTCCTGGCCCCGCCTCTTCACTGATCGCTACTAGGTCACTCTCCCTGAGCCGTGAGCTTTATCATACCTCTGCTTAAAGCTATGTATGGATCCTGCCTCCACTACATCGCTTCCCAAACTATTCCACTTACTGACTACTCTGTGGCTGAAGAAATACTTCCTAACATCCCTGTGATTCATCTGTGTCTTCAGCTTCCAACTGTGTCCCCTTGTTACTGTGTCCAATCTCTGGAACATCCTGTCTTTGTCCACCTTGTCAATTCCTCTCAGTATTTTTATGTCGTTATCATGTCCCCCTATCTCTCCTGTCCTCCAGTGTCGTCAGGTTGATTTCCCTTAACCTCTCCTCGTAGGACATACCTCTTAGCTCTGGACTAGCCCTTGTTGCAAACCTTTGCATTTTCTCTAGTTTCTTCACGTGCTTAGCTAGGTGTGGGTTCCAAACTGGTGCCGCATACTCCAATATGGGCCTAACGTACACGGTGTACAGGGTCCTGAATGATTCCTTATTAAGATGTCGGAATGCTGTTCTGAGGTTTGCTAGGCGCCCATATGCTGCAGCAGTTATTTGGTTGATGTGCGCTTCAGATGTGCCTGGTGTTATACTCACCCCAAGATCTTTTTCCTTGAGTGAGGTTTGTAGTCTCTGACCCCCTAGACTGTACTCCGTCTGCGGCCTTCTTTGCCCTTCCCCAATCTTCATGACTTTGCACTTGGTGGGATTGAACTCCAGGAGCCAATTCCTGGACCAGGTCTGCAGCCTGTCCAGATCCCTTTGTAGTTCTGCCTGGTCTTCGATCGAGTGAATTCTTCTCATCAACTTCACGTCATCTGCAAACAGTGACACCTCAGAGTCTATTCCTTCCGTCATGTCGTTCACAAATACCAGAAAACAGCACTGGTCCTAGGACTGACCCCTGCGGGACCCCGCTGGTCACAGTGCCCACTCTGACACCTCGCCACGTACCATGACTCGCTGCTGTCTTCCTGACAAGTATTCCCTGATCCATTGTAGTGCCTTCCCTGTTATCCCTGCTTGGTCCTCCAGTTTTTGCACCAATCTCTTGTGTGGAAGTGTGTCGAACGCCTTCTTGCAGTCCAAGAAAATGCAATCCACCCACCCCTCTCTCTCTCTTGTCTTACTGCTGTCACCATGTCATAGAACTCCAGTAGGTTTGTGACACAGGATTTTCCCCGTCCCTGAAACCATGTTTGGCTGCTGTTGATGAGATCGTTCATTTCTAGGTGTTCCACCACTCTTCTCCCTGATAATTTTCCCTCCATGATTTTGGCATACTATACATGTCAGTGACACTGGTCTGTAGTTTAATGCTTCATGTCTGCCCTCCTTTTTTAAGGTTTGGGACTACATTTGCTGTCTTCCATGCCTCAGGCAATCTCCCTGTTTCGATAGATGTATTGAATATTGTTGTTAGGGGTACACATAGCGCCTCTGCTCCCTCTCTCAAAAACCCAGGGGGAGATGTTATCTGGCCCCATTGCCTTTGAGGTATCTAGCTCACTCAGAAGCCTCTTCACTTCTTCCTCGGTTGTGTGCACTGGTCCAGCACTTGGTGGTGTGCCCCACCTCTCCGTCTTTCTGGAGTCCCTTCTGTCTCCTCTGTGAACACTTCTTTGAATCTCTTGTTGAGTTCTTCACATACTTCACGGTCATTTCTTGTTGTCTCTCCTCCTTCCTTCCTTAGCCTGATTACCTGGTCCTTGACTGTTTTTTTCCCTCCTGATGTGGCTGTACAACAGTTTCGGGTCAGATTTGGCTTTCGCTGCTATGTCATTTTCATATTGTCTTTGGGCCTCCCTTCTTATCTGTGCATATTCGTTTCTGGCTCTACGACTGTTCTCCTTATTCTCCTGGGTCCTTTGCCTTCTATATTTCTTCCATTCCCTAGCACACTTGGTTTTTGCCTCCCTGCACCTTTGGGTAAACCAGCGCTCATCCTGGCTTTTTCATTATTCCTGTTACCCTTGGGTACAAACCTCTCCTCACCTCCTTGCATTTTGTTGCTACATATTCCATCATCTCATTAACTGTCTTCCCTGCCAGTTCTCTGTCCCACTGAACCCCGTTCAGGTAGTTCCTCATTCCTGTGTAGTCCCCTTTCTTGTAGTTTGGCTTCATTCGTCCTGGCCTTCCTGCTTCTCCCTCCACTTGTAGCTCTACTGTGTATTCGAAGCTTAAAACCACATGGTCACTGGCCCCAAGGGGTCTTTCATATGTGATGTCCTCGATATCTGCACTACTCAAGGTGAATACTAAGTCCAGCCTTGCTGGTTCATCCTCTCCTCTCTCTCTTGTAGTGTCCCTTACGTGTTGGCACATGAAGTTTTCCAGTACCACCTCCATCATCTTAGCCCTCCGTGTATCTTGGCCCCCATGTGGGTCCAAGTTCTCCCAATCGATCTCCTTGTGGTTAAAGTCACCCATGATCAGGAGCTTTGCCCTGCATGCATGAGCTCTTCTGGCCACTCTAGCCATGTGTCAACCAT
>NC_069408.1:5540760-5563260 GCF_026875155.1 Cherax quadricarinatus | reverse complement strand
TGACCCCAGTGGGACCCCGCTCGTCACAGGCGCCCACTGTGATACCTCTTCATGTACCATGACTCGTTGTTGCCTCCCTGTCAGGTATTCCCTGATCCACTGAAGTGCCCTCCCTGTTATATGTGCCTGATCCTCCAGCTTCTGCACTAATCTCTTGTGGGGAACTGTGTCAAAGGCCTTCCTGCAGTCTAGGAAAACGCAATCAACCCACCCCTCTCTCTCGTGTCTTACTTATTTCTGTCACCTTGTCATAAAACTCCAGGAGGTTTGTGACACAGGATTTGCCTTCCATGAACCAATGCTGGTTTTCATTTATAATCTTGTTCTGTTCCAGGTGTTCCACCACTCTCCTCCTGATAATCTTCTCCATGACTTTGTACACAATACATGTCAGAGACACATGTCTGTAGTTTAGTACCTCATTTCTGCTTCCTTTCTTAAATATGAGGACTACATTTGCTGTCTTCCATTTCTCAGGTAGTTGCCCAGTTTCAAGGGATGTCTTGAAGATTGTGATTAGGGGCACACACAGCATCTCTGCTCCTTCTCTAAGGACCCATGGGGAGATGTTGTCCGGTCCCATCGCCTTTGAGGTATCAAGGTCACTTAGAAGCTTCTGCACCTCCTCCTCGATTGTTCGTATGTCATCCAACACTTGTTGGTACATTCCCTCTTGATGTTCCCTTCTGTGCTGTCTTCCCAGAGCCCTTCCTGTCTCTACTGTAAAAACTTCCTTAAATCTCCTGTTTAGCTCCTCACATACCTTCTGATCATTTCTTGTGAGTTCACCTTCTGTCCTCAGTCTGATCACCTGGTCTTTGACTGTTGTCTTCCTCCTGATATGGCTATACAACAGTTTCGGGTCAGTCTTGATTTTCGATGCTATGTTATTTTCATACTGTCGTTGGGCCTCCCTCCTTACCTGTGCATACTCGTTCCTGGCTCTGCGACTGATCTCCCTATTTTCATGTGTTCTCTTCCTTATGTTTGTGTGTGTGTGTGCGTGTGTGTGCGTGTGTGTGTGTGTGAGTGTGTGTGTGTGTGTTTGTTTATGTGTGTGTGTGAGTGCGTGTGTGCGTGCGTGTGTGCGTGCGTGTGTGTGTGTGTGTGTGTGTGTGTGTGTGTGTGTGTGTGTGTGTGTGTGTGTGTGTGTGTGTGTGTGTGTGTGTGTGTGTGTGTGTGTACTCACCTATTTGTACTCACCTAATTGTGGTTGCAGGGGTCGAGACTCACCTCCTGGCTCCGCCTCTTGACTGATCGCTACTACGTCCTCTCTCTCCCTGCTCCATGAGCTTTATAGTACGTCGTCTTAAAGCTATGTATGGTTCCCGCCTCCACTACATCACTTGCCAGACTGTTCCACTTCCTGACAACTCTATGACTGAAGAAATACTTCCTAACATCCCTTTGACTCATCTGAGTCTTCAACTTCCAATTGTAACCCTTTCTTTCTGTGTCCCATCTCTGGAACATACTGTCTCTGTCCACCTTATCTATTCCATGCAGTATTTTGTATGTCGTTATCATGTCTTCCCTAACCCTCCTGTCCTTCAGTGTCGTCAGGCCGATTTCACTTAACCTTTTCTGGTAGGATATTTCTCTTAGCTCTGGAACTATCATTGTTGCGAACCTTTGCACTTTCTCTAATTTCTTGACTTGCTTGACCAGGTGTGGGTTTCAAACTGGTGCTGCATACTCCAGTATAGGCCTGACGTACACGGTGTACAGTGTTTTGAACGATTCCTTACTGAGGTATCGGAATGCTATTTTCAGGTTTACCATGCGCCCTTATGCTGCAGCAGTTATCTGGTTGATGTGTGCTTCTGGAGACGTGCTTGGTACTATACTCACCCCAAGATCTTCTTGAGCGAGGTTTGCAGTCTTTGGCCACCTAGCCTATACTCTGTCTGCGGTCTTCATTGCCCTTCCCCGATCTTAATGACTTTGCATTTGGCGGGGTTAAATTCGAGGAGCCAGTTGCTGGACCAGGTGTCCAGTCTGTCCGGGTATCTATGTAGTCCTGCCTGATCCTCATCTGATTTAATTCTACTCATTAACTTTACATCATCTGCGAACAAGGACACTTGTTCACATATACCAGAAATAGCACTTGTCCTTGGACCGACCCCTGTGGGACCCCACTTGTCACAGGCGCCCACTCTGATACCTCATCACGTACCATGACTTGTTGCCTCCCTGTCAGGTATTCTCTGATCCATTGCAGTACCCTTCCTGTTATACATGCTTGATCCTGTAGCTTCTGCACTAATCTCTTTTGAGGAACTGTGTCGAAGGCCTTCTTGCAATCCAAGAAAATGCATTCAACCCACCCCTCCCTCTCGTGTATTACTTTTATTACCTTGTCATAAAACTCCAGAAGGTTTGTGACATAGGATTTGCCTTCCATGAATCTGTGCTGGTTGTCGTTTTTAATCTAGCTCAGTTCCAGGAGCTCCACCACCCTCCTCCTGATAATCTTCTCCATGACTTTGCATATTATACACGTCAGTGACACTGGTCTATAGTTTAGTGCCTCGTTTCTGTCTCCTTTCTTAAAAATGGGGACTACATTTGCCATCTTCCATACCTCAGGTAGTTGTCCAGTTTCAAGTGATGTGTTGAAAATTTTGGTCAGTGTCACACACAGTGTCTCTGTTCCCTCTCTATGGACCCACGGAGAAATATTGTCTGGCCTCACTGCCTTTGAGGTATCAAGGTCACTTAGCAGCTTTTTCACCTCCTCAGTTGTGTGTACGTCATCCAACACTTGTTGGTGTATCCCTTGTTGGTGCCCCCTTCTATTCTGTCTTCCCAGAGTCCTTCCTGTCTCCACTCTAAATATTTCCCTAAATCTCGTGTTGAGCTCCTCACATACCTCTTGATCGTTTCTTGTGAGCTCCCCACCTTCTTTCCTTAGCCTGATTACCTGATCTTTGACTGTTGTCCTCCTTCTAATGTGGCTATACAGCAGTTTCGGATAAGACTTGACTTTCGATGTTGTTTTCGTACTGTCGCTGAGCCTCCCTCCTTATCTGTTCATGCTCGTGTCTGGCTCTTGAACTCCTTATTTTCCTGGGTCCTTTGCCTTCTGTACTTTTTCCATTCTCTAGTGCACTTAGTTTTTGCCTCCCTACACCTTGGTAAACCAAGGGCTCATTCTGATCTCCGCATTATTTCTGTTGCCCTTAGGAACAAACCTTTCCTCTGCCTCCCTGCATTTTGTTGTTACATATTCCATCATTTCGTTTACTGACTTTCCTACCAATTCTCTGTCCCACTGAAAATCCTGGAGGAAGTTCCTCATACCTGTGTAGTCCCCATTTTCATAGTTCGGCTTTTCCCATTCAGCTCCTTTTACTTGTTACTCTCCTATGTATTCAGAGCTCAGAACCACGTGATCACTAGCTCCAAGGGGCCTCTCATATGTGATGTCCTCAATGTCCAAGCTGTTCAGGGTGAACACGAGGTCCAGTCTTGCTGGTTTATCCTCCCTTCTCTCTCTCTGGTAGTGTCTCTAACATGTTGGTGCATGAGGTTTTCCAGTACCAGATCCATCATCTTGGCTCTCCATGTTTCGGAACCCCCCATGTGGCTCGAGGTTTTCCCAATCTCCCTTTGGTTGAAATCGCCCATAACCAGTAACTTTCCTCTGCTCGAGTGAGCTCGTCTGGCCACCACAGCTAGTGTGTCCACCAATGCTCTGTTGCTCTCTTCATATTCCTCTCTTGGCCTGCTGCAGTTCTGTGGTGGATTATACATCACTGCAATGACTACCTTACGTTCCCCAGACTGAATTGTACCTACTATGTAATCCCTTTCTCCAGTCTCGTCCATTCCTTTCATTTCCTCAAATCCCCATCGGTTTTTAATGAGAAGTGCAACCCCTCCTCCCCCTCTGCTCCTTCTATCTTTCCTCCAGATCTGGTATCTGGGTGAGAAGATTACGTCTGTTATTGTCTCAGTGAGTTTCATTTCTGTGACTGCTATGTCTCGGCATGTCTCATTGATTCTTTGATGCCACTCGTTGCATTTGTTATGCCATCTGAGATCGTATACCAAACGTTCAGCATCTTTTCTAAAACGGTGGTCCAGGGAGAATGGTGGGGTTGGGGTAGCAGAAGCCCTGGTGGGGGCCTAAGGGGGGGTTGCAGTGGGGTGGGGTTTGTGATGAGGGGGTGGGAGTAGAGTGCCTATAGGGGGTTGCTGTAGGGGTAGGGTTTGTGATGTTGGAGGTGAGGGCAGAGGGAACAGCGTGTGAGTTTTTGTTTAGATTGTTCAGTTGCATTGGGGTTGTTGTGGTTGGATTCCCTCTGTGGGTGTTTCTAGAGGGTGTGTTTGCTCTTCCACTTAGGTTCTCCTGCTTATTGCCTCCAGTTCCTCCTTTCGTCTTTGTACCCTGTCTTTCAATATCATCCTTTCTTCTTGTGTTCTGTCTTGATTGAGGTACACAATCCAGTACTTCAGTTGTGCTTTGTCCTGCAGGATCCTGTTTCGGGCTGATTCTGCCTTGAAAATAATTTGACTGGCCATTTTTTTCCTCTTGCAAACCACCCAATTCTCTGAAAATTTGTCAACTGGGTCATGTCATCCTCACCTATTGCTTTCATGATACTTTCAGTTGCATTTTTCTCCTTCTGTTTTCTTGTATTATAGGTTTCCCATTCAACCTCCTGGAGCCCATAGACAAAAACTGACTTCTCCCTTTCGTCCTCCCACTGTATCTCCCTTTGCATCCCCTGAGGTGATTTAGTTCCTTCAATTGAAGCATTCCTTCAATCTGTTCCCTGGTTGATGCCCCTGTGCTCAGTGGTCTGCTTTTCCTAATCAGCTGTTTCTGGCCACTGAAGGTTTCTGTTTGAGTCACTGCATATAGCTTAGCCCCTTCATTGTCTGTAGTCCCCTCATTTGGTCTTATATTTTCCCAGGCCCTACATGGGTCTGATAGGGCCTTTGCATACAGCATAGCTTCTTTGCTCCCTACAGTCCCTTCATCTGTGACTGATATAGAAGTTCCTGATGTCATGGCTGTACTGTCCTTTGGTTCTTTAGGCTGTTTCAGATTTTTTTAGTTCATCTTTAAAGCTTTGTATCTTAGCTTCAGCAGCTATGGCTTGTAGCTCCCATTTCCTGCTCTCCATGGCTATCCTCTCCTCCATTTTCATGCCAGTCTCTTCTAGCTTCCTTCTCTACTCTTCCTCCCTTTTTGTGAGTTCTGCCTCCCAATCTTCCCTTCCAGGTTCTTCCACCAGTCCCCTGGTTCTCTGTCCTGCTATTTGGTAACCCATTTTTTTTTTTGTTACCACAGCACCTTTCAAGGCAGGTGAAATTGCCGACCTAGAAAATGTACAGAGAACTTTCACGGCGTGCATAACGGAGATAAAACACCTCAATTACTGGGAGTGCTTGAGGTTTCTAAACCTGTATTCCCTGGAACGCAGGAGGGAGAGATACATGATTATATACACCTGGAAAATCCTAGAGGGACTAGTACCGAACTTGCACACGAAAATCACTCACTACGAAAGCAAAAGACTTGGCAGACGATGCACCATCCCCCCAATGAAAAGCAGGGGTGTCACTAGCACGTTAAGAGACCATACAATAAGTGTCAGGGGCCCGAGACTGTTCAACTGCCTCCCAGCACACATAAGGGGGATTACCAACAGACCCCTGGCAGTCTTCAAGCTGGCACTGGACAAGCACCTAAAGTCAGTTCCTGATCAGCCGGGCTGTGGCTCGTACGTTGGTTTGCGTGCAGCCAGCAGCAACAGCCTGGTTGATCAGGCGCTGATCCACCAGGAGGCCTGGTCACAGACCGGGCCGCGGGGGCGTTGACCCCCGAAACTCTCTCTAGGTAACTCCAGGTAAACAGAAAGAAGAGCTTAGGTATTTTCAGGAGTGAGTGCATGTGTGTGTGGAGGTGGGTGTTTGTTATTGGGTTGTAGGAAGGGAAAGGGGAGGGAGGTAGGGAGGTGGGAGAAGGAGAGGGAGAGTGAAGAGGGCAAGGGAGGAGGGAAAAATGAGAGAAAAGGAATAGGGGAGGGAGAGGGAGATAGGGGATCAGGAGAGAGGGATAGATGGGAGAGAAGCAAAAATAATAGGGGGAAGAGTCGAGACTCGGCTCCTGGCCCCTCTGTGTGTATGTGTGTGTGTGTGTGTGTGTGTGTGCGTGTGTGTGTGTGTGTGTGTGTGGGTGGGTGTGGGCGTGAGAATGGGTGAGTGTGAATGTGTGTGATAGTGTGAAGGGGTGTACTGAGTGAGAATTAGTGTGAGGGAGAGTATGTGGGTTAGTGCTTGGTAGTGGGCGTGTGGGTTGGGGGTGTGTGTGAGTGGTCTCTGTAAAATGACTGTTTACACGGGGTGCCCGCTGGTCCTGCATATGTGTGTGTACGCCCAACTCAATCAGGTGAACTCACAAGCCCTTGTGTGTGTGTACTCTTATTCTGGCCTAATAAACACTACACCACAAACCCAAATTTTTGTAGTCCCAACTTGTGTTTACTAGACAGCTCTGTTTCCTACTAGAATCTGCCTGACTATCCACCCTGACTACTAGATTTAAGTACCAATTACTGCTGGTTTTTAGCCTATTCCATGCTCACTCTTAGAGAGGACCTCCTCATGTTACAGTTGGCAGAACCTAGCCCTACAATCAACCCCAATTAACCATGTTTAGGTGAGTACTTGCGGCTGGCAGCGTTGAGTCTCGTTGTGGCGCACTCCTGATGTCCTGGTTCCACTTCAATTCCTTCTCTATATTTGTTTTAATTCCATATACAGTGCTTCAATCACAGCACAAGATTTGCACTTTATTACCTGTCTTGGGGACACACCTTATCACTTAAGATGACTGGCAGTGATGTCTGGCAGCATGAGTCCTAGGTTACGACTCAGATGTCGTAGATGTCGTACCTAATACAGTGTTGTCTAATACACTCGTTATTATCTAATACACTATCGACTTGCACTACAATATCGAGATATGAATGTTACTCACCAGGTCTAATGCAATGTTTGCAGCCTTCACAGAGACTCACACAAAAGATCACTTTGACAGTGAAATATGGATAAGTGGTTACAACCTTTTTAGATGTGACAGAAAGAACAGGCAACAAGGGGGGATTGGCCTGTATGTCAAAGAGTCCCTAATCTGCACGGAGTTGCTGAACACCACAAATGAGGTAGTTGAAGTTCTATCAATAAAGATCGAGAACCAAAACCTAGTCATTGTGGTTGTATATAAACCACCAGATGCAACCTCACAACAGTTCAAGGAACAGCTACTGAAAATTGATTACTGTTTGGAAAACCTTCCAGCTTCATCCTCAAACAACTTACTGCTTGGTGATTTCAACCTAAGGCATACAAAATGGAAGAATGTAGCAAATAATGCTATAGCTGAAACAATCCCCGGAGGTAGGGCAGATGAAAGGTCACACACACATGAGCTACTAAGTCTCTGCGATAAACACACCTTAAGCCAGCAGATAGTGGAGCCAACAAGACTAGAAAACACACTTGACCTTATCTTCACAAATAATGAGGACCTGATAAGAGACATAAGAATATCAAAAACAACTAATTCCGATCACAACCTAATCGAAGTCCAGACGTACATGCATAGGGGTCCTGATCAGCAGAATGCATGTACCTGTGAAGGTGTCTTCACAAAATACAACTTCAACAACAAGAACATCAACTGGGACCAGGTAAACCATGTCCTAAACGAAACATGTTGGGAAGATGTCTTAAATGACATGGATCCAGACCAGTGCCTTGAAAGGATCAACTTCCTGGCAGCCAAAGCATGTTCTAGGCATATTCCCCTAAGAAAGAAGAAGAGCAGGAGTAAACTGGAGAGAGAAAGACGCTCCCTCTACAGAAGACGATGAAGAGTCACTGAGCTCCTCAGGAGTGCTAGAATATCTGATACACAAAAGGAGGCACTGACCAGGGAAGTGGAAACTATCGAACTTAAGTTAAGGGGGCAGTAGGGCAAATTTCCGCGCGCGCTCACCGAAAAATCGAAAAAATATGGAAATTGATCGTTCTTTGTTGGTTATCCTGGCGCCAGTGTCACTCTCAGTAGAGTCAAAAGTAATCTGAAGACGCCACAATGCCCCACGCCGTCACTGCCCCCAGCACAAAGGAAAAGCTGGCCTAGTACTTTTGCTTCCTTGCCACTTCCTCGATGAAGCAAAGCAGAATGTTTGATTCTTGCTGTCTTAAGCATAGACAACAATGTCCACTATCTTTACTATGGTAATAAAGTGGGAGCAGGATTTTCCTTAATTGTCCTGCTAAGGTAAGAGATGTACTGTCTCTTATTAAAATACACTCTGCAACACTGGACTGCAAGGAGCAGCGGTCGCTTGACCACGTCGCATACTCGTACTGCATCTGCGATCAATTACTCACTGTAGCAGTAAACAAGACGCTTGCCCCTTCTGAGAGGGCTGGGCCCCTCAGGGCTGAAAGGGCTGAAAAGGCTGAAAGGGGCTGAAGGGGTCTGATATCCCCCTCCTGGAGAAAATTTCTCCACATCTCCATTCAAAGCAGGTGAAATCACAGATCTAGAGAGTGTACAGAGATCCTTTACTGCACGTATAAGTTCTGTCAAGCACCTTAACTACTGGGAACGCTTGGAAGCACTTGACTTGTACTCGTTGGAACGCAGGAGGGAGAGATATATCATAATCTACACTTGGAAAATCTTGGAAGGAATGGTCCCAAATCTGCACACAGAAATCACTCCCTAGGAAAGTAAAAGACTCGGCAGGCGATGCAAAATGCCCCCAATAAAAAGTAGGGGCGCCATTGGTGCACTAAGGGAAAACATCATAAGTGTCCGGGGCCCAAGACTGTTCAACAGCCTCCCATCAAGCATTAGGGGAATTGCCAATAAACTCCTGGCTGCCTTCAAGAGAGAGCTGGACAGATACCTAAAGTCAGTGCCGGATCAGCCGGGCTGTGGCTCGTACGTTGGACTGCGTGCGGCCAGCAGTAACAGCCTGGTTGATCAGGCCCTGATCCATCGGGAGGCCTGGTCATGGACCGGGCCGCGGGGGAGTCAGATGAGGTGAAGCAGGAGGAGGCGGGATCACAGTGGGACCTGCCACTAGTGTAAGTAGGTCGTCGTCCAAAGGTTGGGCAAGCGTTGAAGTCTTTGTACCAAGATCCCATGATGTTGCAGTGTCTGACAGATGTGATGAATGGTTTTGAAAACCGACAAGTTGAAGAATTGAGACACTTATGCAACACATGTCGGTTTTCAAAACCATTCATCACATCTGTCAGACACTGCAACATCATGGGATCTTGGTACAAAGACTTCAACGCTTGCCCAGCCTTTGGACGACGACCTACTTACACTAGTGGCAGGTCCCACTGTGATCCCGCCTCCTCCTGCTTCAGCTCATCTGACTGCAGTATATAAGTCACCTCTCTGGCCCTATGCTGCATTTCCTACAAGAGTGATGGACTGAACACATCGATTCCAGGCTGAGGGACTGATTACCTCAAACTTAAGAACATAAGAACGAAGGAACACTGCAGAAGGCCCACTGGCCCATGCGAGGCAGGTCCAAGTCTCCTACCGGCTTAAGCCAATGCACCCAACCTAGTCAGGTCAGGTCACATTGACTTAAGGGAGGAACACGGCAACCGACCTGTTAGCACAAGCTATCAGGTCTAACTCACACCCACCCACATCTACTCATGTATTTATCCAACCTATTTTTAAAGCTACACAACGTTCTGGCCTCTATAACGGTACTTGGGAGTCTGTTCCACTCATCCACAACTCTATTACCAAACCAGTACTTTCCTATATCCTTCCTGAATCTGAATTTTTCCAACTTAAAACCATTGCTGCGAGTCCTGTCTAGGCTAGATTTTTTCAGCACACTATTACATCCCCTTTATTTATTCCTGTCTTCCATTTATACACCTCAATCATATCCCCCTAATTCTACGTCTTTCTAGAGAGTGCAGTTTCAGGGCCCTTAGTCTATCCTCATAGGGAAGGTTTCTGATACATGGGATCATCTTTGTCATCCTCCTTTGTACATTTTCCAGAGAATTTATATCCATTCTGTAATACGGTGACCAAAACTGTGCAGCATAATCTAAATGAGGCCTAACCAAGGATGTATAGAGTTGAAGAACAACCTAGGACTCCTATTATTTATGCTTCTTGATATGAAGCCAAGGATTCTATTAGCTTTTATGCGAACACTTATGCACTGTTGTCTTGGTTTCAGATTACTGCTAACCAGAACTCCTAATATCTTTTTCGCAATCCGTAATATTAAGATCTACATTATTTAGTTTATATGTGGCATGGTTATTGTCCTGTCCAACATTTAGAACTTTGCATTTGTCTATATTAAACTGCATCTGCCACTTCTCCGACCACTGCATCAGTCTATTCAAATCTTCCTGGAGTGCTCGAATGTCCTCGTCAGAATGAATTCGACGGCCTATTTTGGTGTCATCGGCAAACTTGCCGATGTCGCTCTTTATGCCCTCATCTATGTCGTTTATTTTAGATTGTGAACAGCAGGGGCCCAACACTGACCCCTGTGGAAACACCGCTCGTGACGCTTCCCCACTCTGATTTCTCCCCATTTATGCAAACTCTCTGCTGCCTATTTGTCAACCATGCCTCTATCCAGGAAAAAATTTCTCCTCCTATTCCATGTGCTTTAATTTTCCTCAATAGTCTCTGATGTGGGACCCTGTCAAAAGCCTTACTGAAGTCCATATACACAATATCATATTCATTACCATGATCTACCTCCTCAAATACCTTAGTGAAAAAAGTTAATAAATTCGTAAGGCAGGAACGCCCCTTTGTAAAACCATGCTGAGATTCGTTGTTTAAATTTTATGCTTTTCAAGGTGGCTACGAACTGCCTCGGCAATTATTGATTCCATAAATTTTCCCACTATGGAGGTTAGGCTTATTGGTCTATAGTTCGAAGCTAAGGACCTGTCACCTGTTTTGAAAATAGGTATCACTTTTGGGCCATTTTCCACTTATCTGGCACCATGCCAGTTTGTAGTGATATGTTGAAAAGATTAGCCAAAGGTGTTTCTAAGCTCCTCTTTACATTCCTTTAGAACCCTTGCATACAGTTCATCAGGGCCTGGGGATTTGTTTAGGTTTCAATTTAATCTATTTGCCTAAGGACCATGTCACTTGTGACCCTAATAGTGCACAGTTTATTATCGTCCTGTTCTACATAATTTATCATTACTGGTATATCGCTGGTATCCTCCTGTGTAAAAACTGAGAGGAAGTATGTGTTAAAAATCTAACACATTCCTATCACTGGGCAGTGAGCTGACCCGAGGAACTTTTGAGTGGGCCTATCTTGTCCTGATCTTACTTCTGTATACCTGAAAGAATCCTTTTGGGTTAGTCTTCGATTCTCTTTGCAACTTTAACCTCATAATCTCTTTTTGCTTTTCTAATTCCCTTTTTTATTTCTCTCTTTAACTGAATATAAACGATTTCTTAATTTTCCCCTCTCCTCTTTTGATTTGCCTATATATGCCTCTCTTTTGACCAATCAATATTTTTAATCTATTGTTCATCCATTTAGGATCATTTTTGTTTGATCTGATTTCCCTATTTGGAACATAATTTTGACTGAGCAGCTAGAACTATGCCCTGGAAAGCATCATATCGGCAACCATCACCCCCTCCCTGCCCCTTATAGGTCTTTCCCAGTTCACCCCACCTAAGTAATTTTTCGTCCTTGAAATCACCCAAGGGGAAAGTCAGGGACGGAGACTTGATTCCATTTTGGGGGAAATTTCCGTATTTTAAAACTGAGTGATTTTGATCCTCTCCCCCAAGCTCATCATTAACCTCAAGTTTATTAATTATTTTTCCCCTACTGGCAAGAAACCAAGTCAAGGGGGTTTTATTTCCCCTAGTTGGCTCTGTCACAAACTGTTTTAAAAAACAATCCTGGATGGTATCAAGAAAGTCACCCGACTCAAAAATTTCCTGTCAAATTGCTCCAGTCAATCTGTCTAAGTTGAAATCTCCTTAGCACAACATTTTCGTATGTAGATGCCTTACGAATTCGTCCCATAGAAGTTTACTGCACTCCCTATCAAGATTTGGGGCCCCTGTAAATCACACCCAAAATTAGTTTTTTTCTCGGCCCTCGAGAAGCTGTAACCAAACAGATTCAGTGGCTGACGCTTCTAATTTAATATCTTGTCTTACACAACAATTTAAATTGTCTCTGACATACATCGCTACTCCCCCACCTTTCCTGTTGACCCCTGTCAGTGGTGGAATAATTTATAGCCTTGTATTTTGACATTCCAGAGGGCATCTCTCTATCTTTCAGATTGACCCAGGTCTCTGTTATAGCAATAATATCTATGTTTCCTGCACTTGCAATTAATCTTACTCATCTATCTTATTTCTAACACTCCTGCTATTAGTATAGTAAACCTTAAGGGAGCTAGTCCCTTGCTGCCCTCTGCTGGCCCCCCTTTGTTAGCTAAACCTGTTCTATTGTCTTTATTTATAACTTCATGCTGAATGCCTTTTATACATTTACTGTTTCCAACCCTAGTGTTGCAACCCGCTTGTTTCCCACACACACCCCTACCTCTATCTTCCATCAGTTTAAAATCATAGGCATTTCACCAATGGCCTTCTCAATCGAGTCTGCAAGTGCTACCACCCCAGCCCCAGAGGATGTACCCCATCCCTTGCATACATATCATGTTTGCCATAAAAGTTGTTCCAGTTGTCAATGAATGGGATTGCAAGTTCCTTGCAGTATCTGTCTAGCCAGCAATTTACACCAATTGCCCTAGACAACCATTCATTTTCCCACTCCCCTTCTAGGGAAGATTTCTACATATGATTGGGATCCCTCCCTTAGACTTAATGAAATCTATAGCTGACCTGTACTTATCTAGCAGCTCTTCTCTTCCTACCCTTCCAAATCATTTCCACCAGCACTGAGACAGATAATGGGGGTTGTTCCCATTACCTGACAGATATTATCCAGCCTGTTGACAATGTCCCCAACCCAGCTCCAGGGAAGCACCTCTATCTCTCATCTTTTTTATTCCTATTACAAAAAGCACGGTCAATATATCTTAACTGAGGGGTCACCAACCCCAAGAATGCGCCCTTTCCTTCATTAGCAGGGGCAGTAGTACCCTTACCTTCACTGGCCACTGAAGTACATCATCCTGGAGAACAGAGAAGCGATTTTCCTACCTTCAGATCTTCACTCTTAACTTTCCTTACTCTGATGCGCCTCCCATTACTGTGAACAACTCGCCACTTGCAGCAGGTGCTGGGCTGCACCTCCACTGCTGGTAGCTGTTGCTACCTCCCAACACAGCCTCCTCACAGCGAGAGACAGACTGCACCCCCACTGCTAGAAGTCTCATTCCCCACAACTCCAGCCACCTCACACTCTCTCCCAGACCCATTGAGGTGGACCTTCAGCCTCCTAATCTCCTCCTGGAGAAGCAAGACCTCCTCCTTCAACTCTCCAACCTCAGTTTTTAAAACACTGCAGAAGCAAGCCATGCTTTGTAACCGTCCACGCTAATCCCCAAAGCAGCTCAGGGTCTGTGACCTCACGTGACGACTGACCACTGACCACTGACGACTGACCCATTTCTACTTTGTATTGGACTGATGAAGCCACTGTGTGGCGAAACGTTTCTTCAAAAAAGATTCCCATGTGTTGCACAAGTGTCTCAATTCTTCAACTTGTCGGTTTTCAAAACCATTCATCGCACATGTACATGGTATACAGACTTAGATGACATCAATGACATGCTACTATGTAGAAAGCCTCTTGTTATGCTGAGCATTTCAGGTAAATTAGGTCATTGTCCCAGGATGCGACCCACACCAATTGACTAACTCCTAGGTACCCATTTTACTGATGAGTGAACATAGTCAATCAGTGTAAGGAAACACATCTGATGTTTCTACCCCTTCACCGGGAATTGAACCTGGGCCCTCGCCTTGTGAAGTGAGAGCTCAAGACACCTGGCTACGGGGCACCAAAGGGAGACAGCAGAGGGCAGCGAGGGACTAGCCCCCTTAAGGATTACTATACTAACTGTAGAAGTCTAAGAAATATGATAGATGAGCTAAGATTACTTGCAAGTGCAGGTAATATAGATATTATTGCTCTAACAGAGACCTTATTGAACTTGAAAGACAGTATGTTGCCTGATTATGTTTATAACCCTGTATGTTGCCATCTGAATGCAACATACAGGGTTATAAACTATTCCACACTAATAGGGTCAATAGGAAGGGTGGTGGAGCGGCGATGTATGTCAGGGATTATTTTAATTGTTGTGTTAGAAAAGATATAAGGTTAGAAATTAATTTTGGGTATGATTTATAGGCCCCAAAACCTTGATAGGGAGTGCAGTAAGCTGTTATGGGACGAAATTCATAAGGCGTCTATATGTAAAAATGCTGTGTTATTGGGAGATTTTAACTTTAGGCAAATTGATTGGAACAATGTGACAGGAAATCTTGAGTCTAGTGACTATCTTGATAGGGTTCAGGATTGCTTTTTAAAACAGTTTGTGACAGAACCAACTAGAGGAAACAATCTGCTTGACTTGGTTCTTGCCAACAAAGAATCACTAGTTAATAATCTTGAGGTTAATGATGAGCTTGGGGAAAGTGATCACAAATTACTTACTTTCAATATATCATGGAATTATCTAGATAACTGCAATCAAGTCTCAGTCCCAAACTTCTGCTTTGCCGATTTCATGGGGCTGAGAAATTACCTGGATAAGCTAAATTGGGATGAACATCAAAATGGTATACAATACCGACAGGTTGTTAGGTAAGACACATATGCAACAGTTAGACAACTTTATTCCGAAACGTTTCGCCTACACAGTAGGCTTCTTCAGTCGAATACAGAAAGTAGGCAGGAACAGTAGAGATGTGAAGACGATGTAATCAGTCCATCACCCTTGTAGTCGTAGAATTTGAGATTGGGATGACCTGACTATGGGTCAGGTAGGTGGTGTTGGTTGCCAATATGACTTTTTCAGAGCACAGTTCTAGCACAGAAGCTAAAACATTGCGTAGTTTTTAAAATAGGTTAGATAAATACATGAGTGGGTATGGGCTGGTGTGAGCTGGACCTGACTAGCTTGTGCTAGTAGGTTTGATGCCGTGCTTCTTCCTTAAGTGAATGTGACCTGACTAGGTGGGTCATTGATCTAAGCCGGAGGGTGACATGGACCTGCCTCGCATGGGCCAGTAGGCCTGCTGCAGTGCTTCTTCTTTCTTATGTTCTTATGTGTGCTTGCATGTGTGTGTGCGTGTGTGTGTGTGTGTGTGTGTGTGTACTCACTTATTTGTGGTTGCAGGGGTCGATTCATAGCTCCTGGCCCCGCCTCTTCACTGATTGCTACTAGGTTCTCTCTCTCCCTGCTCCATGAGCTTTATCAAAACTCGTCTTTAAATTATGTATTGTTCCTGCCTCCACTACGTCACTTTCTAAGCTAATTCCTCTTCCTGACAACTCTGTGACTGAAGAAATACTTCCTAACCTCCTTTTGACTCAAAGGAGTCGTCAACTTCCAATTGTGATGCCTTGTTCCATCTCTGGAACATCCTGTATTTGTCAACTTTGTCAATTTCTGGCAGTATTTTACGTCATGTCCCCCCGACCCTCCTGTGTGTGCGTATGTGTACTCCCCTCATTGATAAATTAGACACATGTGCAACTCTTGGGTATCTTTATTGAGGAAACGTTTCGCCACACAGTGGCTTCATCAGTCCATACAAAGGAGAATCTTGAAGAACAGGAGGAGAATGAGGTAATCAGTCCCTCAACCTTGAGTCGATGTGGTCAGTCCATCAATCTTGAATAGAATACGGCATACGTGTGGAGAAGGAGCTTATAAACCGTTGGTAGGAGAGGTGCAGCAGTCATAGGCGGTGTCACATTTGTTCAATGTGGAAGTAGGTCGTGCCCAAGAATTAGGCAAGCGAAGAATTCCCAAGTATTAAGATCCCAAGAAGTTGCAGTGTCTGACAGGTTTGTGTTTCGAAACGTTTCCTCAATAAAGATACCCAAGAGTTGCACATGTGTCTAATTTATCAACATGTCGGTTCTCTGAACCATTCATCTACAAACCTGTCAGACACTGCAACTTCTTGGGATCTTAATAATTGGGAATTCTTCGCTTGCCTAATTCTTGGGCACGACCTACTTCCACATTGTACAAATGTGACACCACCTATGACTGCTGCACCTCTCCTGCCAACGGTTTATAAGCTCCTTCTCCGCACGTATTCTATTCAAGATTGATGGACTGACCACATCGACTCAAGGTTGAGGGACTGATTACCTCATTCTCCTCCTGTTCTTCAAGATTCTCCTTTGTATGGACTGATGAAGCCACTGTGTGGCGAAACGTTTCCTCAATAAAGATACCCAAGAGTTGCACATGTGTCTAATTTATCAACATGTCGGTTCTCTGAACCATTCATCTACAAACTCCCCTCATTACTGTTGCCAGTAGCGGCCAGCAGATAGGCCCCGCCTATCTGCTGGCCGCTACTTGGTTAGCACAGGTCTGGCCAAGTGAGCCTCTACCATTTTACTAAGTAGTTCCACCTGTCACTTCTTCTCCATATTGTTTCATACTATGGAACAATGCTCTTCTCCAGACTGAGGGACTGACCACCTCAAAACTTTAAGGGTGATGGACTGATTACATCGTCTTCAAGTATCTTCTGCTTCTATCAACTTTTCTGTACTTGACTGAAGAAGCCTACTGTGTAGGCGAAACGTTTCACAATAAAGATACCTAACTGTTGCATATGTGTCTTACCTAACAACCTGTCGGTATTTTATACCATTTTAATGTTCAATCTGTCACACACTGCAACACAAGGGTATCTTGGTACAGACCTGCAATCAACTTCGACAACTTCCACTAGTGAGAGGGGCTGGATTTGAGAGGGACCTGACCTCTCAACATCTGAGTTCTTACCTCTCCTAGTGGCCTACGTCTCACCTCTTGGCGCTATAAAAAGCTCCATCCTGTCACTTCTTCTCCATATTGTTTCATACTATGGAACAATGCTCTTCTCCAGACTGAGGGAAATTGCCAACATCAAACCGCTATCCAGACTGAGGGACTGGCCACCTCAAAACTTTAAGGGTGATGGACTGATTACATCGTCTTCAAGTATCTTCTGCTTCTATCAACTTTTCTGTACTCGACTGAAGAAGCCTACTGTGTAGGCGAAACGTTTCACAATAAAGATACCTAACTGTTGCATATGTGTCTTACCTAACAACCTGTCGGTATTTTATACCATTTTAATGTTCAAGTAGTTCCACTTCCTGACATCCATGTAATTCTTCTGAGTTTTTTTTTTTTTTTAACTTGCAGCTGTGCTATGGTGTATCTGAGACTCGCCTCTCAAACACATTCGCCCTGTCCGCCCCGCCAGTTCCTCTCAGTATTTTGTACGTCGTAATCCTATCATCTCTGGTTCTTGTGTCATTGAAGGCTTAGCTTCTCTAGCCTCTCCCTGCAGCCCAGTGGTTCTTAATCTCTTTTGGCAGCGACTCAAAACCCTGTAGAGAATCTATATGGCATCCTATATGTTCATTTTATTTACAAAATGAACGAAAAATAATGATCTTGGTCTTACAAAAAAAAAGTGTGAGAAAGCAAAAGATAACTAGCAATATTTTATTTATGTGACTAATAAAGAGAAATCATAATGAATAAAGAAAAAAAAAGGCACAATATCGTGACTGAAACTTCATTAACTAGTGACGCACAAGCACACGAAGGTTCAGGTTCAGGTAGGTTTGTGCAAGAAAGGTATAAAATACCGACAATATGAAAGTTAAGACACACGTGCAACATCTGGATATCTTTATTGTAGACGTTTCGCCATCCAGTGGCTTTATCAATACAGATTCTAGGACATAATATGAAGACAGTAGAACTATATACAAAAGATGAGGTAATCAGTCCCTCGGCCTTGGAGTTAGTGTTCACAGCATCGTGGTGGAGGAGAGTCTGGAGCAAAGGCAAGAAGACTGGCGTTTTTATAGGCGTCAGTGGAAGGGACGGGCAGCAGACTTGTCAGACACTGCAACATCATGGAATCTTGGTTCAGAGGACATCTACAAGACCTTCTTCACGGCTGCTGCAACTAACCCATCTCTTTGGGAAGGACCTACTTCCACTGGGGAATCCCGCCTACCAGTGACTGCCCTCGTCTGCTGCCCGTCCCTTCCACTGACGCCTATAAAAACGCCAGTCTTCTTGCCTTTGCTCCAGACTCTCCTCCACCACGATGCTGTGAACACTAACTCCAAGGCCGAGGGACTGATTACCTCATCTTTTGTATATAGTTCTACTGTCTTCATATTATGTCCTAGAATCTGTATTGATAAAGCCACTGGATGGCGAAACGTCTACAATAAAGATATCCAGATGTTGCACATGTGTCTTAACTTCCAGGTAGGTTTGCCAGGGCGGGTTCTGGCCCAGGATCTTGTCCATGTGATGACCTAGCAGTGACTCCCGGAAGAGTGTCAGAGTTTGTACAAGTGATGTACTGTTGATAAATTAGACACATGTGCAACTCTTGGGTATCTTTATTGAGGAAACGTTTCGCCACACAGTGGCTTCATCAGTCCATACAAAGGAGAATCTTGAAGAACAGGAGGAGAATGAGGTAATCAGTCCCTCAACCTTGAGTCGATGTGGTCAGTCCATCAATCTTGAATAGAATACGTGCGGAGAAGGAGCTTATAAACCGTTGGCAGGAGAGGTGCAGCAGTCATGTGTCCAATTTATCAACATGTCGGTTCTCTGAACCATTCATCTACAAACCTGTCAGACACTGCAACTTCTTGTGATCTTAATAATTGGGAATTCTTCGCTTGCCTAATTCTTGGGCACGACCTACTTCCACATTGTACAAATGTGACACCACCTATGACTGCTGCACCTCTCCTGCCAACGGTTTATAAGCTCCTTCTCCGCACGTATGCCGTATTCTATTCAAGATTGATGGACTGACCACATCGACTCAAGGTTGAGGGACTGATTACCTCATTCTCCTCCTGTTCTTCAAGATTCTCCTTTGAAGATTGAGACACTTATGCAGCATATGGGAATCTTTATTCAGGAAACGTTTCGCCACACAGTGGCTTCATCAGTCCAATACAAAGAGGAAGGCGTAAGGAAAGGAGGAGAATGAGGTAATCAGTCCCTCAACCTGGAGTCGATGTGTTCAGTCCATCAATCTTGTAGATTGATGGACTGAACACATCTTGTAGATTGATGGACTGAACACATCGACTCCAGGTTGAGGGACTGATTACCTCATTCTCCTCCTCTCCTTACGCCTTCCTCTTTGTATTGGACTGATGAAGCCACTGTGTGGCGAAACGTTTCCTCAATAAAGATACCCAAGAGTTGCACATGTGTCTAATTTATCAACATGTCGGTTCTCTGAACCATTCATCTACAAAACTGTGAGTCTTCTTCAACACAAGTGGTGTAGCAGTTAGTAACAATGGTGGTGGACGCCGTGTACCTGGGGTACAGCACGTCTGGGGTTCAAGTAGTGCCAGGATCGGTGTTCTCGCTGTATGAGGCTTTCAACTCTGAAAAGCTCTGCCCCATTTGAGCCAGTCATGGCACTCTAGCGGATACCACTACTTCCCCTACCTGCTATTGCTATTACTACTACTTCCACAACCTCTGCCACTACTATCTCCACTTCGTTCTTCCTCCTCTCCTTGTCCCTGGCCTCCTCTCGTATATAAGAACATAAGAACATAAGAAAGAAGGAACACTGCAATAGGCCTACTAGCCCACGCGAGGCAGGTCCAATTCTCTCACCGGCTTACTCCAATGCCTTAACCTAGTCAGGTCAGGTCACATTCACTGAAGGAAGGAGCACGGCATCTGACCTAGTAGCACAAGCTAGTCAGGTCCAACTCACACCTACCCACACTCACTCATGTATTTATCTAACCTATTTTTAAAACTAGATATTTTTAGCACGCTATTTACAGCCCCTTTATTAATTCTTGTTTTCCACTCATACTCCTCAATCATATCCCCCTTAATTCGTGCTTCTTTGTGATTAGTTAATGGTCCAGTTCGGAATGAAACGTCGTCAAAAGTTTAATTTTGCTTTGTGACTGCTATTTGTGTATCATAATGAATATCTGTAAGAAATATAACAGCTATCCAATAGGTGGCTTGGGGAATCGTGGGAAACGTGTCATTATTTAATGAGATCCTGCAAAGTTTATGTATATTCTGTTCTTGAGAGTGAGTGCTGACAATCCTGCCTCACACAACAAGGTTGTAATACAGGGAAGGAGCGCTGACAAGACTGCACCTCCAAGAATCTATTTTTGTTTGCAAATATTAATCGTAATGAAGTGTTTCGTCATTCTAAATCTCGATGAACTGCTCCTGTAGTTTGCTGATGTTGGAAATATCGTCAGGTAGGTCCTCAGGTTCAAAGACGAAGGTGTTTTTTACCCAGGTGTATTTCATCATATTTTCGTGTGGTGACCAAACTCTGTGATCATCTTGGAAATATATTCCATGATGATGCTGTGGACCAGGATGAGTGAAAATGTTTGGTCCTCCAGACGTTCACTCAGGGATGTTATCTTTCCAGCCTCAGTTTTATTCTTCCACAAGTTCCCTATCGTCTTGAACGTTTCTCTGACAGCCCAACCAGCGTCTGGTCTTGATCTTGCATTGAGATGTTCAAGGTGTTACTCTCAGCAAAAATATCGGCAAGATAAAGCCATTTGCTTTATCCATTTTGAATCTGAGAATTTTGGAGGACAGGAGATGATTATGATTAATTTTAACCAATAATATCTCGGTCTAGTTTGGCATTTCCAGCAATCGTTGGAGCACCTTTGCTGGTGACAGCCTCACAGCTTCACACTGATAAAACAGATACACATGTTCCCAAGAAACATTATAACACATCTGAGTGAAGATCCTAAATTTAAAAGATCTTTAATGAAATTAACTTCCTGAATGACTTCCTACATTACATTCTGTATCTCTTGTGACAACCTCCGAGAAGGAAGATTTTCACGGTGAAAGTGACAGTGAACAATCACCACGCGCAGGTTTTCTTTTACTCTAACAGTGAAATCCTGACGTGCTCTATGCATTGCTAATGACCTATCACAACAGACGCTAAAATACATTGACTCCAATGAAGTCCTTCCATGAAAAATAAGTCTACAATCTTGAAAAATATCTTCTTCACTTGTGGTGGTTTGAAACGGCCGGTAAAATAGAAATTCCTCTTCCGCATCTTCTGAACCACGATACTGTAAATCATGAGCCTGACATCATTAACATCTGTAGACTCGTCCAACTGTAGACTATACAATCGTCCAAATTGCGAGGCACCGAGTTGCTGCACTGAGTAAATACCTGTGATAGCAGCATCCAGTCACTGCTATATCATTTCATGTTTTTTTTTCCGTTCAAAAGAACACTGTGCTTTCCTTTTAAGTTCCTTCTAAGTTTGTTCTGCTTGAATGACTCATTGATCAAGACTTCCCACAAATAACATATGGTTTAAGTTCGTCACGTTGAGTCATGTGCCTGAAGCCAATTTAACCTTTTAGCCATAATTTTTAATACAAAAACAACTACTTAATATTAGTTAAGAAGTAATACCGGAAGTAGCAGTGATAGTTACAACAATCTAATAACAATAATTCAAGTGAATTGCGACCTAATTTCGTGTCGTGACTCAGAGGATAACAACCACTGACATAACTCATGCCACTCAGCTCTGGAACTAGCTTCCTCACATACCTTGTCTGATGTGGGTTCCAAACTGGCGCTGCATACTCCATGTTGGGCCTGAATTATGCCGTGTATAGGGACGTCAGTGCCTCCCTCCTGAGGTTCCTGAAAGTTGCTCTTAAAATATACCAGTCTGGTGTGTGCTGCGGTGGTCATTTGCTTGATGTGCGCTTGGCAGTGTGTGCGTCCATGTGCGCGCGCACACACACACATTTCACTGCGGCATTGCCAGCCTGTACGAGTCCTGTTAAACTCCTCATATTCATCACGAGAGTCAAATTAAGGTCGACGATAATTATGCTGCCCTCGTTACGCTAAGAGTTTATTGGAAATTTGTGATTTTTACTGCTAATGCGATTATTTCCGTTGGCAAAAAAAAAAAAATACTAATTCCTCTGACCCTGGCGTTAGCCAATATTTACGTATTCGTTGTTTGTGCTTTACTCTCTCTCTCTCTCTCTCTCTCTCTCTCTCTCTCTCTCTCTCTCTCTCTCTCTCTCTTCTCTCTCTCTCTCTCTCTCTCTCTCTCTCTCTCTCGCTCTCTCTCGCTCTCTCTCGAAAAAGAAAATTCTCACAAATTAGAATAGGTGGGAAAAATTGCTTTCATGAAAC
>NC_069408.1:5524624-5540260 GCF_026875155.1 Cherax quadricarinatus | reverse complement strand
TGCCTGAGGCAGGAAACAGCAAATGTAGTCCCAATCTTTAAAAAAGGAGACAGACATGAAGCATTAAACTACAGACCAGTGTCACTGACATGTATAGTATGCAAAATCATGGAGAAGATTATCAGGAGAAGAGTGGTGGAACACCTAGAAAGGATTGATCTCACCAACAGCAGCCAACATGGTTTCAGAGACGGGAAATCCTGTGTCACAAACCTACTGGAGTTCTATGACATGGGTGACAGCAGATTAAGAGAGAGAGGGGTGGGTGGATTGCATTTTCTTGGAATGCAAGAAGGCGTTTGACACAGTTCCACACAAGAGATTGGTGCAAAAACTGGAGGACCAAGCAGGGATAACAGGGAAGGCACTACAATGGTCAGGGAATACTTGTCAGGAGACAGCAGCGAGTCATGGTACGTGGCGAGGTGTCAGAGTGGGCACCTGTGACCAGCGGGGTCCCGCAGGGGTCAGTCCTAGGACCAGTGCTGTTTCTGGTATTTGTGAACGACATGACGGAAGGAATAGACTCTGAGGTGTCCCTGTTTGCAGATGACGTAAGTTGATGAGAAGAATTCACTCGATCGAAGACCAGGCAGAACTACAAAGGGATCTGGACAGGCTGCACGACCTGGTTCCAGCAATTGGCTCCTGGAGTTCAATCCCACCAAGTGCAAAGTCATGAAGATTGGGGAAGGGCAAAGAAGGCCGCAGACGAGTTACAGTCTAGGGGGTCAGAGACTACAAACCTCACTCAGGAAAAAGATCTTGGGGTGAGTATAACACCAGGCACATCTCCTGAAGCGCACATCAACCAAATAACTGCTGCAGCATATGGCGCCTAGCAAGCCTCAGAACAGCATTCCGACATCTTAATAAGGAATCATTCAGGACCCTGTACACCGTGTATGTTAGGCCCATATTGGAGTATGCGGCACCAGTTTGGAACCCACACCTAGCCAAGCACGTGAAGAAACTAGAGAAAGTGCAAAGGTTTGCAACAAGACTAGTCCCACAGCTAAGAGGTATGTCCTACGAGGAGAGGTTAAGGGAAATCAGCCTGACGACACTGGAGGACAGGAGAGATAGGGGGACATGATAACGACATACAAAATTACTGAGAGGAATTGACAAGGTGGACAAAGACAGGATGTTCCAGAGATTGGACACAGTAACAAGGGGACACAGTTGGAAGCTGAAGACACAGATGAATCACAGGGATGTTAGGAAGTATTTCTTCAGCCACAGAGTAGTCAGTAAGTGGAATAGTTTGGGAAGCGATGTAGTGGAGGCAGGATCCATACATAGCTTTAAGCAGAGGTATGATAAAGCTCACGGCTCAGGGAGAGTGACCTAGTAGCGATCAGTGAAGAGGCGGGGCCAGGAGCTCGGACTCGACCCCCGCAACCTCAACTAGGTGAGTACAACTAGGTGAGTACACACATACACATACACACACACATACGTACACATACACACACATACACACACACACACGTACACACACACACATACACACACACACACACGGACTCACACACACACACATACGGGGACACACACACACACACACACACACACACACACACACACACACACACACACACACACACACACACACACACACACACACACACACACACACACACACAATCGTCCAATAAAAGAACTGAAAACAGCACTGAAAGAGCAATCTGAGAATATAAAGAAGAGAGCAGAGAGCGATCAGTAATAATAGGAGTAATAAAGACGATATGGAGGAAATAAAGTGCCTGAGATAGTAAGATGTTGTAGAGGAAATAAAGTGCTTGTGAGAGTAAGATGTTGTAGAGGAAATAAAGTGCCTGAGATAGTAAGATGTTGTAGAGGAAATAAAGTGCTTGGGAGAGTAAGATGTTGTAGAGGAAATAAAGTGCCTGAGATAGTAAGATGTTGTAGAGGAAATATAGTGCCTGGGATAGCAAGATGTTGTAGAGGAAATAAAGTGCCTGAGATAGTAAGATGTTGTAGAGGAAATAAAGTGCTTGTGAGAGTAAGATGTTGTAGAGGAAATAAAGTGCCTGAGATAGTAAGATGTTGTAGAGGAAATAAAGTGCTTGGGAGAGTAAGATGTTGTAGAGGAAATAAAGTGCCTGGGATAGTAAGATGTTGTAGAGGAAATATAGTGCCTGGGATAGCAAGATGTTGTAGAGGAAATAAAGTGCCTGAGATAGTAAGATGTTGTAGAGGAAATAAAAATGCCTGAGATAGTAAGATGTTGTAGAGGAAATAAAGTGCTTGGGAGAGTAAGATGTTGTAGAGGAAATAAAGTGCCTGAGATAGTAAGATGTTGTAGAGGAAATATAGTGCCTGGGATAGCAAGATGTTGTAGAGGAAATAAAGTGCCTGAGATAGTAAGATGTTGTAGAGGAAATAAAGTGCTTGTGAGAGTAAGATGTTTGTAGAGGAAATAAAGTGCCTGAGATAGTAAGATGTTGTAGAGGAAATAAAGTGCTTGGGAGAGTAAGATGTTGTAGAGGAAATAAAGTGCCTGGGATAGTAAGATGTTGTAGAGGAAATATAGTGCCTGGGATAGCAAGATGTTGTAGAGGAAATAAAGTGCCTGAGATAGTAAGATGTTGTAGAGGAAATAAAGTGCTTGTGAGAGTAAGATGTTGTAGAGGAAATAAAGTGCCTGGGATAGCAAGATGTTGTAGAGGAAATAAAGTGCCTGAGATAGTAAGATGTTGTAGAGGAAATAAAGTGCTTGGGAGAGTAAGATGTTGTATAGTAAATAAAATACTTAGAGTATTTAACAGAAATAAATAATAGTAACGCAGGATTATCTTAGCGTTGAACACAAGTAGAGTAGCAACATCTGCCGCCTCTAGTTAACAATATCACATCTATTATTAACACACTTTAAAAAACATTAGATGCTAGATGAAAAAAATAAATCCTTTTTCTTGACTGCTCTGACAAACATGAACGAATTCTCAAAATACAGAGATAAGTAAAACGAAAGTTTGGGAAAGTTACAAAATAATTTGAGGATTTCAAAAATAAACTGTAAGATACAGGTTAGTAAAAATGGTAGAATTTCTGGCAAAAAATAGATAAATGGACACAGATGATACTAATGTAATATTTTATTGTGGTAACGTTTCGCTCTGCAGGAGGATTATCAGGCCGTTATGACTTGATAATGCTCCTGGAGAGCAAAACGTTGCCACAATAAAATGTCATATTAGTTCCATCTGTGTCCATTTACCTAAGAGGACAAAGGTCAATTGAAAAATACGAACAAGACGTACGGGCTATGAGTAAACGTAAAAAATACTCATCTAACACAACTATTTACTTACTCAAGTTGAAAACAAACACGATGAGTCAGTCCCTCAGCGTCCTGTTTGTCAGCACCGTGACCTCACCAACCAATTACAAGCTTACGGTTATATAAATCAGAGGACAACGATGGCAGTGTACATTTGCTACTGAGAAAACATGTATGATGTTGGTCTCTAGGCAGCGTGATGTTAATACTGGAGAAGTGATAAGAGTGAATGGGTGTTAGAAAACCCAGGGATTAGGTGGATATCTCAGGGATGAAATTTGATCCTAAAATGTCTATGAAGAATCACGTGGTAAATCATGGAAGCAAGGCAGCGGTCAAGAAGCTAACGACAATAAGGTGTATTTCATAACTGCTTGACAGAAAAGCTACAAATGTCTATGAGGCGCAAGTGCCCTCACGCCTTGAGTATGCACAATTGTCTTGGTCTGCCTGCCACTCATCTCAACTTCGACTTCTGGACATAACAGAGAACCAAGTAAGACTATTTATCTCTTGCGTGGACCCGGCCTGGATAGATCTATCATTTCAACGGAGCCTTAAACAACGGGGAGATGTGGATGGCATTACAGTTATATACAAGGCCAGTGTTATCAAAGTACCACACTTTGCTCCACTTCGTGGAGAGTGAGAAGACAGTTTCTGTACCACAAGACGGGCAGTAAACAAGAACTACATTCGGGCTGTAACCTTCACATGAACATCACTTCATCTGATATCATTCATCTTTAAAATGACTCGAGTTTGAAACATGTTCCAACAGCATAACAACGCAGATGAAACAAAGTCAGTTGACCAAATGAAATCTCTGTCCCACAGCTGGCTCCAACTTCATCCTTTCCCGTTTTGTCTGTCTATATTACAATAAAAAATTAATAAAAGTAAAACTAGGTAAGGCTTTCCGACTAGATGAAATAAATAATAGCTCATAGCTAGCAAGTAAACGTACGAACTTTTAACCTAAACCTGTAAAAACTCTTGTTCAATTAAAAAAAAAGTTATACAGTGAAAAGGGAAGAGAGAAACAGGAGTCATCAACAGAGTCGTACCTGTCTATCCAATGGTCTCTCAAAGAAAGGAATAAATGGCGGATTGTAGTCTAGCCAAAACATATGAAATAAAACAAGGAAAAAGGAGAAATAAAGAACTGTATGATGCCAAAAACCATAAGCGTAATAAATACTGGTCAATAGCACTAAAAATCCAATGGAATAAACTGAAATAAGACTGTAAAATAAAGTATATTTCGAACTACCATTTAGCCCTTCTTCAGGAGACTAAAAAGGTGTGTACGAAAGAATAATTAAGGATGGAGAGATATGTAGATATGTAGAGAGAGAGAGAGAGAGAGAGAGAGAGAGAGAGAGAGAGCAAGGGTCCAGGCAGTTCCACTCTCAACCTGGTAATGTCAGGTCTGCTCGTTGCTGTCAACTTTACACGTGGAATGTAAACTTTCCCTAATGGGAGTAATTCTGACCCAGGATAAAAGTTGCAAGGCTGGAAGGGCAGGAAGGAAGGAAACCTGACTTGGAAAAGAAGTTAATCTAGAAGGAAAAATCCTGGAATGGGATGGGAAAAAAACCTCTTGTATGCTGGCAATGCTTGCAAGGAAGACGAGGAAGATTTGTAGGAGGAGAAAAAGTGCCTTGGAACAAGATGGCCTGGATTAAAAGAGGTAAGAGTGTCATGGAAGAGAAAAGCTTAACATGAAAGAGGAAAGCTTAGCTGTGTAAATGAAAGCTTTACATGGACAAGAAAATTACATATGGAAAACAACAATTTTTCAGTTGATATGGATTCCGTCTGACAGGACGAACTGGATGAAAGTACTGACATGACGCACTGAAAGAAGGTACAAAAGATAACAACTTACTGACAGGATGTACTGGAAGAAAGTACAGAAGACAACAACTTACTGACAGGACGTACTGGAAGAAAGAACAGAAGATAACTTGCTGACAGGACGTACTGGAAGAAAGTACAGAAGTCAACAACTTACTGACAGGAAAGACTGGAAGAAGTTACAGAAGCACAACTTAGTGAGAGGAAAGACTGACAATAAGAGAGTATGCAGGGGAATAATTTAGGCAGAAGAGAACAATTTACATAGAAAAGAACAACTTACGTAGAACTGAACATATTTTGAGAGCTCTAGTTTTGAGAATTCTTTCAATAGTCTTGAGAAAATGAGCGGCGAGGGTATAAGCGTTGGGAAACGTCTCTGCTTTTCCAGATGTTTTCTGTTTTAAAATATTTCGTTTTTCGTTGTGAGTCAAACACTGATGTGCCGTTTTAAAACAATTTAGATTTTTCGTTGTAAATCAAACATTGTCTTAAGAAAGTTGTGAACACTGAGAAGGAGATCGGTGCCGTCTGTACAAAAATATACCAGCATTTGCCAGTCTAAAATACTGACCTAAAACTGGTGTAGGAGCAGGTTAGAGTCTCTCTCTCTCACACAGACACACACACAGACACACACTTACACACACACACACACACATACATACATACATACATACATACATACACAGAGAGAGACACACACACACACACGGAGACACACACACACACGCAGACACACACACACACACACACACACACACACACACACACACACACACACACACACACACACACACACACACACACACACACACACACACACACACAGTCTAGGAGGCCAGAGACTACAACTCTCACTCAAGGAAAAAGATCTTGGGGTGAGTATAACACCAGGCACATCTCCTGAAGCGCACACCAACCAAATAACTGCTGCAGCACATGGGCGCCTAGCAAACCTCAGAACATCAATCCGACATCTTAATAAGGAATCGTTCAGGACCCTGTACACCGTGTACGTTAGGCCCATCATGGAGTATGCGGCACCAGTCTGGAACCCACACCTAGCCAAGCACGTAAAGACACTAGAGAAAGTGCAAAGGTTTGCAACAAGACTAGTCCCAGAGCTTAGAGGTATGTCCTACAGGAGGGTTAAAGGGAAATAAAACCTGACAAACTGGGGGAAGGGGAAAAATTGGGGGCATATAACGACAAAACGAAATATGAGGGGATTGACAAGGTGGACAAAGACAGGATGTTCCGAGAAAAAACACAGCAACAAGGGGACACAGTTGGAATTTGAAGTCACGTGAATCAAGGGATTTTTATGAAGTATTTCTTCAGCCATAGAGTAGTAAGGAAGTGGAATATTTGGGAAGCGATGTAGGGGAGAGGATCCAACATAGCTAAAAGCAGAGGTATTAAAGCCCACGGTTCAGGAGAGTGACCTAGTAGCGCCAGTAAAGGGGGGGCCAGGATTTGGGACCGCCCCCTGAATTCCCTAGGTGAGTAAAAACTAGGTAAATACACACACACACGCGCGCACACCAACGCACACACCACACAACACACACACACCAAACACACACACACACATACACCACACACACACACACACACCACACACACCCCACATACACAGCACATTCACACACACACACACACAACACACACACACACACAAACGCGAACACCACACACACACATAACACAACACCACACACACAACACACACACACACACACACACCAAAAACCACACACACAACACCACACACGGGGACACTACCGAGGGGAGGGGGGGGATAGCAGAAAGACGGGTCTTGTGTTCCCTGAGTAGTTCAGACATTGGGAATCACTTACGGGGCCCCTTGGAGCTAGCGATCACGTGGTTCCGAGTTTTATTATTAGTAGAGTTAAAAGGGGGAGAAGGTAACGGAACTAAGGGGACGGGGCCAAACTTAAAAGGGGGACTACAAGGTAGAGAAATTTCCTGCAGGAGGTTCAGGGGACAGAGAACTGGTAGGAAAATCAGAAAACGAGATGAGGGAAATGTGGCAAAAAAGTGCAAGGAGGCAGAGGAAAGGTTTTTTCCCAAGGGAAACAAAAAAAATGGGAAGACCAGAACGGTCCTTGGTTTCCCCGAAGGTGTGGGGAGGAAAAAAACAAAAGTGCAAAGAGAATAGAAAAGGTACAGGAGGCATAGGCCCCGGGAAAAACAAGGAGATTAGTAAAGAGCCAGAAACAGTACGCACAGATAAGGAGGGAGGCCCAGCGACGTAGGGAAAACGACATAGCATCGAAAGTAAATTTTGCCCAAAAAACTGCTGTATGCACTTTAGGAGGAAGACAACAGTCAAGGACCAGGTGATAAGGCGAGGAAAGAAGGTGGAGAACCACAAGAAATGATCAAGGGTATGTGGGAGCTCAACACGAGTTTTAAGGAAGTATTTACAGTAGAGACAGGAAGGCCTCTGGGGGGCAGACCAGATGGGGAAACCAGAAAGGAAATACACCTACAAGTTTGGACGACATCATACAGATGAAAAGGAGTAAAGAAACTGCAAAGGGGACATCTTACCTCAAAGGCAATGGACCGGAAAACATCTCCCCGGGGCCTTGAGAGGGAGCAATATGTTGTGTTTGCCACTTACCCACAATCTTAAACCGTCCCGGAAACTGGAAAACTACCTAGGTACGGAAACGGAAAGAGTTCCTTTTTAAAAAGGAGACAGAAAAGAGGCCTAAAAAATAGACCTGTGTCACTGCGTGTTAAAGTATGAAAAAGTTATGGAGAGGTTATCAGGGGGGTGTGGTGGAGCACGGGCGAAACAAGAGTATAAATGCCAACCAGCAGGGTTCTGGAAGGAAAATCCTGTGTCAAAAACCCTTCTGGATTTTTATAAAATAACAGAAGTAAGACACGAGAGAGAGGGGGGGGTTGATTGCATCTTCTTGGACGCAAGAAGGGTTTTGAAAAAAAGTTCCCCACAAGAATTGTGCAGAAGTATGCATAAAGGGGATATAACAGAAGGGCCCTGCAAAAGGATAAGAGAAAATCTGACAGGGGGGCAACAAAGGGCATGGTACGTAAAGATGTATCACATGGGCCCGTTCGAGCGGGGGTCCCACAGGGGGCGGTCCTAGGACAGTGCTATTTTTGGTATTGTGAAGGCATGATGGGAAAGGGTTTTTGACTCGAAGTGCCCTGTTTGCAGATGATGTGAGTTAGGGAAAAGGAATTAAAACAAATAGGACCAGCAGGATTAAAAAGACCCTGGACAGACTGGTACCTGGTCCGCAAAAGGCTTCGAATTTAATCCCCCAAATGCAAAGTCATGAAGATAGGGGGAAAGGGGACAGAAGACCACAGACAGAGTATGGCTAGGTGACCAAAAGCTGCAAACCCCACTCGGAAAAAGATCTTGAGGTGGTGTAACACAGGGGAATGTCTCCGGAAGCACACATCAACCCGATAAATGCTGCGCATTGGGGGCCTGGGAAACCTGAGAACAGCTTCCGATACCCTTAGTAAGGAATCGTTCAAAACACTGTCCCGGTCGTCAGGCCCATACTGGAGTATGCGCACCTGTTTTGGGAAACCCCCACTTTAAAAAGCACGTCAAAAAACTAGAGAAATAAAGGTTTTTCGACAAGGTTAGTTCCAGAGGAAGGGGAATGTCCCATGAAGAAAGATTAAAGGGAAATTTGGCCTGACGACACTGGGGCAGGAGGCAGGGAAGACATGATAACGAGATATAAAATACTGCGTGGATAGCAAAGGGGGACAAAAACAGGATGTTCCAGGGGGGGGACACAGAAAAAGAGGCCCAATTGGAGGTTGAAGACACATATGAGTCAGAAGTATTAGGAAGTATTTCTTCACTCATAGGATGTCAGGCAATGGAATACCCAGAAAATGACGTGGGGGAAAGGGAGGAACCATACACAGTTTTAAGACGAGGTTTGATAAAACCATGGGGGGGGGGGGAGAGAGGGCCCCCCGTAGAACCATGAAGAGGCGGGGCCCGGAGCTAAGACTCGATCCCTGCAGCCACAAAAAGGGGGTACACACACAAAACACACATACAACCACAAAACACAAACACAGGCACACATACACACAGCACACAGACACACACCAACACACACCCCACAAACACACAAACACACACACACACACACCCACACACACACACACACCCCAACACACACATGCATACACACTATATACATACCTACAACACACACACACGCATACACAATATAACATAAATACATGCACACACACAACCATACACACCACAAACACACACACACACCCACACACAACATACAACATACACACACACACACACACACACACCACACACACAACAAGCCCATACACACCACCAACCACACACACAACACACACACACACACAACCAAAAAAAAACACAAAAAACAAAAACACGCTACACACACACAACACCCCCACACACACCACACACACAAACACAACACACACACAACACACACACATACACAGGTACCCGACACACAGACACAGACACACAGAAACAGACACACACCCAAAAACACAGCACACACACACACTGTGTGTGTGTGTGTGTGTGTGTGTGACCAGCGGGGTACAGGGGCCAGTCCTAGGACCCTGCTGTTTTGGTATTTGTGAACGACATGACGGAAGGGAAAAGATCTGAGGTGTCCCCGTTTTCAATACGTGAAGTTATGAGAAAATTTACTCGATCGAAGCCAGGGAGAACTACAAAGGTATCTTGAAGGCGCAGACCTGGTCCGCAATTGGCTCCTGGAGTTCAATCCCACCCGGCAAAGTCATAAGATTGGGAAGGGCAAAGAAACCGCAGACGGAGTACAGTCTAGGGGGCAGAGACTACAAACCTCCCCTAAGGAAAAGATCTTGGGGTGAGTATAAAAACCGGCACATCCCTGAAGCGCACATCAACCCCAAATAAAGCTGCGATATGGGCCCTAGCAAACCTCAGAACAGCATTCCGACATTTAATACAGGGAATCATTCAGGACCATGTACACAGTGTTAAGTTAGGCCCTATTGGAGTATGCGGCACCAGTTGGAACCCACACCTAGCCAAAGCACATAAAGAAACTAGAGGAAAGTGACAAGGTTTGCAACCAAGGACAAGTCCCAGAGCTAAGAGGTATGTCCTAGAGGAGAGGTTAAGGGGAAATCACCTGACGACAATGGAGGACAGGAGAGATAGGGGGGACATGTGATAAACGACCTACAAAAAATACTGGAGAGGAATTGACAAGGTGAAAAGGACAGGATGTTCTGTTCCAGAGATTGGAACACAGTAAACAAGGGGACACATTGGAAGCTGAAGACTACAGATGAATCACAGGATGTTAGGAAGTATTTTCTTCAGCCACTGGAGTAGTCAGTAAGTGGATATAGTTTGGGAAGTGATGTGTGGAGGCAGGATCCATACATAACGCTTTAAGCAGAGTATGATAAAGCTCACGGCTCAGGGAGAGTGTGACCTAGTAGCGATCAGTGAAGAGGCGGGGCCAGGATCTCGGACTCGACCCCCGCAACCTCAAACTAGGTGGGTACACACACTATAACATACTCATACACACACATTACACACACACCCACACTCCCAAACACACACACATGCCCACACACACACATGTACACACCCACACACACACACACGCATACAACAAATATACATTCACATACATACGCGCGCACACAAACACGCCACACACACCACCACACTCACACAACACACACACACACACACCACAACACACAAACGCAACACAATATATACATTTCAATACTTATGCGCACACACACACACACACACCACACACACACACACACACCACGCATCCACAAAATATACATTTCACATACATCGCTCACACACACACACGCACTCACACACACAACACACACACACACACACACACACACACACACACACACACACTCGTTGAAGGAGTCACGCGGTTTGAGCTCGTGTTTTGGTGATTAAATTTTGACTGTAGCATAAGGGGAATAGAGTGTGAGGATATAGGCCGTGTGCACGTTAAGAGTGCATATATCCTTAAGCCCGAAAAAGGATTATAAGTGATCACAGGAAAAGAAAACAAGGATAATAGTTGGCTGGTATTTAGTGTGGGCCGTTGGAAGGGTGAACGGTTGTGTCAGGCCCTAAATAGTGTTGCCATAATAACGCAGTGGGCTATTGAAGAATAAGTGCGACTCAAGGACCAGGGAGATAAGAGATTCTGTATAGTTGTGTCAGTAAAATACAGTGAGTGATGTGAAAAAATTAGAAGAGCTTTAGAGATATAGTGCATACAAGAGTTAGGGAAAAATTACGATGGATGCATCAAACATCATCCTTCTGGAAGGACAGACTCTCAAACGTTACTCATGCCAGCCGCAAGTAATACCCACCTAGTTGAGTTGCATGGGGTCAATAGTACCTGTTCTCTAGCTGGAATTAGCTATCGAATTAGAATAAGCGCATTTATGGATTTAATAGAATTTTAGTGTTAGCGGCATTTAGGCGAAGCCTAGTGTATTATTTTTAACGTAATTTTAACGATAGACTACAGTGGAAACCAAGGATCGGTACACAAGCAATAATATGTAGTACCATACATGTGACATAAGTGGACTGTTTACATAAACATATGCACAACAACACTAGGTGAGACAGGCTCTGCTGTTAGGCACTTGAATAGCTGAAGCACACACACACACACACCCAACCAACACACACACACACACACACACACTCACACACACCACACACACTGTGCATACACACCACACACACACATACAGACACACACACACACACATTTTACGGAATTTCCCACTCCTTCTGTGAAGTGACCCTTTAACCCTTCCTTTCCCCCCCTGTCTCTCTCCCTCCTCCTCTCCTCTCTCTTCCTCTCTCTCTCTCTCTCTCTCTCTCTCTCTCTCTCCTCTATCTCTCTCTCTCTCTCTCTCTCTCTCTCTCCCTTTCTCTCATCCTCTCTCTCTTCCTCTCTCTCTTCTCTCTCTCTCCTCTCTTCCTCTCACTCTTCATCTCTCTTTCCTCTCTCTCTCTCTCTCTCTCTCTTCTCCTCTTCTCTCTCTCTCTCTCTCTCTCTCTCTCTCTCTCTCTCGCTCTCTCTCTCTCTCACTCTCCCTTCTTCTATTCTCTCTCTCTTCCTCTCCTCTTTCTCTCTCCTTCACTCTTTCTCTCTCCTCTTCTCTCTCTCTCTTTTCCTCTCTCTCTCTTCCTCTCTCTCTCCCTCTCTTACTCTCTTCCTCTAACACAACCAAACTTCCTTTCTTTTCTCTCTCTCCTCTCTTCCCTTGTCACTCCACCCCTCTCTTACCTTTCCCTCTCTCTCACTTCTCCCCCTTTTCCCTTCTTTTTCCCCTTCCTTCTACCTTTCCCCCTTTCTCTCTCTTTCTCCCTCCTCTCTCATCTCTCCCCCTTTTTTCTTTTTCTCTTTCTCTCTCTCTATCACCTTAAAAAAAAAAAAAAAAAATGGTTGGGAACTCGCAGGAATCAGGGATCAGTGGAAATGGGTACTGTAGGGAGGAATGGATGGAGGAGCAGTGGAAAAGGATGAGCAAGAATGGGAGAGAAAAATTAGGAGGAGCTTTCTGAAAAAATGGAGAAGAGCTCTCTGTGAAATGGGGAGAAAAGAGGTTGGAAAGGAGACGAAAGAAAAGGGAGGCACAAGTCAGAAACTGCTTTTGCCAGGGTAAAGGTCCTAGAATTTGAGGCTGAAAGCAAGTCTCAGGGGTAGTGACCAGAGAGAAACACCATACGAAAGCTGAGAGGCTGAAAGGAAGGAAGGAGATTTGAATTATGCTATGGTTATTTTAGCTGCAAAGCGGGCCAGGGAGTGGAAAAGGACGAGCAGATGGGTGCAGATAGGAGAGGGGATAGGTCGAATGCTGAGGCACACCTGCCTACCAAGAGCACTGGAAAAATCAAGGGAGGAAAATGGACCACATACAGACAGGAACAGAGTCACAGAGGGAGAGGCAATAGGAGGAGGAAGGGCAAAAATCAGGGTATATCCATGGGGTTCGGGGAGAAGAGATGGAAAGGACACACATGTGAAAGACAGCAGGAAGGAAAGAACAGGAGATTGAGGAAAATCATAACGGTAATAGGAGGAGAAGACATGGACGAGATTGTAAATTTTAGGAATAGGGGGGTACTTTGAAGGGGAAAAACCGACCGCTTCAAGGCTGATTCTCAGGACCAGAAACAGTGAGGAACAGGATCATCAAGAGAAACCATGGCTGAAAAGTCGGAAGAGTACAAGGTGTTCTAGACAGAGACAGAACACAAAAGAGAGACAGCGCTGGGGGAGAGGACAAAAAAGCAAAAGGAGGTAGGAAAGGAGACAAGGATGGAACCACCCAGAGGCAGTCAGAGCAGAACAGAGCAGCAAGAGCCAAGCACACACACAACTATCCTCGAACCCCACAACCTATCACACCATCCCAACACACAATACAATCCATACCCACAGCTTCCACCCAACCCCAACCCACAGAATCCCACAGTATGCTACCAGGTCTCCACCCCCACAGGCCCCCTAAACCACAGTTTTGGAAGGAAACTGAAGGTATGGTACACAAACGCTGATGGAATAACAAACAAGTGGGAGGAGGGCATGAAAGAGTCAAAGAGGCATCACTGGACATCATAGCGATCACAGAACCAAGCTTACAGGATGATAACAGATGCCATCTTTCCAGGGGATACCAGATCCTGAGGAAAAGACAGAAGGAACAGGGAGGTGGAGGAGTGGCATGCTGATCAAACACCGATGGAATTTTGATGAGTGGAGAGAGGAAAACAGCGGAGAAAAAGCGATTGCATAACGGGAACGCTTCACTCTTGAGGTCCCAAGGTGATAATTGCAGTGATGTATAACCCCCCACAGAACAGCAGGAGGCAAAAGGAAAGAGTATGACGAGAGCAATAGAGCGATGGTTGACACACTGGCGCAGTGGCCAGAAGAGTTATGCATGCAGGGCAAAGCTCCTGATCATGGGCGACTTTAACCACAAGGAGATCAAATGGGAGAACTTGGAGCCACATGGGGGCCCAAAATACATGGAGGGGTAAGAGATGGAGGTGGTATTGGAAACTTCATGTCCAACACGTAAGGGACACTACAAGAGAGAGAGGAGAGGATGAACCAGCAAGGGTGGATTAGTAATCACCCTTTAGTAGTGCAGTATTGAAAGGGCATCACATGTGAAAGACCCCTTGGGGCCAGTGATTATGTGGTTTTGAGCTTCGAATAAACAGTAGAGCTACAAGGGGGAGGGGAAAACAGGAAGGCCAGGACAAATGAAACCAAACTACAGGAAAGGGGACTACACAGGAATGAGGAACTTCCTGAATGAGGTTCAGTCGGACAGAGAACTTGCAGGGGAAGCCAGTTAATGAGATGATGGATATGTAGCAACAAGGTGCAAGGAGGCTAGGAGAGGTTTGTGCCCAACGGAAACAGGAATAATTGAAAAAGCCAGGATGAGCCCATGGTTCACCCAAAGATGCAAGGAGGCAAAACCAAGTGTGCTAGGGAATGAAAAATATAGAAGGCAAAGGACCCAGGAGAATAAAGGGGAGCAGTCGTAGAGCCAGAAACGAATATAACAGATAAGAAGGGGGGGCCAACGTCAATATGAAAACGAATAGCAGCAAAAACCAAATCTGACCCGAAGCTGTTATACAGCCACATCAGGAAGAAAACAACCGTCAAGGACCAGGTAATCGGGCAAAGGGGGGGAAGGAGAGAGACAACAAAAAATGACCGTAAAAGTATTGGGGAAACTCAACAAGAGATTCAAAAAATGTTCACAGAGGATACAAAAGGGGCTCCAGAAAGACAGGAGGTGGGGTGACCCCAGTGCGGGACAAGTTACAAAACCCCGAGGAAGAAGTGAAGGGGCTTTAAATGATTAGATACCCAAAGGCAATGGGCCAGATACATTCTCCCCTGGGGGCCTGGAGAGGAGCAGAGGGGCTATGTGACCCCTAACAACAATATTCAAACATCTATCGAAACAGGGAGATTGCCCGAGGCATGGAAAACAGCAAAATTTGGTCCCAATCTTTAAAAAAAAGGGAAAAGCATAAAACCTAAACTAAGCCATGTCACTGAAGAAGCAGCCAAAAACATGGAAAAGATTGTCAGGAGAAAATGGTGGAAACTAGAAAAAAGGGAAAGATCTCAAACCACAGCCAACGGTTTCAGAGAGGGGAAAACCTGGTCAAAACCCACTGGATTCTATGACTGGGACGCAGAAGACAAGAGAGAGGGGGTGGGTGGATTGCATTTTCTTGGACTGAAAGGGAAGGCTTTTTGACAAGTACCCACAGAGATTATGAAAAAACTGAGCCCAAAGCGGGATAACAAGGAAGGGAAACT
>NC_069408.1:5411994-5519124 GCF_026875155.1 Cherax quadricarinatus | reverse complement strand
GACCAGAGAAGACACACCATACGAAGCTGAGAGGCTGAACAGGAAGGAAGGAGATATGAATTATGCTAAGGTCATATCAGCCTGCAAAGAAGGGCCAGGGAGTGGAAGGAAGAGCAGATGGGTGCAGATGGAGAGGGAGATAGGTCGAATGCTGAGGCACAACCATGCTACCAAGAGCCACTGGAAAAATCAAGGGAGAAAATGACCACATACAGACAGGAACCAGAGTCACAGAGGAGAGGCAATGGGAGGAGGAAAGGGCAAAATCAGTGATTTATCCATTGGCTTCGGGAGAGAGAGGAAAGGACACACACTGAAAGACGGCAGGAAGAAAGAAAGGAGATTGAGAAAATCATCACGGAAATAGGGGGAGAAGACATGGATGAGATTGTAAATTTTCAGAGAATAGGGGGTACTTGAAGGGAGAAACCGACCGATCAAGCTGATTCTCAGGACAGAAAACAGTGTGGAACAGGATCCTCCAAGAGAAACCACGTTGAAAAGCTCGGAAGAGTACAAGAAGGTGTTCCTAGACAGAGACAGAACACAAAAGAGAGACAGCAGCTGAGGGAGAGGACAAAAAAGCGAAAGGAGCTAGGAAAGGAGACAAGGATGGAACCAGCAGAGGTCAGTCAGAGCAGAACAGAGCAGCAAGGGCAAGCACACACACAACTATCCTCAGAACCCCACAACCTATCACACCATCCCAACACACAATACAATCCATACCCACAGCTTCCACCCAACCCCCAACCATAGAATCCCACAGTATGCTACCAGGTCTCCCACCCCCACAGGCCCCCCAAACCACAGTGTTGGAAAGGAAACTGAAGGTATGGTACACAACGCTGATGGAATAACAAACAAGTGGGAGGAGTGGCACGAAAGAGTCAAAGAGGCATCACCAGACATCATAGCGATCACAGAAACCAAGCTTACAGGTATGATAACAGATGCCATCTTTCCAGGGATACCAGATCCTGAGAAAAGACAGAAGGAACAGGGGGGGGGAGGAGTGGCATTGCTGATCAAACACCGATGGAATTTTGATGAGCTGGAGAGAGGAGACAGCGGAGAAGAAAGTGATTACATAGCGGGAACGCTTCACTCTGGAGGTCCCAAGGTGATAATTGCAGTGATGTATAACCCACCACAGAACAGCAGGAGGCCAAGGCAAGAGTATGACGAGAGCAATAGAGCGATGGTTGACACACTGGCTGCAGTGGCCAGAAGAGCTCATGCATGCAGGGCAAAGCTCCTGATCATGGGCGACTTTAACCACAAGGAGATCGAATGGAGAACTTGGAGCCACATGGGGGCCAAGATACATGGAGGGCTAAGATGATGGAGGTGGTACTGGAAAACTTCATGTACCAACACGTAAGGGACACTACAAGAGAGAGAGGAGAGGATGAACCAGCAAGACTGGACTTAGTATTCACCTTGAGTAGTGCAGATATTGAGGACATCACATATGAAAGACCCCTTGGGGCCAGCGATCATGTGGTTTTGAGCTTCGAATACACAGTAGAGCTACAAGTGGAGGGGGAAGCAGGAAGGCCAGGACAAATGAAACCAAACTACAGGAAAGGGGACTACACAGGAATGAGGAACTTCCTGAATGAGGTTCAGTGGGACAGAGAACTGGCAGGGAAGCCAGTTAATGAGATGATGGAATATGTAGCAACAATGTGCAAGGAGGCTGAGGAGAGGTTTGTACCCAAGGGTAACAGGAATAATGAAAAAGCCAGGATGAGCCCATGGTTCACCCAAAGATGCAAAGGAGGCAAAAACCAAGTGCGCAAGGGAATGGAAAAACTAGAAGGCAAAGTACCTAAGGAGAATAAGGAGTGCAGTCGTAGAGCCAAAACGAATAGGCACAGTACGAAGGGAGGCCCCAACTCAATATAAAACGACATAGCAGCAAAAGCCAAATCTGACCCGAAGCTGTTATAGCAGCCACATCAGGAAGAAACCAAAACCGTCCAAGACCAGTAATCAGCCTAGAGGAAGAAGGAAGGAAAGACAACAGAAATGCCGTGACGTTGTGAGGAACTCAAACAAGAGATTGAAAGAAGTGTTTCACAGAGAGACAGATGGGGCTCTCCAGAAAGACCACCCAAACCGGAAAAAAACAAAAAAAAAAAAGAGGTGGGGTACACCATCCATGGTGCTGGACACAGTACACACAACCGATGAAGAAGTGAAGAGGCTTCTGAGTGACATATATGTTCAAAGGCAATGGGCCAGATAACATCTCTCCATGGTCCTGAGAGAGGAGAGCAGAGGCGCTATGTGACCCCTAACAACAATATTTCAATACATCTGTGGGGGGGGGGGGGGGGGGGGGGGGGTGGAGCACACGGGAGATTGCCTGAGCATGGAAGACAACAATTAAGCCCAATCTTTAAAAAAGAGACAGACAGGAAGCACTAAACTACAGACCAGTGTCACTGACATGTAAGCATGCAAAATCATGGGAATGATTGTCCAGAGAAGAATGGTGGAACATCTAGAAAGGAATGATCTCATCACCACACCAACATGGTTTCAGAACGGGAAATCCAGTGTCACAAACCTACTGGAGTTCTATGACATGGTACAAATAAGACAAGAGAGAGAGGGGTGGTAGATTTGCATTTTTCCCTTGGACGCAAGAAGGCGTTTGACACAGACCACACAAGAATTAGTCGCAAAAACTGAGACAAAGCAGGATAACAGGGAAGGGCACTGCAACGGATCGAGGAATACTTGTCAGGAAACAACAGCGAGTAATGGTACGTGGGCGAGTGGCGGTCCCACAGGGTCAGTCCCTAGACCATGCTGTTTCTGGTATTTGTGAACGACATACGGAAGGAATAAACTCCGAGTGTCCCTTTTGCGATGACGTGAAGTTATGAGAAGAGTACATTCGATCGAAGACCAGGCGGAAATACAAAGGGATTCTGGACAGGCTGCAGACCTGGTCCATGCAACTGCTCTGGAGTTCAATATCCCACCAAGTGCAAAGTCCATGAGGATTGGGAAGGGCAAAAGAAGACCGCAGACGGATACAGTCCTAGGGGCCAAGACTAACAAACATCACTCAAGAAAAAGATCTTGGGGTGAGTATAACACCAAGGCACATCTCTGAAGCGCACATCAACCAAAAAACTGCTGCAGCATATGGGCGGCCTGGCAAACCTCAAACACATCCGACCTCTTATAAGGAGAATCGTTCTGGACCCTGTACACCGTGTACGTTAGCCCATATTGGAGTAAGCGGCACCAGTATGGAACGTAACCCACACCTAGCCCAAGCATGTAAAGAAACTAGAGAAAGTGCAAAGGTTTGCAACAAGACTAGACCAGAGTTAAGAGGTATTCCCTATGAGGAAGGTTAAGGGAAATCAACCTGAACGAACAACTGGAGACAGGAGAGATAGAAGGACATGATTACGACCTTACCAAAAATACTGAAGAAATTGACAAGTGGACAAAGACAGGATGTTCCAGAGACTGACACAACAACCACGGGGACACAGTGAAGCTAAAGACACAGATGAATCAAAGGGATTTAGAGTATGTCTTCAGCCACAAGTAGTGTCTCAGGAATGGAATAGTTTGGGAACGATGTAGTGGGAGGCAGGATACATACATAGCTTTAAGCAAGGTACGATAAAGCTCATGGTTTCAGGGAAGTGACCTAGTACGATCAGTGAAAGAGGCGGGCCAGAGCGTGGACTCGACCTCCCTGCATAACATCAACTAGTGAGTACACTAGGTGATACACAACACTCACACACACACACACAAGCACACACACACACACACACATATATATATATATATAATAGATAAGATAAATATAATGTGTAGGTAGTAGGTTGGTAGACAGCAACCACCCAGGGAAGTACTACCGTCCTGCCAGATGACTGTGAAACAAAAACCTGTAACTGTTTTGCATGATGGTAGGATTGCTGGTTTCTTTTTCTGTCTCATAAACACGCTAAGATAACAGGGATATCTTGCTACTCCTACTTACACTTTGGTCACACTTCACAGACACGCACATGCTTTATATATATATACATACATCTAGGTTTTTCCCCTTTTTCTAAATAGCTCTTGTTCTTTTTTATTTCTTCTATTGTCCATGGGGAAGTGGAAAAGAATCTTTCTCCGTAAGCCATGCGTGTCGTATGAGGCGACTAAAATGCCGGGAGCAATGGGCTAGTAAACCCCTTCTCTGTATACAATTACTAAAAAAGAGAAGAAGAAAAACTTTATAAACTGGGTTGCTTAAATGTGCGTGGATGTAGTGCGGATGACAAGAAACAGATGATTGCTGATGTTATGAATGAAAAGAAGTTGGATGTCCTGGCCCTAAGCGAAACAAAGCTGAAGGGGTAGGAGAGTTTCAGTGGGGGGAAATAAATGGGATTAAATCTGGAGTATCTGAGAGAGTTAGAGCAAAGGAAGGGGTAGCAGTAATGTTAAATGATCAGTTATGGAAGGAGAAAAGAGAATATGAATGTGTAAATTCAAGAATTATGTGGATTAAAGTCAAGGTTGGATGCGAGAAGTGGGTCATAATAAGCGTGTATGCACCTGGAGAAGAGAGGAATGCAGAGGAGAGAGAGAGATTTTGGGAGATGTTAAGTGAATGTATAGGAGCCTTTGAACCAAGTGAGAGAGTAATTGTGGTAGGGGACTTGAATGCTAAAGTAGGAGAAACTTTTAGAGAGGGTGTGGTAGGTAAGTTTGGGGTGCAGGTGTAAATGATAATGGGAGCCTTTGATTGAACTTTGTATAGAAAGGGGTTTAGTTATAGGTAATACATTTTAAGAAAAAGAGGATAAATAAGTATACACGATATGATGTAGGGCGAAATGACAGTAGTTTGTTGGATTATGTATTGGTAGATAAAAGATGTTGAGTTAGACTTCAGGAATGTACATGTTTATAGAGGGGCCACAGATATATCAGATCACTTTCTAGTTGTAGCTACACTGAGAGTAAAAGGTAGAGGGGATACAAGGAGAATAGAAGCATCAGGGAAGAGAGAGGTGAGGTTTATAAACTAAAAGAGGAGGCAGTTAGGGTAAGATATAAACAGCTATTGGAGGATAGATGGGCTAATGAGAGCATAGGCAATGGGGTCGAAGAGGTATGGGGTAGGTTTAAAAATGTAGTGTTAGAGTGTTCAGCAGAAGTTTGTGGTTACAGGAAAGTGGGTGCAGGAGGGAAGAGGAGCGATTGGTGGAATGATGATGTAAAGAGAGTAGTAAGGGAGAAAAAGTTAGCATATGAGAAGTTTTTACAAAGTAGAAGTGATGCAAGGAGGGAAGAGTATATGGAGAAAAGAGAGAGAAGTTAAGAGAGTGGTGAAGCAATGTAAAAAGAGAGCAAATGAGAGAGTGGGTGAGATGTTATCAACAAATTTTGTTGAAAATAAGAAAAAGTTTTGGAGTGAGATTAACAAGTTAAGAAAGCCTAGAGAACAAATGGATTTGTCAGTTAAAAATAGGAGAGGAGAGTTATTAAATGGAGAGTTAGAGGTATTGGGAAGATGGAAGGAATATTTTGAGGAATTGTTAAATGTTGATGAAGATGGGAAGCTGTGATTTCGTGTATAGGGCCAAGGAGGAATAACATCTTGTAGGAGTGAGGAAGAGCCAGTTGTGAGTGTGGGGGAAGTTCGTGAGGCAGTAGGCAAAATGAAAGGGGGTAAGGCAGCCGGATTGATGGGATAAAGATAGAAATGTTAAAAGCAGGTGGGGATATAGTTTTGGAGTGGTTGGTGCAATTATTTAATAAATGTATGGAAGAGGGTAAGGTCCTAGGGATTGGCAGAGAGCATGCATAGTTCCTTTGTATAAAGGCAAAGGGGATAAAAGAGAGTGCAAAAATTATAGGGGGATAAGTCTGTTGAGTGTACCTGGTAAAGTGTATGGTAGAGTTATAATTGAAAGAATTAAGAGTAAGACGGAGAATAGGATAGCAGATGAACAAGGAGGCTTTAGGAAAGGTAGGGGGTGTGTGGACCAGGTGTTTACAGTGAAACATATAAGTGAACAGTATTTAGATAAGGCTAAAGAGGTCTTTGTGGCATTTATGGATTTGGAAAAGGCATATGACAGGGTGGATAGGGGGGCAATGTGGCAGATGTTGCAAGTGTATGGTGTAGGAGGTAGGTTACTGAAAGCAGTGAAGAGTTTTTACGAGGATAGTGAGGCTCAAGTTAGAGTATGTAGGAAAGAAGGAAATTTTTTCCCAGTAAAAGTAGGCCTTAGACAAGGATGTGTGATGTCACCGTGGTTGTTTAATATATTTATAGATGGGGTTGTAAGAGAAGTAAATGCGAGGGTCTTGGCAAGAGGCGTGGAGTTAAAAGATAAAGAATCACACACAAAGTGGGAGTTGTCACAGCTGCTCTTTGCTGATGACACTGTGCTCTTGGGAGATTCTGAAGAGAAGTTGCAGAGATTGGTGGATGAATTTGGTAGGGTGTGCAAAAGAAGAAAATTAAAGGTGAATACAGGAAAGAGTAAGGTTATGAGGATAACAAAAAGATTAGGTGATGAAAGATTGATATCAGATTGGAGGGAGAGAGTATGGAGGAGGTGAATGTATTCAGATATTTGGGAGTGGACGTGTCAGCGGATGGGTCTATGAAAGATGAGGTGAATCATAGAATTGATGAGGGAAAAAGAGTGAGTGGTGCACTTAGGAGTCTGTGGAGACAAAGAACTTTGTCCTGGAGGCAAAGAGGGGAATGTATGAGAGTATAGTTTTACCAACGCTCTTATATGGGTGTGAAGCGTGGGTGATGAATGTTGCAGCGAGGAGAAGGCTGGAGGCAGTGGAGATGTCATGTCTGAGGGCAATGTGTGGTGTGAATATAATGCAGAGAATTCGTAGTTTGGAAGTTAGGAGGAGGTGCGGGATTACCAAAACTGTTGTCCAGAGGGCTGAGGAAGGGTTGTTGAGGTGGTTCGGACATGTAGAGAGAATGGAGCGAAACAGAATGACTTCAAGAGTGTATCAGTCTGTAGTGGAAGGAAGGCGGGGTAGGGGTCGGCTAGGAAGGGTTGGGGGAGGGGGTAAGGAGGTTTGGTGCAGGGGTTGGCTTCCGCGGCCTGCGTGGGTGTTTTTAAGGATGAATGGGCAATGGTTTTTAATATTCTGCTGTTGGAGTGTGAGAAAGTAACATTTATGAAGGAATTCAGGGAAACCGGCTAGGCCGACTTGAGTCCTGGAGATGGGAAGTACAGTGCCTGCACTCTGAGGAGGGGTGGAGTTTAATTGTTGGCAGTTAAAAACTGTAGTGTACGAGCACCCTTCTGGCAGACAGTGATGGATTGAATGATGGTGAAAGTTTAATTTACTTTTTTTCGGGCCACCCTGCCTTGGTGGGAAATCGGCCGTGTGATACTAAATAAAAATAAATATATATATATATATAAATAATATATAAATATATATATAATTATTATGATATATATATATATATATTATATAGATACTTTCCTTCAACACACCGGGCCGTATCCCACCGAGGCAGGGTGGCCCAAAAGAAAAAACAAAGTTTTCTCCTTTCAACTTTAAGTAGTTATAATATACAGGAGAAGGGGTTACTACCCCTTGCTCCCGGCATTTTAGTCGCCCTCTTACAACACGCATGGCTTTACGGAGGAAGAATGCGGTATCCACTTCCCCATGGAGATAAGATGAAATAAACAAGAACAAGATCATAAAGAAAATAGAAGAAAAAAACCCAGAGGGGTATGTATATAAACGCTTGTACATGTATGTGTAGTGGTGACCTGAGTGTAAGTAGAAGTAGCAAGACGTACCTGAAATTTTGCATTTCAATAGACAGAAAAAAGGAACACCAGCAATCCTACATCAGTAAAACAATTACAGGCTTCGTTTTAACACTCACTTGGCAGGACGGTAGTACCTCCCTGGTGGTTTGCTGTCTACCAACCCACTACCTTAGGATATATATATATATATTAAACAATATATATATATATATATATATAATATAGTATAATATATATATATATATAATATATATAATATATCTAAAAATATCGGTGCCGAATAGGTAAACTTGTGTAGCATGCTACTACTCTGCCTCACTCAGGGTGTAGCATGGGTAATTCCTGTCAGCTTTGGGAGTATCTGTCAGCTTGACAAATCTGTCAGCCTTGGGAATAGCTGGACAAATATTCACTTGCTTTTACCGTCAAAAAAAAAAACATTTTTGAAGAAATCAATGAAGTTGTTCCTCAAAATTATTCTAAATTATACTGGCTGTCGGCAAGCGGCAGTTTTTTCCACATTATTGGTGAGTGACGATGATTTATCCCGGACACAGTCGTAAAAAAAACAGTGATGCATGCAACAGTATTACGTTGAGCGCTTCTTTGATTAACAGAGGCCGTTTACATATCCTGCCTGTTTGTCTCCCGTTGAGATCGGTGTCATTGTTTTACTCTCCCCTCCTCCCCCTCCCCCTCCCCTCCCCCCCTCCCCGTACCATTCCCCTCCTCTTTTTCCCCTTTCCCCCCTCCTCCTCCCCTTCTCCCTCTCCTCCTCCTTTCCAAGCCCCCCCTTCACACCCCTCCACCACCAACTACCCCGTCCATCACCCCGTCCACACCCCGTCCACCACTCCCGTTCCATCAACAACACGGCCCACTACCCCATACCAACCCCGTCCACCACCCCGTCCACTACGCCCACCCCGTCACGCCACCCCGTCCACTACCCCGTCCCGCCACCCCCTCCACTCGCCTCTCCCGTCCACCACCACCCCCCCGTCCATCAACACCGTCATCACAGTACTCGGCCCACTACCCACGTCCACCACCGCCCCCGTCCACCACCCGTCCGTCCCAAACCCCGTCCACCACCCCCGTCCCACCCCCCCCGCCTGTGATAAGATGGAAGATCGAGGTCTCCAGCAGGCTAGGTTTACCTGAGTAGACCCGGAGGGTGTTCCTAGGGTCAACACCCCGCGCTGCACGGACGTGACTACAACGAGGACTGCAACATGACTACAACATGACTGCAACATGACTGACAAACATGACTGCAAACATGGCTAAACACAACATGACTGCAAACATGGCTACATGACTGCAACATGCTACAACTTGACTGCAACAAGTCGAGTGTCAGTAACACAAACACTTATGTCTGTACATCAACTAACTGAAGGTAAATATCAGTAATCTAATTAAAGTGATCATCTGTGTTGAATGCAGTGTCGTTCCTCACTACCCACTGTAACGTTGTATCACATCCACTTGTCACTAAGAACAATGACTCATAACTATAATTTTTTAACAGGGGGTGGACCGTAAAGGCCAGCGGAAGGCTTCGGTCAGATGGCCAAAAGCTCCAGCTGTGGGTCATCATCTGGCTAAGACCCGCGTCAGGAAACATCTTGCTTTCTGACAAACCTTACGTAACGTAGCTTAGCCTAACCTACCCTAATCTAACCTAACCTAACCTAACCTAATAATGAGAATGCACACTTCCTTAAGACAGCAGTGCAAGAAACTATTGTCACATGTAATGCCTTGCTGACCAGTGTCAGCATCATGCTGACACTGATGATTCAGCTCAGCTGACCTACAGGCGGAGCTGCAGTCCAGCAGTCAACAGAATACAACCAGAAGGTAACAAGTAATATGAAAGACTCGGCAATCAGACTTAATAAATGCTCAACATTAATAGGGTGTCGCACATCCACTGCCGGCTCACCACCAAACATATTAAAACAAACACGGACGAGGACAAGAAATCTCTTTGTCTTTTAAGTTTTGTTCGTCAGACACTTAAGAATCCTACTTCACATAAACACCAGGAACGTCCCATAATAGACACCAGAACGTCTTATAACATTAAAAATGAGCTGAATAGTCCTCAGACAAAGGCTCTCGTATCTCATTGGTCAGGATACCTTCCACATTACATAGCAACTCTCATAATAACACTATGAATATGTTTTTTATTACAGTGATATACCTATTCTCTCGCCCCCTGTTTTTTTTTTTCTTTTTCCTTTCCAACTTTTTCGATTTATTTCGCTCGTAAACTCGAAACGCCTCATCCAATCGCTTCAAATTTTTTACACTTAGTACGGTAAGGAAGACCATAATCTTGGAACAGTGGACCGTCACGCTCACTGTGACACTAGTTTGCTGAACATCATTCCCAGCCTTCTGGAATGACTGAGATAACTTGCAAAATCCTCAGTCAGCGCAGCTTTGATAAAAATAGACAAAGTGCAACTCAAAAGGGTATCGTTATTGAGGAAACGTTTTCGCCACACAGTGGCTTCATACATCCATCAAAGTAGAATCGTGAAGAACAGGATTATAATTAGGTAATCAGTCCCTCAACCTTGAGTCGATGTGGTCAGTTTCATCAAACTTGAATAGAATATACGCATACGTGGCGGAGAAGGAGCTTATAATCGTTGGTAGAGAGTGCAGCAGCATAGGCGGTGTCACATTTGTTCAAATGTGGAAGTAGGCGTGCCCAAGATTAGGCAAGCGAAAGAATTCCCAAGTATTAAGATCCAGTCACTGCAACGTCTTTGGGATCTTAATACTCGGAATTCTTCGCTTGCCTAATCTTGCCCAACCTAACTCCACATTGAACAAATGTGACACCGCCTAATGACTGCTCACCTCTCCTACCAACGTTTATAAGCTCCTTCTCCGCACGTATCCGTATTCTATTCAGATGATGGACTGACCACATCGACTCAAGGTTGAGGGACTAGATATCTCAGTCTAATCCTGTTCTTCAAGATTCTCCTTGTAATGGACTGATGAAGCCACAGTGTGGCGAAACGTTCCTCAATAAAGATACCCAAGAGTTGCCATGTTGTCTAATTTATCAACATGTCCGGTTCTATGAACCATTCATCTACAAACGCAGTCTTTAAATAGTCACAAGAGATGGAATAAAAAAAAAAAATCGCGACGATGGCGAGAATGAAACATAAATGTGAAGCCGCAGCAAACTTGATCCTTTTATGTCCAACATAGTGGAAATTTTTTGATTCCCGTTAAATCAGGTTAATTTTTCAGTTGACATCTTGTGTACAGCTTCAACATTCAGTGCCTGAGCATCATAGTGCCAGATGGTTCCTGATAAAATTTACTTTATATGGGAAAATTACATAATTGTTTATATAAGTAAAATCTAAACCTTGCAGGCATTCTAATCTCGATTCATAACTAAAGATGACTCATCTGACCGGACTCAAATTTTACCACCCCGGTGTTTGTGTTCCTGAACACAAGAATCACGTAATCTTTTACGTCCCACATAATTCCCAATGTACCATTTTTATTGTCATACTGACTTTATTTACTAAAAAAATGATTCTTCAGATTAGGTTTAAAATATTTTGTGACGCATCTTTCTAAAATAATGATGTTAAAACCATAAATTCAGTCCCAGTTGCTGCAAACTTGATATCTTGATCGAATATTACAAAAAAAGGTGCTTGGAATCGTTGGAATCAACAATTACTGAAAGAATGCCTTTTCTGATCGGCTTCTACCTTTCAACATCATGGGTTTTAGTCAAATACATTTTGTCACTCACTTTAAGCTGTGTAAATTTCAATTCTCAGATTTTATTATGCAAATTGTTTTCCAAGTAAAAGCTAGTGAATGCTTATATTCTTATCGTCTTCAAAACGCTGAATGCTGGTGGATCTTAATACCAAGTATTTTACTATTAATTTTGGGCAGATGGCTGGCCGGCGTTGCTGCTTGATTGTCGTGCTGGCTTGCTGGCGTGCTAGCTAGCTGGCGTGCTGGCTTACTGGCGTGCTGGCTGGCTGGCGTGCTGGCTTGCTGGCGTGCTGGCTGGCTGCGTGCTGGCTGGCTGGCGTTTGGGGGGGGGGGCCCCCTGCTTGCTGGCGTGGCTGGCTTGCTGGCGTGCTGGCTGCTGGCGTGCTGGTTATTTGCTGATAATGCTTGGCTGTCGTCGCGCTGGCTGCTGCTTTGGCTGGCTGGCTGGCTGGCTGGCTGGCTGGCTGGCTGGCTGGCTGGCTGGCTACTATCTTTGTCTCAGCCTACTACCACACTTTTGTCTCTGCTACTTGAAGGGAGGGTAGGAGGATGTGAAGACATGGACATAGGTACACGGAAGCGTTAGTTGAGGAAGAGGAGAGTTGTGGGAGTGGAATGTGAGCAGTGAGTGAACGTGGGAGTGAAGTTGAGCAGAAGGAGTGAATGTGGGAGTGGAATGGGTGGAGCAGTGAGTGAATGTGGGAGTGGAAAGTGTGAGCAGCAAGTGAATGAAGGGAGTGGAAGTGTGAGCAATGAGTGAATGTGGGAGTGGAAGTGTGAGCAGCAAGTGAATGGTTGAGAGGAAGTGTGAGCCTCAAGTGAATGGGGCGTAAAGGATTGAACGTGGTGAGTGATGGAGAGAGTGTGTGGAGAGGCAGAGGGTGTAAGTAAGGAGGAACAGAGAGCAGAACTTAACACCAGTAGCAAAGGGACTCACCACGGAAGGATAAGAGAAAGTCCCCGAAGAGAGACAAGGAGAACAGTTACAGGTAGTATCTTCAAGTAAACACTTTCCTCCTGTGTGTGTGTGTGGTGTGTGTGTGTGTGTGGTGTGTGTGTGGTGTGGTGGCTGTGTGTTGTTGTTGTGTGTGTGTGGTGGGTTGTGTTTGTTGGCGTGTTGTGTGTGTGTGTGTGTGTGTGTGTGTGTGTGTGTGTGTGTGTGTGTGGCGGTGGTGGTGTGTGTGTGTGTGAGTGTGTGTGTGTGTGTGTGTGTGTGTGTGTGTGTGTGTGTTTGTGTGTGGCGTGTGTGTGTGTGTGTGTGTGTGGTGGTGTGGTGTGCTGTTTGTGTGTGTGGCGTGTGTGAGTGTGGTGGGTGTGTGTGTGTGTGTGAGTGTTGTGGCTATGTGGTGGCGTGTGTGTGTGGTGGTGGCGTGATGTGTGTGTTGTGTGTGTGTGTTTGTGTGTTGTGTGTGGCGTGTGTGTGTGTGTTGTGTGTGGTGTGTGTGGTGTGTGTTGTGTGTGTGTGTGTGTGTGTTTGTGTGGCGTGGGGTGTGTGGGTGTGGCGTGTGTGTGTGTGTGTGTGTGTGTGGTGTGTGTGGTGTGTGTGTGTGTGGCGTGTGTGTTGTGGGTTGTGTGGGTGTGTGTGTGGTGGCGCTGTGTGTGTGTGTGTGGCGTGTGTTGGTGTGTGTGTGTGTGTTTTGGCGTGTGTGTGTGTGTGTGTGGGGAGTGTGGTGTGTGTGTGTGTGTGTGTGTGTGTGGTGTGTGTGTGTGTGTGTGGCGTGTGAGTGTGTGGTTGTTTGTGTGTGTGTACTCACCTATTTTGGTTGCAGGGGTCGAGTCCATAGCTCCTGGCCCGCCGACTTCGCTGATGCTACTAGGCCTCCTCTCCTCGCCCATGAGCTTTATCATACCTATCGCCTTAAAAACAATGTATGGTTCCCGCCTCCACTACGTCACTTTCTAGGCCATTTCCACTGCCTGAACACTCTATGACTGAAGAAATACTTCTAGCATCCCTTTGATTTCATCTGAGTCTTCACACTTCCAATTTGTGACCTCTGTGTCTGTGGCCCATCCTCTTCCTCTGGAACATGTATCCCGTCGTTGGTCCACCCTGTCTAGTCCGAGCAGTATTTTTATATGGTCCGTGATCAGATGTCTCCCCTGACACCTCCAGTCCTCCCAGTGCCCGTCAGGCCGTTTTCCCTCACCTTTCTTCGTGTGAGTTTGTGTGTGGTGTGTGTGTGTGTGTGTGTGTGTGTGTGTGTGTGTGTGTGGGTGTGTGTGTATGTGAGTGTATAATATATATATATATATATAGTATATATAATATAATATATATATATATATATGAGAATACAATGGATATATATATATAAATATATAATGTGGTGTGGTGTGTGTATGTACTCACCAATTTGTGGTTGCAGAGTCGATTCACAGCTTCCCTCCTCGCCCCCAACGTCTTCTATAATCGTTACTAAGAGTCCATTCTCTCCCTGTTCCGTGAGCTTTAATCGTATCTCTTCTTAAAGCTATTTATGAATCACTACCTCACTATATCACGTTTCTAGACCAAAAAAAAATTCCACCTCCTGACACTCTATGACTGAAGAAATATTCTAACATCCCTGACTCTTATGATCTTTCGACTTCCAGTTGTGACCCCCTTGATGTTTTGTCCCACCTCTGAAACAATCTTGTTCCTATCCACTTTGTCATTCCTCTTCGTATTTTTATATGTCGTTAATATGTTGGGGGGGTCATCTTCGAATCCCTCCTGTCCGTCTGTCAGTGTCGTATCAGGGTTGATTTCCCTTAACCTTAACATCATAGGCATACCCCTTGGCTCCCGGGACTACTCTTGTTGCAAAAGACCTTGTACTTTTCTTCTCTAATTTTCAGGACGTGCTTGACCAGGTGTGGTTCCATACTGGGCTGCAATACCTCTACATATGTGCCTGACGTACCAACGGTGTGCAGCCTTGAACGATTCCTTACTAAACTGTCGAAACGTTATTGTTATTTGCCAGGCGCCCATCATGCTGCAGGGGTTATTTGGATGGTGTGTCTCAGGAATACTCACACTCCCAAGATCATTTTTCCTTGGGTAAGGTTTTGCCAGTCTTTGACACCCTAACCTTTGACTTGTCGCGGTCTTCTCTGACCTTTCCCTTCCCAATCTTCATGACTATGACACTTTGGTGGGGTAAACTCCAGAAGCCAGTTGCTGGACTAGGCATGCAGCCTGTCCGAAATTCCTTTATAGTCCTAACCTGCTCCTCATCCGAGTGAATTCTTCGCATTAGCTTCACATCGTCCTAAAAACAGGGACACACCTGAGTCTATTCCCCCTTTCGTTTCGTTACGTCAATCACGTATACCAGAAACAGCACCGGTCCCAGGACTGACCCCTGAGTGAACCCAACTTCGGAACAGGCACCCACTCTGACACCTCGTCACGTGTGGTGGTGTTTGTGTTGTAGTGTGTGTGTGTTGTGTGTGTGTTGTGTGTTTGATGACAGTTTAGCATCAGACCATCACACAAGATGGTTACGCGTGTCGTGGTGCATGACACCCGCATTATTAATACGTGCGTTCTGCACGCATGCTGGTTGCTCTCCTCTCTCCTCTCGTCTCTCTCTCTCTCTAAATATAGATATATATATATATATATATATATATATATATAATATATATATATAAAAATATATATATATATATCATTATTATATATAAGTAAATAACTACCGATAAGAAGAAAGGAAAATATAATGGGTAACATTTTGGCATCGTTGTTATTTAGCCTCTGCCGTCAGCCTATTCAGTATTGATATTACACGGTTGTACATGTACACACTACAGGTGTGTCATGTGACACACGACAGGGTTGTACAGAGACACACTACCGGGTTGTACATGTGACACACTACAAGGTTTGTACATGTGACACACTACTTGGTTGTACATGAGACACACTACATGTTGTACATGTGACACCACTACATGGTTGTAACAAGTGACACACTACATGGTTGTACAGTGATACATACAAGGTTGTACAGTGACCCACTACAATGGTTGTTACTTGTGACAACACCTACAAGGTTGTACTGTGGACAACACCACATGGTTGTACAAGGTTGCCACACTACATGTTTGTACATGTGACACACTACATGGTTGGTAAGTGGTGAGCCATACATAAGATGGTGCAAGAGATGAGATTGATATGTTTGATGTTGTTATGTCAGGGAAACAGAGTTGAGTTGGTGGTTAGAACACGTACGTGAGACAGATAAAAATAAAACTATTTTTCCTTTCAGTATGTTAGAAGAACAGGCAGATGTAAACTAACTGATTATCTTCTTCCTGTAGTTTATTAACAATATAAGAAGGAATTAAAATTAGCAGAATATCTACCATTGATCTTCTAAGTATCACCAGGGTGTTACAAAGTGTACATTGAACTTTCTAAGAATCCAGGGTTGTTACAACAGTGTTTACATTTACATTGATGTTCTAAGTATCCAGGTTGTTACAACATTGTTACATTGATCTTCTAAGTATCCAGGTTGTTACAAACACGTGTTACATTGATCTTCAAAAATCCAGGTTTGTTACAACAAACATGTTTTTACATTATCTTCTTAAGATCCAGGTTTGTTACAGTCAACATTTACATTGATTCTTCTAAGAATCCAGGGTGTGTTACAACAGTGTTACATTGATCTACTAAGAATCCAGTGTTGTTTCACAACAAACGAACAGTGTTACATTGATCTTTAAAATCAAGGGTTGTTACAACAGTGTTACTTGGATCTTTCTAAGTATCCAGGGTTGTTACAACAGTGTTACATTGATCTTCTAGTAATCCAGGGTTGTTACAAACCCGTGTTACATTGACATCTAAGAATCCAGGGTTGTTACAACAGTGTCATTGATCTTCTAAGAATCCGGTTTGTTACAACAGTGTTACATTGATCTTCTAAGAATCCAGGGTTGTTACAACAGTGTTACAATATTGATCTCTAAGAATCCAGGTTTGTAACAACAGTGTTACATGATCTTTTAAGAATCAAGGGTGTTATACAAAACAGTGTTACATTGAATCTTCAGTTCTAAGTATCCAGGTGTTTACAGACAGTGTTTACATTGATCTTCTAAGTATCCAGGTTGTACACCAGTGTTACATTGATCTCTAAAATCCAGGGTTTACAACAGTGTTACAATTGGATCGTCTAAGAATCCAGGGTTGTTTACAAACAGTGTTACATTGATCTCAAGAATCCAGGGTTGTTACAACAGTTTAACATTGATCTTCTCAGAATCCAGGGTTGTTACAACAGTGTTAGCATTGTCTTTCTAAGTATCCAGGTTGTTACAACAGTGTTACAGTGATCTTCTAAGAATCCAGGATGTTACAAACTTGTTTTACATTGATCTTGCTAAGTATCCCAGGGTTGTTACAACAATTTTAAACATTATCTTCTAAAGGAATTCCAGGGTGTGTTACAACAGTGTTACATTGATCTTCTAAGTATCCAGGGTTGTTTAACAACGTGTTACATTGATCTTCCTAAGAAACCAGGGTAGTGTACAACATGTTTACATTGATCTTCCTAAGTATCCAGGGTGTTAACAACAGTGTTATACGATTGATCTTTCTAAGAATCCAGGGTTGTTACAACAGTGTTACATTGATCTTCTAAGAATCCAGGGTTTTTACAAACCATGTTACATTGAATCTCAAGAAATCCAGGGTTGTTACAACAGTGTTTACATTGATCTTCTAAGAATCCAGGGATTGTTAAAACAGTGTACATTGATCTTCTAAGAATCATGGTTGTTACAAAAGTGTTTATTGGATCTTCTAAGTATCGTGCAGGGTTGTTACAAACAGTGTTACAATTGATCTTCTAAGAATCAGGGTTTTGTTAAAACAGTGTTACATTGAACTTCTACATATCCAGGGTGTTACAACAGTGTACATTGATCTTCTAAGAATCCAAGGTTGTTACAACAGTGGTTACATTGAATCTCTAAGTCTATCCAGGGTAGTTAACAACAGGTTACATTGATCTTCTAAGAATCCAGGGTTTGTTACACCAGTGTTACATTGAAGCTTCTAAGAATCCAGTGTTACAACAAGTGTTACATTGATCTTCTAAGAATCTGGGGCTGCAGACCAAGTGTGCTTTTAGTAAAGAACACCACGAACGTCTCCTTGTTTGTTCAGGGCGTCTTGGTCCTGGACCCAGCAATGAACCAGTCATTCTGCGTCTTGGTCTGGACCCAGCAGTGAAACGCAGGTCATTCTGGCGTCTTGTCTGACCACATGAACGAGGTCGTTCTGTCGTCTGGGTCGACCCCAGCCAGTGAACCCAGGTCATTCCTGGGGTCTTGGGCTGACACCACAGTGAACAGGTCATTCGGCGTCTTGGTTCTGACCCAGCAATGAACCAGGTCATTCTGGCGTCATGGTCTGACCTAGGGTGAACCAGGGCATTCCTGGGCGTCTTGGTCTGACCCCAGGGTGGAACCAGGTCATTCTTGGCGTCTTGGTTGACCCAGGTGAACCAGGTCATTCTGATTCTGGCGTTTTGGTCTGACCAGGGTGACCAGTCCATTCTTGACGTCCTTGGTCAGACCCAGAAGTGAACCAGGTCAATCTGGCGACTTGGTCTAACCCAGAAGTGAACAGTCATTCGGCGTCTTGGTCTGACCCAGAAGTGAAACGAGGATCATTCTGGCGTCTTGGTCTACCCAGCAGTGGAACCAGTGTCATTCTGTCGTCTTGGTCTGATCCAGGTTGAACCAGGTCATTCTGGCGTCTTGGTCTGACCCAGATGTGAAGAGAGTCATTCTGGGAGCCTTGGTCCAGACCAGAAGTGGAACGAGTCATTCTGGCGTCTTGGTCTGACCCAGCAGTGACCAAGATCATTCTGTGTCTTGGTCTGACCCAGCAGTGAACCATGTCAATCTTGGCCTCTTGGTCGGACCCAGAAGTGAACCAGGTCCATTCTGGCGTCCTTGGTGCTGACTCAGGCAGTGAACCAGTCATTCTGGTTGATCTTGGTCGACCCAGCAGTGAACCAGATCATTACTGGCGTCTTGGTCTGACTCAGCAGTGAACCAGTCTTTCTGGCGTGCTGGTCTGACCCAGCAGTGAACCAGATCAATTCTGGCGTCTTGGTCTGAATCAGCAGTGAACGCAGGTCCATTCTGCGTCTTGGTCTGACGCCAGCATGAACCAGTCATTCTGGCGTCCTTGGTCTGACCCAGCAGTGACCAGATCATTCTGGCGTCTTGGTCCTGACTCTGAGTCAGTGAAGCGGGGGCCCAGGCAGTCTGGCGTCTTGGTCTGACCCAGCAGTGAACCAGGTCATTCTGCGTCTTTGGTCTGCCTCAGCAGTGAATCCAGGTCATTCTGGCGTCTTGGTCGGTGACCCTGCAGTGGAACCAGGTCCTTTCTGGCGTCTTGGTCCTGACCCAGGGTGAACCAGGTCCTTCTGGCATCTTGGTCCGACCCTGGCTTGAACCAGGTCATTCTGGCGTCTTGGTCTGACCCAGCAGTGAACAGGTCATTCGGCATCCTTGGTCTGAGCCAGCAGTGAAACCAGGTCATTCTGGCGTCCTTGGTCGACCGCCCGCAGTGAACCAGGTCATTCTGCGTCCTTGGTCTGACCCAAGGTGAACCAGGTCATACTCTGGCGTCTTGGCTGACCCAAGGTGAACCAGGTCATTCTTGGCGTCCTATGGGTCTGACCCAGCAGGCACCAGGCATTTCTGGCGTCTGGTCTGACCCAGCAGTGAACCATCATTCTGGCCGTCTTGGTCTGACCCAGCAGTGAACCAGGTCATTCTGGGCGTCCTGGTCTGAACCCAGCAGTGAACCAGGGTCATTCTGGCGTCTTGGTCTGACCCGCAGTGAACGAGGTCAATTCTGGGCGTCTTGGTCTGACCCAGCAGTGAACCAGGTCATCCGGCGTCTTGGTCTGACCAGCAGTGAACCAGGTCATTCTGGCGTCTTGGTCCTGACCTAGGGTGAACCAGGGTCAATCTGGGGCGTCTTGGTCTGACCCAGGGTGAACCAGGTCATCTGGCGACTTGGTCTGACCCAGGGTGAACAGGTCATTCTGACGTCTTGGTCAGACCCAGAAGTGAACCAGTCATTCTGGCGTCTTGTCTAACCCCAGAAGTGACGAGGTCATTCTGGCGTCTTTGGTCTGGCCCAGAAGTGAAACGAGGTCATTCTGGCGTCTTGTCAGACCCAGCAGTGAACCGAGGTCAGTTCTGGCGTCCTTGGTCTGATCCAAGGTGAACCAGGTCATCTGGCGTCTTGGTCTGACCCAGAAGTGAACGAGTCATTCTGGCGCTGTTCTGACCCAGAAGTGAAACGAGGTCATTCTGGCGTCTTGTCTGACCCAGGCAGTGAACCAGATCATACCTGGTGTCTTAGGTCTGACGCCAGCATGAACCAGGTCCATTCTGGCCTCGGTTGGCTGACCGCAGTAAGTGACCAGGTCATTCTGGCTTCTTGGTCTGACTCAGCAGTGAACCAGGTCATTCTGGTGTCTTGGTCCTGACCCCAGCAGTGAACCAGGTCATTCAGGGCGTCTTGGGTCTGACTCAGCAAGTGAACCAGGTCATTCTGGGGCGGCTTGGTCTGACACCAGCGGTGAACCAGTCATTCTTGGCGTCGTGGTCTGACTCAGCAGTGAACCAGGTCATTCTGGCGTCTTGGTCGGACCCAGCAGTGACCAGAATCATTCTGGGGCGTTCTTGGTCTGACTCAGCAGTGAACCAGGCTTGCTGGCGTCTTGTCTTACCCAGCAGTGAAAACCAGGTCATTCTGTTCTGATTCTGGCGTCTTGGTCTGACTCAGCAGTGACCAGGTCATTCTGGCGTCTTGGTCTTGACCCAGCAGTGAAACCAGTCAAATCGCGTCTTGTCTGACCCAGGGTGAACCAGGTCATTCTGGCATGTTTCTTGGTACAGACCCACATGAACCAGGTCATTCAGGCGTCTTGGTCTGACCCAGGGTAACCAGGTCAATTCTGGCGTCTTGGGTCTGACCCAGCATGAACCAGGGTCATTTCTGGCGTCTTGGTCTGACCCCGCAGTGAAACCAGTCATGTCTGAGGCCGTCTTGGTCTGACCCAAGGTGAACCAGGGTTCCTTCTGGCGTCTTGGTCTGACCCAAGTTGAACCAGGTCATTCTGGCGTCTTGGTCTGACCCAGCAGTGAACCAGGTCATTCTGGCGTCTTGGTCTGACCCCGCAGTGAAACCAAGGTCTTCTGGCGTCTTGTCAGACCCAAGGTGAACCAGGTCATTCCTGGCGTCCTTGGTCTGACCCAGGGGATGAACCAGGTCATTCTGCGTCTTGTCTGACCCACAGTGAACCATGTCTTCTGGCGTCTTGTCCACGACCCAGGGGTGAACCAGGTCATTCGGGCGTCCTTGGTCCTGATCCCGCAGTGAACCAGGTCATTCTGGCGTCCCTTGGTCTGACCCAGGGGGAACCAGGTCAATTCCTGCGCGTCATGGTCTGACCCTCAGTGAACCAGGTCAGTCTGGCGTCTTGGTCTACCCACCAGGGTGAACCAGGTCATTCTGGCGTCCTTGGTCTGACCCAGACAGTGAACCAGGTCATTCTGGCGTCCCCCCCCCCCCCCCCACCCCCCCCCCCCCTATTGTCTGAACCCAGGGTTGAACCAGGTCATTCTGGCGTCTGTCTGAACCAGGGTGAACCTGGTCATTCTGGCGTCTTGGTCTGACCCAGCAGTGAACCAGGTCATTCGGGGCGTCTTGTCTGACCCAGGGTGAAACCAGGTCCTTTCTGGCGCTTGGTCTGAACCCATGGGTGCAACCAGTCAATTCTGGTCAGCGGGTTAACGGTGGACTTTAACAATCTCCTTAAACAATGGAGACATTAAAAATTTAAAGTGGAAATTATTCCTTAGCTGCAATATGTCTAGCGATATAAATGCCGTAGAAAAACTATAAATAACATACATCAAGATCTAAGCTAATTTTAGACTAACAGTATTTTTCGTATGGGGTTTACTGCAGGGCGTCTATAATTAATTGTTGGAGTTACAGGAAATTCTGAGAGAGTCATAAGGTAGAGTAGTAACCTACGTGAAGCTATGACGCGAGACAAAGACAGCCACAGGGACAGTCAAAGACAGCCAGAAGGGACAGTCAAAGACAGCCAACAGGGACAGTCAAAGACAGCCAGTAGGGACAAGTCATAGACAGCCAGTAGGACAGTCAAAGACAGCCAGTAGGACAGTCAAAGACGAGCCAGCAGGGACAGTCAAAGGACAGCCAGTAGGCGGACAGCAAAGGCAGCAGCAGGGACAGTCATAAGACGCCAGTATAGACAGTCCATAGACAGCCAGTAGGGACATTCCAAAGACAGCCCAGAGGGACAGTCAAAGACAGCCAAGGACAGTCATAGACAAGCCATAGGGACAGTCAAGAGAACAGTCCAGTAGGGACAGTCAAAGACAGCCAGTAGGGAACAGTCAAAGACAGCCTGTAGGGACAGTCCATAGACAGCCAGTTAGGGACAGTCACAGACAGCCAGTATTGACAGTTCAAAGGACAGCCATAGGACAGTCAAAGACAGCCATTAGGGACAGTCAATACAGCCAGTAGGGACAGTCAAGACAGCCAGTAGGGACAAGTCAAAGACAGCCAGTAGGGACAGTCAAAGACAGAGCCAGTAGGACATCAAAGACAGCCGGAGTAGGGACAGTCAAAGAACAGCCAGAGGGCCAGTCCAAAGACAGCAGTAGGGACAGTCCAAAGACAGCCAGTAGGACAGTCAAGACAGCCGTAGGGACAAGTCTAGACAGCCAGTAGGGACAGTCACAGGACAGCCAGTAGGACAGTCATAGGGCAGCCAGTAGGGACATGTCAAAGACAGCCCAGTATGGACAGTCAAAGAAGCCATAGGACGTCAAAGACAGCCATTAGGGACAAGTCATAGACCACCAGTAGGGACAGTCAAAAGACCACCCTAGGGACAGTCAAAGACAGCCAGTAGGGGACAGTTCAAAGACAGCCAGTTAGGGACAGTCAAAAAGACAGCCAGTAGGACAAAACAGCCAGTAGGCAGTCGAAAGACTGCCATTAGGATAAAGACGGTCCAGCAGAGACAAAGACCGGCCAGTGGCACAGTCGAAAATAACTATAGGGACAGAAAATAAACAGCCAGTAGAGACAAAGAAAAAGACAGTGAGTGAGGAGAGAAAGACAAAGAGAAGACAGGGTCAGCAGTCAGACGTGGGTGGATAGGTCCGTCACAGTACAAACTGGCTACCAGAGGACGGTGGCCAGGCCACTTCATGACGTCACACACTGAGACGGCCAGTCGAGGTATAGAGCCTCAAGAAATCACACACTGAGATGACCAATCGCGGCAAGAACCCTCATGACTCACACACTGAGACGGCCAGTCGGGGTAAGAGCCTCCATGAAATCACACACTGAGATGTACCAACGGAGCAAGAACCTCATGACGTCACAACACTAAGATGACCAATCGAAGACAAGAACCTCATGACGTCATGAAATATATAAATGAAAAGTTTCTTAACTAAATAGAATAAATTTAGATTAGGCAGAGTGTACACGAGCCAGGATCTATGACCCAACAATTAACTATTGATAGTTTAAGCTAACTCCGTAGTTTTCTAAAATAAAATCTATGGCAGTATGGGGGGGGGAGTCAGGCGAGAAATATATGTTAATGTAAAAAGGAACACAAATGCAACTAATGGCACATTTTACTGTGGCCAACTTTCGCTCTCCTAGAGTTTGTTACGTCTTTCACGAACATACAGAGATAAATGGTTCCAAGAACCGACCGTTTGATAAATTAGACACAGTGTCAGCTCTTGGGTGTCTTTACTGAGAAACGTTTCGCCACACAGTAGCTTCCATCAGTCCCATACAAAGAGAATCGTGAAGAAGAGACAAATGGTTTTTAAGTACTTACTGCTGTTGGAGTGGTGAGCAAAGTAACATTTATGAAGGAATTCAGGGAAACCGGCTAGGCCGACTTGAGTCCTGGAGATGGGAAGTACAGTGCCTGCACTCTGAGGAGGGGTGGAGTTTAATTGTTGGCAGTTAAAAACTGTAGTGTACGAGCACCCTTCTGGCAGACAGTGATGGATTGAATGATGGTGAAAGTTTAATTTACTTTTTTTCGGGCCACCCTGCCTTGGTGGGAAATCGGCCGTGTGATACTAAATAAAAATAAATATATATATATATATAAATAATATATAAATATATATATAATTATTATGATATATATATATATATATTATATAGATACTTTCCTTCAACACACCGGGCCGTATCCCACCGAGGCAGGGTGGCCCAAAAGAAAAAACAAAGTTTTCTCCTTTCAACTTTAAGTAGTTATAATATACAGGAGAAGGGGTTACTACCCCTTGCTCCCGGCATTTTAGTCGCCCTCTTACAACACGCATGGCTTTACGGAGGAAGAATGCGGTATCCACTTCCCCATGGAGATAAGATGAAATAAACAAGAACAAGATCATAAAGAAAATAGAAGAAAAAAACCCAGAGGGGTATGTATATAAACGCTTGTACATGTATGTGTAGTGGTGACCTGAGTGTAAGTAGAAGTAGCAAGACGTACCTGAAATTTTGCATTTCAATAGACAGAAAAAAGGAACACCAGCAATCCTACATCAGTAAAACAATTACAGGCTTCGTTTTAACACTCACTTGGCAGGACGGTAGTACCTCCCTGGTGGTTTGCTGTCTACCAACCCACTACCTTAGGATATATATATATATATTAAACAATATATATATATATATATATATAATATAGTATAATATATATATATATATAATATATATAATATATCTAAAAATATCGGTGCCGAATAGGTAAACTTGTGTAGCATGCTACTCTAACTCTGCCTCACTCAGGGTGTAGCATGGGTAATTCCTGTCAGCTTTGGACGTATCTGTTCCAGCTTGACAAATCTGTCAGCCTTGGGAATAGCTGGACAAATATTCACTTGCTTTTACCGTCAAAAAAAAAAACATTTTTGAAGAAATCAATGAAGTTGTTCCTCAAAATTATTCTAAATTATACTGGCTGTCGGCAAGCGGCAGTTTTTTCCACATTATTGTGGCGAGTGACGATGATTCTATCCGCGACACAGTCGTAAAAAAAACAGTGATGCATGCAACAGTATTACGTTGAGCGCTTCTTTGATTAACAGAGGCCGTTTACATATCCTGCCTGTTTGTCTCCCGTTGAGATCGGTGTCATTGTTTTACTCTCCCCTCCTCCCCCTCCCCCTCCCCTCCCCCCCTCCCCGTACCATTCCCCTCCTCTTTTTCCCCTTTCCCCCCTCCTCCTCCCCTTCTCCCTCTCCTCCTCCTTTCCAAGCCCCCCCTTCACACCCCTCCACCACCAACTACCCCGTCCATCACCCCGTCCACACCCCGTCCACCACTCCCGTTCCATCAACAACACGGCCCACTACCCCATACCAACCCCGTCCACCACCCCGTCCACTACGCCCACCCCGTCACGCCACCCCGTCCACTACCCCGTCCCGCCACCCCCTCCACTCGCCTCTCCCGTCCACCACCACCCCCCCGTCCATCAACACCGTCATCACAGTACTCGGCCCACTACCCACGTCCACCACCGCCCCCGTCCACCACCCGTCCGTCCCAAACCCCGTCCACCACCCCCGTCCCACCCCCCCCGCCTGTGATAAGATGGAAGATCGAGGTCTCCAGCAGGCTAGGTTTACCTGAGTAGACCCGGAGGGTGTTCCTAGGGTCAACACCCCGCGCGCACGGACGTGACTACAACGAGGACTGCAACATGACTACAACATGACTGCAACATGACTACAAACATGACTGCAAACATGGCTAAACACAACATGACTGCAAACATGGCTACATGACTGCAACATGCTACAACTTGACTGCAACATGTCAGAGTGTCAGTAACACAAACACTTATGTCTGTACATCAACTAACTGAAGGTAAATATCAGTAATCTAATTAAAGTGATCATCTGTGTTGAATGCAGTGTCGTTCCTCACTACCCACTGTAACGTTGTATCACATCCACTTGTCACTAAGAACAATGACTCATAACTATAATTTTTAAAGGGGGTGGACCGGTAAGCCAGCGGAAGGCTTCGGTCAGATGGCCAAAAGCTCCAGCTGTGGGTCATCATCTGGCTAAGACCCGCGTCAGAAACATCTGCTTTCTGACAAACCTTACGTAAGTAGCTTAGCCTAAACATACCCTAATCTAAGCCTAACCTAACCTAACCTAATAATGAGAATCCACACTTCCTTAAGACAGCAGTGCAAGAAACTATTGTCACATGTAGATGCCTTGCTGACCAGTGTCAGCATCATGCGACAACTGATGATTCAGCTCAGCTGACCTACAGGCGGAGCTGCAGTCCAGCAGTCAACAGAATACAACCAGAAGGTAACAAGTAATATGAAAGACTCGGCAATCAGACTTAATAAATGCTCAACATTAATAGGGTGTCGCACATCCACTGCCGGCTCACCACCAAACATATTAAAACAAACACGGACGAGGACAAGAAATCTCTTTGTCTTTTAAGTTTTGTTCGTCAGACACTTAAGAATCCTACTTCACATAAACACCAGGAACGTCCCATAATAGACACCAGAACGTCTTATAACATTAAAAATGAGCTGAATAGTCCTCAGACAAAGGCTCTCGTATCTCATTGGTCAGGATACCTTCCACATTACATAGCAACTCTCATAATAACACTATGAATATGTTTTTTATTACAGTGATATACCTATTCTCTCGCCCCCTGTTTTTTTTTTTCTTTTTCCTTTCCAACTTTTTCGATTTATTTCGCTCGTAAACTCGAAACGCCTCATCCAATCGCTTCAAATTTTTTACACTTAGTACGGTAAGGAAGACCATAATCTTGGAACAGTGGACCGTCACGCTCACTGTGACACTAGTTTGCTGAACATCATTCCCAGCCTTCTGGAATGACTGAGATAACTTGCAAAATCCTCAGTCAGCGCAGCTTTGATAAAAATAGACAAAGTGCAACTCAAAAGGGTATCGTTATTGAGGAAACGTTTTCGCCACACAGTGGCTTCATACATCCATCAAAGTAGAATCGTGAAGAACAGGATTATAATTAGGTAATCAGTCCCTCAACCTTGAGTCGATGTGGTCAGTTTCATCAAACTTGAATAGAATATACGCATACGTGGCGGAGAAGGAGCTTATAATCGTTGGTAGAGAGTGCAGCAGCATAGGCGGTGTCACATTTGTTCAAATGTGGAAGTAGGCGTGCCCAAGATTAGGCAAGCGAAAGAATTCCCAAGTATTAAGATCCAGTCACTGCAACGTCTTTGGGATCTTAATACTCGGAATTCTTCGCTTGCCTAATCTTGCCCAACCTAACTCCACATTGAACAAATGTGACACCGCCTAATGACTGCTCACCTCTCCTACCAACGTTTATAAGCTCCTTCTCCGCACGTATCCGTATTCTATTCAGATGATGGACTGACCACATCGACTCAAGGTTGAGGGACTAGATATCTCAGTCTAATCCTGTTCTTCAAGATTCTCCTTGTAATGGACTGATGAAGCCACAGTGTGGCGAAACGTTCCTCAATAAAGATACCCAAGAGTTGCCATGTTGTCTAATTTATCAACATGTCCGGTTCTATGAACCATTCATCTACAAACGCAGTCTTTAAATAGTCACAAGAGATGGAATAAAAAAAAAAAATCGCGACGATGGCGAGAATGAAACATAAATGTGAAGCCGCAGCAAACTTGATCCTTTTATGTCCAACATAGTGGAAATTTTTTGATTCCCGTTAAATCAGGTTAATTTTTCAGTTGACATCTTGTGTACAGCTTCAACATTCAGTGCCTGAGCATCATAGTGCCAGATGGTTCCTGATAAAATTTACTTTATATGGGAAAATTACATAATTGTTTATATAAGTAAAATCTAAACCTTGCAGGCATTCTAATCTCGATTCATAACTAAAGATGACTCATCTGACCGGACTCAAATTTTACCACCCCGGTGTTTGTGTTCCTGAACACAAGAATCACGTAATCTTTTACGTCCCACATAATTCCCAATGTACCATTTTTATTGTCATACTGACTTTATTTACTAAAAAAATGATTCTTCAGATTAGGTTTAAAATATTTTGTGACGCATCTTTCTAAAATAATGATGTTAAAACCATAAATTCAGTCCCAGTTGCTGCAAACTTGATATCTTGATCGAATATTACAAAAAAAGGTGCTTGGAATCGTTGGAATCAACAATTACTGAAAGAATGCCTTTTCTGATCGGCTTCAAACTTTCAACATCAGTGGGTTTTAGTCAAATACATTTTGTCACTCACTTTAAGCTGTGTAAATTTCAATTCTCAGATTTTATTATGCAAATTGTTTTCCAAGTAAAAGCTAGTGAATGCTTATATTCTTATCGTCTTCAAAACGCTGAATGCTGGTGGATCTTAATACCAAGTATTTTATTAATAATTTTGGGCAGGATGGCTGGCCGGCGTTGCTGCTTGATTGTCGTGCTGGCTTGCTGGCGTGCTAGCTAGCTGGCGTGCTGGCTTACTGGCGTGCTGGCTGGCTGGCGTGCTGGCTTGCTGGCGTGCTGGCTGGCTGCGTGCTGGCTGGCTGGCGTTTGGGGGGGGGGGCCCCCTGCTTGCTGGCGTGGCTGGCTTGCTGGCGTGCTGGCTGCTGGCGTGCTGGTTATTTGCTGATAATGCTTGGCTGTCGTCGCGCTGGCTGCTGCTTTGGCTGGCTGGCTGGCTGGCTGGCTGGCTGGCTGGCTGGCTGGCTGGCTGGCTACTAGCTTTGTCTCAGCCTACTACCACACTTTTGTCTCTGCTACTTGAAGGGAGGGTAGGAGGATGTGAAGACATGGACATAGGTACACGGAAGCGTTAGTTGAGGAAGAGGAGAGTTGTGGGAGTGGAATGTGAGCAGTGAGTGAACGTGGGAGTGAAGTTGAGCAGAAGGAGTGAATGTGGGAGTGGAATGGGTGGAGCAGTGAGTGAATGTGGGAGTGGAAAGTGTGAGCAGCAAGTGAATGAAGGGAGTGGAAGTGTGAGCAATGAGTGAATGTGGGAGTGGAAGTGTGAGCAGCAAGTGAATGGTTGAGAGGAAGTGTGAGCCTCAAGTGAATGGGGCGTAAAGGATTGAACGTGGTGAGTGATGGAGAGAGTGTGTGGAGAGGCAGAGGGTGTAAGTAAGGAGGAACAGAGAGCAGAACTTAACACCAGTAGCAAAGGGACTCACCACGGAAGGATAAGAGAAAGTCCCCGAAGAGAGACAAGGAGAACAGTTACAGGTAGTATCTTCAAGTAAACACTTTCCTCCTGTGTGTGTGTGTGGTGTGTGTGTGTGTGTGGTGTGTGTGTGGTGTGGTGGCTGTGTGTTGTTGTTGTGTGTGTGTGGTGGGTTGTGTTTGTTGGCGTGTTGTGTGTGTGTGTGTGTGTGTGTGTGTGTGTGTGTGTGTGTGTGTGTGGCGGTGGTGGTGTGTGTGTGTGTGAGTGTGTGTGTGTGTGTGTGTGTGTGTGTGTGTGTGTGTGTTTGTGTGTGGCGTGTGTGTGTGTGTGTGTGTGTGGTGGTGTGGTGTGCTGTTTGTGTGTGTGGCGTGTGTGAGTGTGGTGGGTGTGTGTGTGTGTGTGAGTGTTGTGGCTATGTGGTGGCGTGTGTGTGTGGTGGTGGCGTGATGTGTGTGTTGTGTGTGTGTGTTTGTGTGTTGTGTGTGGCGTGTGTGTGTGTGTTGTGTGTGGTGTGTGTGGTGTGTGTTGTGTGTGTGTGTGTGTGTGTTTGTGTGGCGTGGGGTGTGTGGGTGTGGCGTGTGTGTGTGTGTGTGTGTGTGTGGTGTGTGTGGTGTGTGTGTGTGTGGCGTGTGTGTTGTGGGTTGTGTGGGTGTGTGTGTGGTGGCGCTGTGTGTGTGTGTGTGGCGTGTGTTGGTGTGTGTGTGTGTGTTTTGGCGTGTGTGTGTGTGTGTGTGGGGAGTGTGGTGTGTGTGTGTGTGTGTGTGTGTGTGGTGTGTGTGTGTGTGTGTGGCGTGTGAGTGTGTGGTTGTTTGTGTGTGTGTACTCACCTATTTTGGTTGCAGGGGTCGAGTCCATAGCTCCTGGCCCGCCGACTTCGCTGATGCTACTAGGCCTCCTCTCCTCGCCCATGAGCTTTATCATACCTATCGCCTTAAAAACAATGTATGGTTCCCGCCTCCACTACGTCACTTTCTAGGCCATTTCCACTGCCTGAACACTCTATGACTGAAGAAATACTTCTAGCATCCCTTTGATTTCATCTGAGTCTTCACACTTCCAATTTGTGACCTCTGTGTCTGTGGCCCATCCTCTTCCTCTGGAACATGTATCCCGTCGTTGGTCCACCCTGTCTAGTCCGAGCAGTATTTTTATATGGTCCGTGATCAGATGTCTCCCCTGACACCTCCAGTCCTCCCAGTGCCCGTCAGGCCGTTTTCCCTCACCTTTCTTCGTGTGAGTTTGTGTGTGGTGTGTGTGTGTGTGTGTGTGTGTGTGTGTGTGTGTGTGTGGGTGTGTGTGTATGTGAGTGTATAATATATATATATATATATAGTATATATAATATAATATATATATATATATATGAGAATACAATGGATATATATATATAAATATATAATGTGGTGTGGTGTGTGTATGTACTCACCAATTTGTGGTTGCAGAGTCGATTCACAGCTTCCCTCCTCGCCCCCAACGTCTTCTATAATCGTTACTAAGAGTCCATTCTCTCCCTGTTCCGTGAGCTTTAATCGTATCTCTTCTTAAAGCTATTTATGAATCACTACCTCACTATATCACGTTTCTAGACCAAAAAAAAATTCCACCTCCTGACACTCTATGACTGAAGAAATATTCTAACATCCCTGACTCTTATGATCTTTCGACTTCCAGTTGTGACCCCCTTGATGTTTTGTCCCACCTCTGAAACAATCTTGTTCCTATCCACTTTGTCATTCCTCTTCGTATTTTTATATGTCGTTAATATGTTGGGGGGGTCATCTTCGAATCCCTCCTGTCCGTCTGTCAGTGTCGTATCAGGGTTGATTTCCCTTAACCTTAACATCATAGGCATACCCCTTGGCTCCCGGGACTACTCTTGTTGCAAAAGACCTTGTACTTTTCTTCTCTAATTTTCAGGACGTGCTTGACCAGGTGTGGTTCCATACTGGGCTGCAATACCTCTACATATGTGCCTGACGTACCAACGGTGTGCAGCCTTGAACGATTCCTTACTAAACTGTCGAAACGTTATTGTTATTTGCCAGGCGCCCATCATGCTGCAGGGGTTATTTGGATGGTGTGTCTCAGGAATACTCACACTCCCAAGATCATTTTTCCTTGGGTAAGGTTTTGCCAGTCTTTGACACCCTAACCTTTGACTTGTCGCGGTCTTCTCTGACCTTTCCCTTCCCAATCTTCATGACTATGACACTTTGGTGGGGTAAACTCCAGAAGCCAGTTGCTGGACTAGGCATGCAGCCTGTCCGAAATTCCTTTATAGTCCTAACCTGCTCCTCATCCGAGTGAATTCTTCGCATTAGCTTCACATCGTCCTAAAAACAGGGACACACCTGAGTCTATTCCCCCTTTCGTTTCGTTACGTCAATCACGTATACCAGAAACAGCACCGGTCCCAGGACTGACCCCTGAGTGAACCCAACTTCGGAACAGGCACCCACTCTGACACCTCGTCACGTGTGGTGGTGTTTGTGTTGTAGTGTGTGTGTGTTGTGTGTGTGTTGTGTGTTTGATGACAGTTTAGCATCAGACCATCACACAAGATGGTTACGCGTGTCGTGGTGCATGACACCCGCATTATTAATACGTGCGTTCTGCACGCATGCTGGTTGCTCTCCTCTCTCCTCTCGTCTCTCTCTCTCTCTAAATATAGATATATATATATATATATATATATATATATATAATATATATATATAAAAATATATATATATATATCATTATTATATATAAGTAAATAACTACCGATAAGAAGAAAGGAAAATATAATGGGTAACATTTTGGCATCGTTGTTATTTAGCCTCTGCCGTCAGCCTATTCAGTATTGATATTACACGGTTGTACATGTACACACTACAGGTGTGTCATGTGACACACGACAGGGTTGTACAGAGACACACTACCGGGTTGTACATGTGACACACTACAAGGTTTGTACATGTGACACACTACTTGGTTGTACATGAGACACACTACATGTTGTACATGTGACACCACTACATGGTTGTAACAAGTGACACACTACATGGTTGTACAGTGATACATACAAGGTTGTACAGTGACCCACTACAATGGTTGTTACTTGTGACAACACCTACAAGGTTGTACTGTGGACAACACCACATGGTTGTACAAGGTTGCCACACTACATGTTTGTACATGTGACACACTACATGGTTGGTAAGTGGTGAGCCATACATAAGATGGTGCAAGAGATGAGATTGATATGTTTGATGTTGTTATGTCAGGGAAACAGAGTTGAGTTGGTGGTTAGAACACGTACGTGAGACAGATAAAAATAAAACTATTTTTCCTTTCAGTATGTTAGAAGAACAGGCAGATGTAAACTAACTGATTATCTTCTTCCTGTAGTTTATTAACAATATAAGAAGGAATTAAAATTAGCAGAATATCTACCATTGATCTTCTAAGTATCACCAGGGTGTTACAAAGTGTACATTGAACTTTCTAAGAATCCAGGGTTGTTACAACAGTGTTTACATTTACATTGATGTTCTAAGTATCCAGGTTGTTACAACATTGTTACATTGATCTTCTAAGTATCCAGGTTGTTACAAACACGTGTTACATTGATCTTCAAAAATCCAGGTTTGTTACAACAAACATGTTTTTACATTATCTTCTTAAGATCCAGGTTTGTTACAGTCAACATTTACATTGATTCTTCTAAGAATCCAGGGTGTGTTACAACAGTGTTACATTGATCTACTAAGAATCCAGTGTTGTTTCACAACAAACGAACAGTGTTACATTGATCTTTAAAATCAAGGGTTGTTACAACAGTGTTACTTGGATCTTTCTAAGTATCCAGGGTTGTTACAACAGTGTTACATTGATCTTCTAGTAATCCAGGGTTGTTACAAACCCGTGTTACATTGACATCTAAGAATCCAGGGTTGTTACAACAGTGTCATTGATCTTCTAAGAATCCGGTTTGTTACAACAGTGTTACATTGATCTTCTAAGAATCCAGGGTTGTTACAACAGTGTTACAATATTGATCTCTAAGAATCCAGGTTTGTAACAACAGTGTTACATGATCTTTTAAGAATCAAGGGTGTTATACAAAACAGTGTTACATTGAATCTTCAGTTCTAAGTATCCAGGTGTTTACAGACAGTGTTTACATTGATCTTCTAAGTATCCAGGTTGTACACCAGTGTTACATTGATCTCTAAAATCCAGGGTTTACAACAGTGTTACAATTGGATCGTCTAAGAATCCAGGGTTGTTTACAAACAGTGTTACATTGATCTCAAGAATCCAGGGTTGTTACAACAGTTTAACATTGATCTTCTCAGAATCCAGGGTTGTTACAACAGTGTTAGCATTGTCTTTCTAAGTATCCAGGTTGTTACAACAGTGTTACAGTGATCTTCTAAGAATCCAGGATGTTACAAACTTGTTTTACATTGATCTTGCTAAGTATCCCAGGGTTGTTACAACAATTTTAAACATTATCTTCTAAAGGAATTCCAGGGTGTGTTACAACAGTGTTACATTGATCTTCTAAGTATCCAGGGTTGTTTAACAACGTGTTACATTGATCTTCCTAAGAAACCAGGGTAGTGTACAACATGTTTACATTGATCTTCCTAAGTATCCAGGGTGTTAACAACAGTGTTATACGATTGATCTTTCTAAGAATCCAGGGTTGTTACAACAGTGTTACATTGATCTTCTAAGAATCCAGGGTTTTTACAAACCATGTTACATTGAATCTCAAGAAATCCAGGGTTGTTACAACAGTGTTTACATTGATCTTCTAAGAATCCAGGGATTGTTAAAACAGTGTACATTGATCTTCTAAGAATCATGGTTGTTACAAAAGTGTTTATTGGATCTTCTAAGTATCGTGCAGGGTTGTTACAAACAGTGTTACAATTGATCTTCTAAGAATCAGGGTTTTGTTAAAACAGTGTTACATTGAACTTCTACATATCCAGGGTGTTACAACAGTGTACATTGATCTTCTAAGAATCCAAGGTTGTTACAACAGTGGTTACATTGAATCTCTAAGTCTATCCAGGGTAGTTAACAACAGGTTACATTGATCTTCTAAGAATCCAGGGTTTGTTACACCAGTGTTACATTGAAGCTTCTAAGAATCCAGTGTTACAACAAGTGTTACATTGATCTTCTAAGAATCTGGGGCTGCAGACCAAGTGTGCTTTTAGTAAAGAACACCACGAACGTCTCCTTGTTTGTTCAGGGCGTCTTGGTCCTGGACCCAGCAATGAACCAGTCATTCTGCGTCTTGGTCTGGACCCAGCAGTGAAACGCAGGTCATTCTGGCGTCTTGTCTGACCACATGAACGAGGTCGTTCTGTCGTCTGGGTCGACCCCAGCCAGTGAACCCAGGTCATTCCTGGGGTCTTGGGCTGACACCACAGTGAACAGGTCATTCGGCGTCTTGGTTCTGACCCAGCAATGAACCAGGTCATTCTGGCGTCATGGTCTGACCTAGGGTGAACCAGGGCATTCCTGGGCGTCTTGGTCTGACCCCAGGGTGGAACCAGGTCATTCTTGGCGTCTTGGTTGACCCAGGTGAACCAGGTCATTCTGATTCTGGCGTTTTGGTCTGACCAGGGTGACCAGTCCATTCTTGACGTCCTTGGTCAGACCCAGAAGTGAACCAGGTCAATCTGGCGACTTGGTCTAACCCAGAAGTGAACAGTCATTCGGCGTCTTGGTCTGACCCAGAAGTGAAACGAGGATCATTCTGGCGTCTTGGTCTACCCAGCAGTGGAACCAGTGTCATTCTGTCGTCTTGGTCTGATCCAGGTTGAACCAGGTCATTCTGGCGTCTTGGTCTGACCCAGATGTGAAGAGAGTCATTCTGGGAGCCTTGGTCCAGACCAGAAGTGGAACGAGTCATTCTGGCGTCTTGGTCTGACCCAGCAGTGACCAAGATCATTCTGTGTCTTGGTCTGACCCAGCAGTGAACCATGTCAATCTTGGCCTCTTGGTCGGACCCAGAAGTGAACCAGGTCCATTCTGGCGTCCTTGGTGCTGACTCAGGCAGTGAACCAGTCATTCTGGTTGATCTTGGTCGACCCAGCAGTGAACCAGATCATTACTGGCGTCTTGGTCTGACTCAGCAGTGAACCAGTCTTTCTGGCGTGCTGGTCTGACCCAGCAGTGAACCAGATCAATTCTGGCGTCTTGGTCTGAATCAGCAGTGAACGCAGGTCCATTCTGCGTCTTGGTCTGACGCCAGCATGAACCAGTCATTCTGGCGTCCTTGGTCTGACCCAGCAGTGACCAGATCATTCTGGCGTCTTGGTCCTGACTCTGAGTCAGTGAAGCGGGGGCCCAGGCAGTCTGGCGTCTTGGTCTGACCCAGCAGTGAACCAGGTCATTCTGCGTCTTTGGTCTGCCTCAGCAGTGAATCCAGGTCATTCTGGCGTCTTGGTCGGTGACCCTGCAGTGGAACCAGGTCCTTTCTGGCGTCTTGGTCCTGACCCAGGGTGAACCAGGTCCTTCTGGCATCTTGGTCCGACCCTGGCTTGAACCAGGTCATTCTGGCGTCTTGGTCTGACCCAGCAGTGAACAGGTCATTCGGCATCCTTGGTCTGAGCCAGCAGTGAAACCAGGTCATTCTGGCGTCCTTGGTCGACCGCCCGCAGTGAACCAGGTCATTCTGCGTCCTTGGTCTGACCCAAGGTGAACCAGGTCATACTCTGGCGTCTTGGCTGACCCAAGGTGAACCAGGTCATTCTTGGCGTCCTATGGGTCTGACCCAGCAGGCACCAGGCATTTCTGGCGTCTGGTCTGACCCAGCAGTGAACCATCATTCTGGCCGTCTTGGTCTGACCCAGCAGTGAACCAGGTCATTCTGGGCGTCCTGGTCTGAACCCAGCAGTGAACCAGGGTCATTCTGGCGTCTTGGTCTGACCCGCAGTGAACGAGGTCAATTCTGGGCGTCTTGGTCTGACCCAGCAGTGAACCAGGTCATCCGGCGTCTTGGTCTGACCAGCAGTGAACCAGGTCATTCTGGCGTCTTGGTCCTGACCTAGGGTGAACCAGGGTCAATCTGGGGCGTCTTGGTCTGACCCAGGGTGAACCAGGTCATCTGGCGACTTGGTCTGACCCAGGGTGAACAGGTCATTCTGACGTCTTGGTCAGACCCAGAAGTGAACCAGTCATTCTGGCGTCTTGTCTAACCCCAGAAGTGACGAGGTCATTCTGGCGTCTTTGGTCTGGCCCAGAAGTGAAACGAGGTCATTCTGGCGTCTTGTCAGACCCAGCAGTGAACCGAGGTCAGTTCTGGCGTCCTTGGTCTGATCCAAGGTGAACCAGGTCATCTGGCGTCTTGGTCTGACCCAGAAGTGAACGAGTCATTCTGGCGCTGTTCTGACCCAGAAGTGAAACGAGGTCATTCTGGCGTCTTGTCTGACCCAGGCAGTGAACCAGATCATACCTGGTGTCTTAGGTCTGACGCCAGCATGAACCAGGTCCATTCTGGCCTCGGTTGGCTGACCGCAGTAAGTGACCAGGTCATTCTGGCTTCTTGGTCTGACTCAGCAGTGAACCAGGTCATTCTGGTGTCTTGGTCCTGACCCCAGCAGTGAACCAGGTCATTCAGGGCGTCTTGGGTCTGACTCAGCAAGTGAACCAGGTCATTCTGGGGCGGCTTGGTCTGACACCAGCGGTGAACCAGTCATTCTTGGCGTCGTGGTCTGACTCAGCAGTGAACCAGGTCATTCTGGCGTCTTGGTCGGACCCAGCAGTGACCAGAATCATTCTGGGGCGTTCTTGGTCTGACTCAGCAGTGAACCAGGCTTGCTGGCGTCTTGTCTTACCCAGCAGTGAAAACCAGGTCATTCTGTTCTGATTCTGGCGTCTTGGTCTGACTCAGCAGTGACCAGGTCATTCTGGCGTCTTGGTCTTGACCCAGCAGTGAAACCAGTCAAATCGCGTCTTGTCTGACCCAGGGTGAACCAGGTCATTCTGGCATGTTTCTTGGTACAGACCCACATGAACCAGGTCATTCAGGCGTCTTGGTCTGACCCAGGGTAACCAGGTCAATTCTGGCGTCTTGGGTCTGACCCAGCATGAACCAGGGTCATTTCTGGCGTCTTGGTCTGACCCCGCAGTGAAACCAGTCATGTCTGAGGCCGTCTTGGTCTGACCCAAGGTGAACCAGGGTTCCTTCTGGCGTCTTGGTCTGACCCAAGTTGAACCAGGTCATTCTGGCGTCTTGGTCTGACCCAGCAGTGAACCAGGTCATTCTGGCGTCTTGGTCTGACCCCGCAGTGAAACCAAGGTCTTCTGGCGTCTTGTCAGACCCAAGGTGAACCAGGTCATTCCTGGCGTCCTTGGTCTGACCCAGGGGATGAACCAGGTCATTCTGCGTCTTGTCTGACCCACAGTGAACCATGTCTTCTGGCGTCTTGTCCACGACCCAGGGGTGAACCAGGTCATTCGGGCGTCCTTGGTCCTGATCCCGCAGTGAACCAGGTCATTCTGGCGTCCCTTGGTCTGACCCAGGGGGAACCAGGTCAATTCCTGCGCGTCATGGTCTGACCCTCAGTGAACCAGGTCAGTCTGGCGTCTTGGTCTACCCACCAGGGTGAACCAGGTCATTCTGGCGTCCTTGGTCTGACCCAGACAGTGAACCAGGTCATTCTGGCGTCCCCCCCCCCCCCCCCACCCCCCCCCCCCCTATTGTCTGAACCCAGGGTTGAACCAGGTCATTCTGGCGTCTGTCTGAACCAGGGTGAACCTGGTCATTCTGGCGTCTTGGTCTGACCCAGCAGTGAACCAGGTCATTCGGGGCGTCTTGTCTGACCCAGGGTGAAACCAGGTCCTTTCTGGCGCTTGGTCTGAACCCATGGGTGCAACCAGTCAATTCTGGTCAGCGGGTTAACGGTGGACTTTAACAATCTCCTTAAACAATGGAGACATTAAAAATTTAAAGTGGAAATTATTCCTTAGCTGCAATATGTCTAGCGATATAAATGCCGTAGAAAAACTATAAATAACATACATCAAGATCTAAGCTAATTTTAGACTAACAGTATTTTTCGTATGGGGTTTACTGCAGGGCGTCTATAATTAATTGTTGGAGTTACAGGAAATTCTGAGAGAGTCATAAGGTAGAGTAGTAACCTACGTGAAGCTATGACGCGAGACAAAGACAGCCACAGGGACAGTCAAAGACAGCCAGAAGGGACAGTCAAAGACAGCCAACAGGGACAGTCAAAGACAGCCAGTAGGGACAAGTCATAGACAGCCAGTAGGACAGTCAAAGACAGCCAGTAGGACAGTCAAAGACGAGCCAGCAGGGACAGTCAAAGGACAGCCAGTAGGCGGACAGCAAAGGCAGCAGCAGGGACAGTCATAAGACGCCAGTATAGACAGTCCATAGACAGCCAGTAGGGACATTCCAAAGACAGCCCAGAGGGACAGTCAAAGACTTGTGATTTGTGATCGCTTTTCTGAAAAATCATCATTAAACCCCAAAGATCATTAATTAGTGATTTCTTGTTGGCAAGAACCAAGACAGGCAGAATGTTTTTCTCTAGTTGGTTTTCTGTCGCAAACTGTTCTAAAAAGCAATCTTGAATTGTATCAAGAAAGTCACGGACACAAGATTTTCTTTCATATTGTTTCAACCAATTTGTCTGAAGTTAAAATCTCCATTAACACAACATTTTAAATATCTTCGCCCCCGAAAAGGTTGGGAGGGAGGGTAAAGGAAGGTTTGTGGCCGAGGGGCTTGGACTTCCAGCAAGCTTGCGTGAGCATGTAGGAGCAAATGGAGACGAATGGCTTTTAGGACCTGGCAAGCTGTTGGATTGTGAGCAAGGTAATTTTTTGTGAAGGGATTCAGGGAAACCGGTTAGCCGACTTGAGTCCTGGAAATGGGAAGTACAATGCCTGCACTTTAAAGGCATTTTAAAAATGGCACCTTGATCGCCACACCCACACTGTCCATAAAATATTTTAAATCCCCTGGCTTTCTTCATCGGCAGTCACCCTGTTCCTCCTGAATCAGTTACATTTGCATGTAGATAAAGTACACGAAACACAAGACAATATATATATATAAAATATATATATAATATAATATATATATATAGTCTGTGTATTATTTTTTGGGTATTGATTTTTTTGTCTTGTTTTCGTGTACTTTATCTACATGCAGATGTAACTGATTCAGGAGGAACAGGTGACTCCCGATGAAGAAACCCCAGGGGTTTTAAAAATATTTATGACATGTGAGGTGGGCGATCAAGGTGCCATTTATACCGAGTTATAATTAATGTTGTTAATGCTGTTAAAGAGGTACCAACGATAGGAAGACACAAGCCGCACCATCACAGGATAAAATGAACTCGGAGCTGTGTTTCTCTCAGTGTATGTATCCTGAGAGCTTACTTCAGTGTTTATTGAAGTTTTCTTGGCAGGGTTTTAAAGATCCTAGTGCAATCTGAAGCTTAAACCCCATTAACCAACCCACACTACCACACCACAGCATCCACCACACCACAGCATCCCACCCCACCCCAGCATCACACCACAGCATCCCACCACACCACAACATCCCCCACCACACACCCACACCACAGAATCCCACCACACCTCTCACACCATATCATGATACCACACCACACTAAACCGTCACACCACACCATACCACTCCACCAAATCACACAACCACACCACACCACAGCACACTCCATAGTATACCATAACACCACACCATGCCCCCCCCCATCATACGCTGAGGTCAGTGGTCACGTGTGGTCATACATGCCTAAGCTCTTGGGAGTTAGCGTGGGGTGTTACCAAGCACCATGACTTGTTGTAGTGTTTTAGAATCTCAGGTTCAAGTGTTTTAAGAAGGAGATTCTACTTCTTCAGGAGGAAAATAGGGAAACTGAAGCTTCGCATAGATGAGTTTGGGAGCGAGTGTGAGAAGGATTTAGCTGGTAAGGAAGGAATGGTCACCAGCAGTGATAGTGGCAGCCGCTTTAAGTGACAAGTGGTTCACAGTTCAGGAAGAAGGAAGATGAGGGAGTTAATAGAGAAGATGTGAAGGTATGAAAACGATTCTCTGTTTTTCCAAGACGAATGTACTTTAGTGGTTAGTGAGGATGAAGGTACCACTGATTCCCCTGCTAATCAAGGTAAGAATATTTAATAGTAGGCGATTCTCAGGTTAAGATATATGGACCGTGCAAATTTTTTAACAGAGACAGAAAGGTCAGACAGAGAGTGTGTCTTCCTGGAGCTGGTGTTGGTGACATAGTCAGCAGGTTGGATAATATTATGGCAGGTAATGGGGAAAAAGCCCCTTGTCTGTCTTAGTGCTGGGGGTAATGACATAGGGAAGGGCAGGAGAGAGGAGCTGCTGGATAAATACAGGTCAGCCATAAAAGTAGTTAGGTCTAAGGGAGGGATCCCAGTCATATGTAGCATTTTGCCCAGAAAGGAGTGGGCAAGGATGGATGTCAAAATTTGGTAAAAATTTGCTGGCTAAAAGGTACTGAAGTAACGTGCAACCCCATTTTTTGATAACGGGGACCTATTTTTTTAGCAAACGTGATATGTAGAAAGGGGATGGGGTTCTTTTCCTCTGGGATGGAGTGGTTGTTTTAGCCAATTAATTGAGAGGGAAATTTGATGACTTGTTAGAATTTAAAATGATAATTATAGGGGTATGGGTGTTTTTGGGAAATATCAGCTGCGATTGGGGTTAAAAACAGCAGTTATTGGCCGGGATCCCTCACGGATATTTTTTAAAGACAATTTAAAAAATAAAATATTTTAATAACATAAATGCTGGAAATGGCAAATCAATTGATCAATAAACAAATAGAGATTGAGGGAAACGAGGACTAGCCCCCTTGGTTTACTACACAAATAGGGGAGTCTAAGAAAAATAGATGAGCTAAGATTAATTGCAAGTGTAGGTACTATAGAAAAATTTTGGATAACAGTCCTTTTTTCAACCTAAAAGAAGAGAAATCCCTTCAATGCAACATACAGTTTTAAAACATTCCCCCTTTGATAGGGTCAACGGGAAGGTGGTGGTGTGGCGATGTATGTCGGAAAAAAAAATTTAAATTGTTGTCTTGACATGTTTAAAGTTAGAAAACATCGAACACAGAACTTTTGGGGTTACAGGCCCCAAACCTTGAGGGGAGTGCAGTAAGCTGTTATGGGACGAAATTCGAAAAGGTATCAGATATGAAAATTTTTGGATAATGGGAGTTTTTAACTTTAGAAAAATTAAATTGAAAAATTTGACGGGAATCTTGGTCTAGAAACTTTTTTGATAGGGTTCGGATTTTTTTTTAAAAAGGTTGGCAAAAAACCAACAGAGGCAACAATCGCTTGACGGGTTTCTTGCCAACAAGATTCACTAATTAAAATTTTTAGGTTAATATGCCTTGGGGAAAAGTGATCACAAATCACTTAATTTTAAATATCATGGAAATACCCAGATAACTGAATCAAATCTCTGTCCCAGATTTCGCTTTGGGCCCACTTCATGGGGCTGAAAAATTACCTGGGGGGGTAAATTGGGTGTCCTGACTATGGGGGGAGGTAGGTGATCTTGGTTGCCATTGAGTTTTTTTAAGCTAGTTCTGTTGCCCCCGACAACTTTTGTTCCGATAGGGAAATTAATCTAACAAAAAAGATCCAAATGGATGAAAATAGTTAAAACATCTCACTGGGCACAAGAGAGGATATATAGGCGTATTTAAAAGAGGGATGGGGGTTTAAAAAATCTATATTAATTAAAGGAGAAATAAAGAAAAGGGAAAAAGAAAAAGGGAAAAAAGGGGTTTGACGCAAGGTCGCAAGGGATTCGAAGACTAAACCCAAAGGGTTCTTTCAGGATCAAATAAGATTTGGGACAAAAATTGGCCCCCTTAAAAGTAACTCAGGTCAGTACTGACAGTGATAAGGGGTATGTTGAATTCTAAAATACCTACTTCCCTCAGTTTTCACCCAGGAAAATACTGCGATATTCCTGAAAAAAAGTTTTTTTTTCATTTCCCGTTCTACATAATCTAATGTACGATTTCAGTAAATAGGACAGGCCCCCAGACAAATAGAGAAATTAAAAACCCAATAAAACCCCAGGTCCTGAAAACGTTTGCAAGGGTGTTAAGGAATGAAAGAGGAACTTAGCAAACCTTTGGGTAATCTTTTTAAAATTCACACAAACTGGCAAGTGCCTATAAGTGGAAAATGAAATGTAATACCTATTTACAAGGCAGGTGACAGGTCCTTGGCTTCGAACTATAGACCAAAAAGCCTTTCCTCCAAGTGGGAAAATTTATGGAATCAATAATTTCCGAAGCAATTTTTTAAACCATCTTTAAAGGGTCAGATTGATTAATAAATCTCAACACGGTTTTACAAAGGGGGGTTCCTATCTTACGAATTTCTACTTTTTTCACTAAGGTATTTGAGGAGGTAGATCATGGGAAGATAGAATTTGGGGTATAGGACTTCGGGAAGGCTTTCGATAGAGTTCCACACAGAGGCTTTGGGAATTAAGGCAAACGGAAAAGGAGAAATTTTTTCTGGGAGAGGATGGGTGACAAAAAGACAGCAGAGGTTTGCATAAAGGTGAGAAATCAGAATGGGGCACGTCAAACGGGTTTCCCAGGGGGCAGGTTTGGGCCCGTTATTGTTCACAATTTTCATAAAAGACATAGGGAGGAAAAAAAAAAGCGACATAAGCAAAAATTTTCTGATGAACGAAAAAAGGCCGGCCAAATTTTTCAAAAGAGGGCACTAGAGCACTCCCAGGTGATTTGAATAGACTGGGCAATGGTCGGAGAAGTGGGAGATGCAGTTTAATATTGACAAAAACAAAATTCTAAATGTTTAGACAGTTAAATAACCATGCCACATATAAACTAAATAATGTAGATCTTAATACTACTGATTGCGAAAAAGATTTAGGAGTTCTAGTTAGCAATAATCTAAACCAAGACAACAGTGCATTAGGTGTTCGCAATAAAGCTAACAGAATTCTTGGCTTCATAACTAAAAGTATAAATAATTGAAGTCCTCAGGTTGTTCTTCAACTCTATATATCCTTGGTTAGGCCTCATTTAGATTATGCTGCTCAGTTCTGGTCACCGTATTGCAGAATGGATATAAATGCTCTGGAAAACGTACAGAGGAGGATGACAAAGATGATCCCATGTATCAGAAATCTTCCCTATGAGGATAGACTGACGGCCCTGAGTCTGCACTCTCTAGAAAGGCGTAGAATTAGGGGGGATATGAGTTGGGTGTGAGTTGGGTGTGAGTTGGACCTGACTAGCTTGTGCTGCTGGGTCTGGTGCCGTGCCCCATCCTTGAGTTTAGGGACCAGACAGGGTGGGTCATTGGGCTTATCCGGGGGGGGGGGGTCATTGGTCTTATCCGGGTGGGGACATGGACCTGCTTCGCATGGGTCAGTAGGCCTGTTGCAGTGTTCCTTCTTTCTTATGTTCTTATGTTCTTTAATACACCACACACATACACTATCAAACCAACACAACACCACCATACTACAATACACCACACAACTACACTACACCCTATATTCCACACAATCACCACACTACACCCCTCACACCAAGGCCACCACACCCTCATATTACTCCAGCTCCCCACACCACCATAACCATCACACCGCAACACAACACAGCGACCACACCACAACACCACATTCCAGCACACTACCGCAACACCACGCTACACCACCATACCACTTCAGCACTACATTACAGCTATACCACACCACACCACCCCACGCCACCCCACGCCACACCACACCACCCCACGCCACCACCCCACCACAATACAACCACAAACACTACATTAATAAACTAACACCACACCACAATACTACACTACAACACACTACCACAACACACCTCCAAACTATCTCACCACCACAAACCACACCACATCACAACACACCACCAAATTACCACACATCACACCATTACACTACCACACCACCACACAACCATACCATTATGCACCACACTTTATCACACAACATCACACCACAACATTACCACACTGCAACATACCATAACACACTACACCACCACACTACCGTGTTCTGGAAATAAATGGTATAAAATACCGACACAATGGCAATATAAACACAAATGCAGTATAATGTGATCCTTTATTGACTACGTTTCGCCCACACAGTGGGCTTTTTCAAGTCACAAACAGAACTACCTGGGGTGGAAGGAACGCGAGTATTTATAGTCCGGCTGAGGTCAGGTGAAGAATGCTGCATCTGATGATGTACCGAGTTGGGTTGTAGAGTCTAAAAACTTGGGTAGCTTGGAAAGGAGACTGGACAAGTTTGTGAGCAGACCTTCTACAGTGTTCTTATGTGGGATAGCGATGAAGAAGTTTCTTGGCAAGTGGTTCAGCTATGTTATAGAAGCCACTATTCTGGTTGAAGTTGTCGGATATAGAAATAAGTGATGATTCCAGGATTCTTCGGTATTGAGTGTTGTCTTCTGTGGCGATAAGTCTTGAGTTTCTGTAGTTTATCAAGTGGTTGTGTGAATTACGGTGTTGTACGCAGGCATTCCTTGTGTCGTCAGACCTGCTTGCGTATTGGTGTTCTGAAATACGTGTTTGGAGGTCCTTGATGTTTCGCCCACGTTATAACTTGTTGCAGTCATTACAAGGATTATGTATACCCTGCAGAGGATGGAGGCTTGTCCTGCCTACTACTGGTGATGTCCTTGATGGTCGTGGTTGTGGAGGTAGATACTTGGAATGATGTTTTGGCAAAGATGTTGGAAACATGTTTGGCAATGGAGTTGGTGGGAAGGACTATGTATCTCTTCTCGGCAGTGTCTTCTCTGGGTGTGTTGAAGATGTTTAGTGCTCGCCGTCTGCAGTCTCTGATGAAGTGACGAGGATAGTGGAGTTTGGAAAATACCTGTTCAATTATAGTGCATTCTTCCTCAAGGAACTCGTTGCTGCAGATTCTGAGTGTCACGCAGGAAGAAGCCTATAATTACACCACGTTTGGTTTTGGTGTCGTGGTGAGAGTAGAAGTGGAGAAGATCGTTTTGGTTGGTGGGTTTTCGATAGACTTTAAAACGAAGTTCGTGGTCAGCTTTGCAGAGTAGAACATCAAGGAAAGGAAGAGTGTTGTCGACCTCTTCTTCAAGTGTGAACTGGATTGAAGGCTCGACCTGGTTGAGCTTGTCTTGGAGAGCTTGAACGTTGAAGCGTTTTAGGAGTTATGAGGAGAATGTCGTCAACATAACGGAGCCAGGTGACAGACGAAGGAATAATGGTGGAGAAACGTTCGGCTTCTAGATGTTCCATGTATAGGTTCGCTAGGACTGCACTGAGTGGCGAACCCATGGGTAGTCCAAAAGTCTGCTGAAAGAGGTGATTTTCAAAGAGAAACACGTAAAGCCAACACATAGTTCAACCAGGTCGATGAAGTCGCTGGCTGGAATGGGAAGATCAAGTGAATCGTCAATTTTCTTGCGCAAGAGATCGATGGCTTGTTTAGTAGGTACTTTAGTGAATAGGGAAGTCACGTCAAGGCTGGAAAGTTTCTTGTTCCTGATGTTGATGTTGCGAATGCGATTGAGAAGATCACCTGATGTGTTTGAGATGTGCTGGACTGATAGTGCCCAAGAGTTTCGAGAGGTGTTTGGCGAGAATTCCTGAGAGCTTGTGGGGAGCACTGCCTATTCCCGAGGATATGGGCCTCAGTGGGATACCAGCTTGTGAGTCTTTGGCAGGCCGTACATTCTGGCAGGTCTGGGGTTGCTGGGCATGTGTGTGCAGAAGTTTCTTCCCTTGTTCTGAGCTCCTCAGAATGCGGCGAGTCCTTTGAAGAAAAGTTTTAGTAAGGTTGTCCACTTGGTTAGTTGTGAGAGGTTTGTAGGTATCTGGGTCATTAAGTAGATTGAGCATTTTGTTCCTGTAATCCTGTAATCCTGTAACCGTTATGTTGACGACATTCTCCTCATAACTCCTAAACGCTTCAACGTTCAAGCTCTCCAAGACAAGCTCAACCAGGTCGAGCCTTCAATCCAGTTCACACTTGAAGAAGAGGTCGACAACACTTTTCCCTTTCCCTTTGATGTTCTACTCTGCAAAGCTGACCACGAACTTCGTTTTAAAGTCTATCGAAAACCCCCCAAACCAAAACGATCTTCTCCACTTTACTCTACCCACCGACACCAAAACCAAACGTGGTTTTTAATTATAGGCTTCTTCCTGCGTGCACTCAGAATCTGCAGCAACGAGTTCCTTGAGGAAGAATGCACTATAATTGAACAAAGGTATTTTCCAAACTCCACTATCCTCGTCACTTCCCTCGAGACTGCAGACGGCGAGCACTAAACATCTTCAACACACCCAGAGAAGACACTGCCGAGAAGAGATACATAGTCCTTCCCCCCAACTCCATTGCCAAACATGTTTCCAACATCTTTGCCAAAACATCATTCCAAGTATCTACCCCCACAACCACGACCATCAAGGACATCACAAGTAGTAGGCAGGACAAACCTCCATCCTCTGCAGGGGTATACATAATCCCTTGTAATGACTGCAACAAGTTATACGTGGGCGAAACATCAAGGGACCTCCAAACACGTATTCAGAACACCAATACGCAAGCAGGTCTGACGACACAAGGAATGCCTGCTTACAACACCGTAATTCCACACAACCACTTGATAAACTACAGAAACTCAAGACCTTATCGCCACAGAAACAACACTCATACCGAAAAAATCCGGAATCATCACTTATTTTAAACCGACAACTTCAACCAGAATAGTGGCTTCCCAATAACATAGCTGAACCACTTGCCAGAAACTTCTTCATCGCTATCCCACAAAAAAACACTCGTAGAAGGTTGCTCACAAACTTGCCAGCTCCTTTCCAAACTACCCAAGTTTTAGACTCTACAACCCAACTCGGTACATCATCAAAATGCAAACCATTCTTCACCTGACCTCAAACCGGACTATAAATACTCGCGTTCCTTCCACCCCAGGTAGTTCTGTTTGTGACTTGAAAAAGCCCACTGTGTGGGCGAAACGTAGTCAATAAAGGATCACATTATACTGCATTTGTGTTTATATTGCTACCGTGTTCTCGCGAGGACACTCACCCTTGCGAGGACACTCACCACCCTCTAGGACACTCACCATCCGCGAGGACACTCACCCCCGCGAAGACACTCACCCCCTGCGAGGACATTCACCCCCCCGCGGGGACACTCGCCACCCGCGAGGACATTCACCCCCCGCGAGGACACTCACCATCCGCGAGGACACTCACCCCCGCAAAGACACTCACCCCCCGCGAGGACACTCACCCCCCACGAGGATAATTCACCTCCCGCGAGGACACTCGCCACCCGCGAAAACACTCACCTCCCGAGAGGACACCCCCCGCGAGGACACTCACCCCCAGCGAGAACACTCACCCCCAGCGAGGACACTCACCCCCAGCGAGGACACTCACCCCCCAGCGAGAACACTCACCCCCAGCGAGGACACCCCCCGCGAGGGAACTCACCCCCAGCGAGGACACTCACCCCCAGCGAGACACTCCCCCCCCAGCGAGAACACTCACCCCCAGCGAGGACACCCCAGCGAGGACACTCACCCCAGCGAGGACACTCACCCCCAGCGAGAACACTCACACCCCAGCGAGGACACTCACCCCAGCGAGGACACTCACCCCCAGCGAGAACACTCACCCCCAGCGAGGACACTCACCCCCAGCGAGGACACTCACCCCCCAGCGAGGAAACCCCCCCCACGAAAGGGCACTTTACCCCCAGCGAGGAAAACTCAACCCCCCCGCGAAACACTCACCCCCAGCGAGGGCAACTCACCCCCCGAGGACACCACCCCCAGCGAGGAAAACTCACCCCCCTCCCCCCCAACGAGGACACCCCAAACAAGGCACCCCCCCAAACGAGGAAACTCACCCCCCCAGCGAGGACACTCCAAACCCCCCGGGGGACACTCCCCCCCCACGGGGGAAAACCCCCCAGCGAGGACACTCACCCCCCCCGGGGGACCTCAACCCCCCGCGAGGAAAACTCACCCCCAGCGAGGGCACTCACCCCCAGCGAGGGGCACTCACCCCCCGCGAAAGGAACCCCCCCCAGCGAGGACACTCACCCCCCGCGAGGGGCACTCACCCCCAGCGAGGGCACTCACCCCCCGCGAGGACACCACCCCCCGCGAGGGCACTCACGGGCCCCCGCGAGGACACCCCACCCCCAGAGAGGACCCCATCAAACTCACACCGTCTTTATCGGCCTTTTTAAACAAAGGGCCCTTTGTTACACTTTAATATTGGGCTGATTTTTCAACTTTGATAAATCAATCTTAAGAAGTTTGAAGAATTTAATAAGCGATGAAGAAAAACTATACCAGTTAACTCTTTTAAATTTTTTTCCCCGGTTTAAAAAATACAAGACATTGTGTAAAAAATACAAAACGTGTAAAAAATACCCAAAAAATTGTGTAAATAAAAACAAGACATTGTGTAAATAATACAAGAAGGGGTTAAAAAAAATACAAGACATGTTAAATAATCAAGAACCGGGGTAAAAATACAAACATTTTAAAAAAATACAAACATTTTGTAAAAAAATACAGACGGGGTAAAAAATACAAGACATTTTTAAAAAAAAAACAAAAACATTTTTAAAATTTAAAAAAAACAGTGTAAATTTAAAACAAGACCCCCTTTTGAAATAATACTAACGGGGGTAAATAATACAAAACGTGTAAATAAAACCAAAACAGGGTAAATAATACCAAAACAGGGTAAAAAAAACAAACAGTGTAAATAATACCAAGACAGTGGGAAATAATACAAAACGGGGTTAAAAAAAACAAGACATTGTGTTTTAAATTAAAAAACAAGACAGGGAAATAATACAAGACAGTTAAAAAAACAAGACATTTGGGAAATAATACAAGACCGGGGTAAAAAAAACAAGACAGTGTAAAAAAAAACAAAATGAAATAATACAAGGGCAGTGTAAATAATACAAGAAAAGGTAAATAAAACAAACGGGGGAAAAAAAAACAAAACAGTGTAAATAATACCCAAAACATGTAAATAATTTCCAAAACAGTGTAAATAATACCTTTGAAAAGGGGTAAAAATACAAGACAGTGTAAAAAAAACTAAACATTTGTAAATAAACAAAACGGGTAAATAATACAAGACGGGGTTAAAAAAATTTAAAAAACGGGGTAAATAAAACTAGACGTGTAAATAAATTTAAAAGACAGTTTAATAATCAAGACATTTTGTAAATAATACAAGACTTTTAAATAATACAAGACGGGGTAAATAATACCAAAGACTGGGAAAAAATTTTCAAAACCCTGTAAAAAAATACCCCCACAGTGTAAATAAAAAAGACAGGAAATTAAAACAAGACAGTGTAAATAAAACAAACAGTGTAAATAAAACTAGACAGTTTTAAAAAAATACAAGACTGTAAAAAAATACAAAACTGTAAAATTTTAAAAAAAAGACAGTGTAAAAAACTAGACGGGGTAATAATACCCAGACGGGTAAATAATACAAGACGGGTAAATAATACAAGACAGTGTAAATAATACAAAACAGGGTAAATAAAACAAGACAGTGTAAATAATACAAGAAGTGTAAAAAATTTCAAGACAGGTAAAAAATACAAAACATGTAAATAATACCAACAGTGTAAATAATACTAGACATTAAAAAAATAAAAGACGTGTAAATAAACAAGACAGGGTAAATAATACAAAACGTGTAAAAAAATACTAGGGCGTGTAAAAAATACAAAACAGTGGGGGGAAAAAAAAAAAAAAAATAAAACAAAAACAGTGGGAAATAATACAAAACAGGTAAATAATACAAGACAGGGAAATAATACAAACAGGGTAAAAAATACAAAAACAAAGGGGAAAAATACAAGACAGGGTAAATAATACAAGAAAGGGAAAAAAATACAAGGGCAGGGGTAAATAAACAAGACAGGGTAAATAAAAACAAGACAAAGGGGAAATAATACAAACATTGGGAAAAAAAACCAAAACAGTGGGAAAAATACTAGACAGTGTAAAAAATACAAGACAGGTAAATAATACAAAAAACAGTGTAAAAATACAAACAGTGTAAATAATACAAAACAGTGTAAATAATAAAAACAGGTAAATAATACAAAACAGGGTAAATAATACAAAACAGTTAAAATAATTCAAAACAGTGTAAATAATACAAAACAGGGGTAAATAAAACAAGACAGTGTAAATAATTTCCAGACAGTGTAAAAAAACCAAAACAGTGTAAATAATACAACAGTGTAAATAATACAAGGCGGTAAAAAAATACTAGAATGGGAAATAAAACAAGACCGTTTTAAAAAAATACAAGACGGGGTTTAAAAAATACAAAAACAAATGTAAATAATACAAACAGTGTAAATAATACCAGACAGTGAAAAAAATACTGACGGTTTTAAAAATAAAAGAAGTTTGTTTAAAAAACCCAAGACCCCGGTAAAAAAACTGGACAGGTTTTTAAATAATTTTTTAAGCCCCCGGTTAAAAAATAAAAAACCCCGGGAAATTTCTGCAGGAAAAAACAAACAGTGTAAAAAACCGTGTAAATTTACCCAAGAACCCGGGTGTTTAAACGGGAAATTTAAAAATACCCCAAAACAGGTAAATAAACAAAAAAGTGTAAAAATACAAAACTGTAAATAATCCAAAACGTTTTAAATAATAAAAAGACAGTGTAAATAATTTCAAAAACAGTGAAATAAACAAGACAATGTAAAAAAACAAAAATTTTAAATAATTTCCAAGACAGTGTAAATAATACCAGACAGTGTAAATAATACAAAACGGGGTAAATAATCAAGACAATTAAATAATAAAGACAGTGTAAATAATACAAGACGTGTAAATAATACAAACAGTTTTAAATAATACTAGACAGTGTAAATAATACAAAACGGGTAAAAAATACAAAGAAAAAAAAAAGTGTAAAAATACAAAAAAGTGTAAATAATACAAAACAGTGTAAATAAACCAGAAAAGTGTAAATAATACAGACATTTAAAAAAATACAAGACGGGGGTAAATAATACAAACAATGTAAATTAAAACAAAACAGTGTAAATAAAACCAAACAGTGTAATAATACAAAACATTAAATAATACTAGACAGTTTAAAATTTAAAAAAAAGGGAAAAAAATGTAAATAAATAAAAAAAAACAAGTGTAAATAATACAAAACAATGTAAATAATACTAGACGGGGTAAAAAAACAAGCAGTTGTAAATAATAAAAGCAGTGTAAATATTAGACATTTTAAATAATACAAAAACGGGTAAAAATACAAACAGTGTAAATAATAAGACTGGTGCCATAAACAAGACAATGTGTAAATAATAAATAGACGGTTTTAAATAATACAAGACTGTGTAAATAATACTAGACATGGTGCACATAAAACAAGACTTTTTGTAAATAATACAAGACATTGTGTAAATAATATCTAGACAATTGTGTAAATTTCTAGACATTGTGTAAATAATACAATTCAGCGTAAATTTAAAACAGTACAGTGAAAATAATACCAGACAAATGTAAATACTGTGTAAATAATACTAGCTGGTGTAAATAATACAAGACATTGTGTAAATAATACAAGACATTTGTAAATAATGCAAGGACATTGTTTAAAAATACAATACATTGTGTAAATAATTTCTAGACATTGTGTAAATAATACTAGACATTGTGTAAATAATACTAGACATTGCGTAAATAATCAACACAGGTAAATAATGCAAGACAGTGTAATATGCAAACGTGTAAATAATACAAGACATAGTGTAAATAATACAAGACATGTGTAAATAATACAAGACATGGTGTAAATAATACAAGACATGGTGTAAATAGTACAAGACATGGTGTAAATTATACAAGACATGGCGTAAATAATACAAGACATTGTTAAGTAACAAGACATTGTGAAAAAATACAAGACATTGTGTAAATAATACAAGACATTGTGTAAATAATACAAGACATTTTTGTAAAAAATACAAGACATTGTGTAAATAATGCAAGACATTGTGTAAATAATACAAGACATTGTGTAATAATACAAGACATTGTGTAAATAATACAAGAACATTGTGTAAATAATACAAGACATTGTGTAAATAATACAAGACATTGTGTAAATAATACAAGACATTGTGTAAATAATACAAGACATTGTGTAAATAATACAAGACATTGTGTAAATAATACAAGAATGAAATAGATGAAAATAATCACAGTCACTAATATATTTTTACAATTTTTTTTTTTTTTTAAAAAAGTATATAGTAACAGGTGAATTTTTAAAGTTTGTAAAGTGGACACGCATGTCAGAGGCTGGCTTTTTTGAGCCTCCTTGAGCTCCCTTCAGCTTCTTGAGCCTCATTGAGCTCCTTAGCTTTCTTGAGCTCCTTGACTCCTTCAGCTTTCTTGAGCCTCCTTGAGCTCCTTCAGCTTTCTTGAGCCTCATTGAGCTCCTTCGCTTTCTTGAGCCTCCTTGAGCTCCTTCAGCTTTCTTGAGCCTCTTGAGCTCCTTCAGCTTTCTTGAGCCTCCTTGGCTCCTTCAGCTTTCTTTAGCCTCCTTGAGTCCTTCAGCTTTCTTGAGCCTCCTTGAGCTCCTTCAGCTTTCTTGAGCCTCCTTGAGCACCTTAGCTTTCTTGAGCCTCCTTGAGCTCCTTTCAGCTTTCTTAGCCTCATTGAGCTCCTTTAGTTTCTTGAGCCTCATTGACTCCTTTTAGCTTTCTTGAGCCTCCTTGAGCTCCTTCAGCTTTCTTGAGCCCCCCTTGAGGGTCCTTCAGCTTTCTTGGCCTCCTTGAGCTCCTTCAGCTTTCTTGAGCCTCCTTGAGCTCCTTCAGCTTTTCTTGAGCCTCCTTGAGCTTTCAGCTTTCTTGAGGGCCCCCTTGAGCTCCTTCAGCTTTTTTGAGCCTCCTTGAGCTCCTTCCCGCTTTCTTGACCCTCATTGACTCCTTCAGCTTTCTTGATCCTCATTGAGCTCCTTCGGCTTTCTTGATCCTCATTGAGCTCCTTTGGCTTTCTTGAGGGTTCCTTGAGCTCCTTCAGCTTTCTTGAGCCTCATTGAGCTCCTTCAGCTTTCTTGAGCCTCATTGAGCTCCTTCAGCTTTCTTGAGCCCCCTTGAGCTCCTTCAGCTTCCTTGAGGCCCCATTGAGCTCCTTCAGCTTTCTTGAGCCTCCTTGGGGCTCCTTTAGCTTTCTTGGCCTCCTTGAGCTCCTTCAGCTTTCTTGAGGGCCCCTTGGCTCCTTCAGCTTTCTTGAACCTCCTTGGCTCCTTCAGCTTTCTTGAGCCTCCTTGAGCTCCTTCAGCTTTCTTGAGCCTCATTGAGCTCCTTCAGCTTTCTTGAGCCTCATTGAGCCCCCTTCAGCTTTCTTGAGCCTCCTTGAGCTCCTTCAGCTTTCTTGAGCCTCATTGAGCTCCTTCAGCTTTCTTGAGCCTCATTGAGCTCCTTCAGCTTTCTTGAGCCTCATTGAGCTCCTTCAGCTTTTCTTGAGCCTCATTGAGCTCCTTCAGCTTTCTTGAGCCTCCATTGAGCTCCTTCAGCTTTCTTGAGCCTCTTGAGCTCCTTCAGCTTTCTTGAGCCTCCTTGAGCTCCTTCAGCTTTCTTGAGCCTCACTTGAGCTCCTTCAGCTTTCTTGAGCCTCCTTGAGCTCCTTCAGCTTTCTTGGAGCCTCCTTGAGCTCCTTCAGCTTTCTTGAGCCTCCTTGAGTACCTTCAGCTTTCTTGAGCCTCATTGAGCTCCTTCAGCTTTCTTGAGCCTCCTTGAGCTCCTTCAGCTTTCTTGAGCCTCATTGAGCTCCTCAGCTTTCTTGAGCCTCCTTGAGCTCCTTCAGCTTTCTTGAGCCTCATTGAGCTCCTTCAGCTTTCTTGAGCCTCCTTGAGCTCCTTCAGCTTTCTTGAGCCTCTATTGAGCTCCTTCAGCTTTCTTGAGCCTCCTTGAGCTCCTTCAGCTTTCTTGAGCTCTTGAGCTCCTTCACTTGAGCCTCTTGAGCTCGCTTAGCTTTCTTGAGCCTCCTTGAGCTCCTTCAGCTTTCTTGAGCCTCCTTGAGCTCCTTCAGCTTTCTTGAGCCTCCTTGAGCTCCTTCAGCTTTCTTGAGCCTCCTTGAGCTCCTTCAGCTTTCTTGAGCCTCCTTGAGCTTCCTTGAGCTTTCTTAATCTTTTTAACCTTTTTTTTGGCTTCCTTGATTTCCCTTGAACTTCCTTGACTTTGAGTTTCCCTTGAGCTTTTCTTGAACTTTCTTGAGCTTCCTTGAGCTTTCTTAAATTTCCCTTTGAGCTTTACTTAGCTTTTTGGAGTTTCCCTTGATTTTTTTTCTTAGCTTTTTTGAGCTTTCTTGAGTTTTTCCTCTAGCTTTCTTGATTTTCCTTAAGTTTCTTTGAGCTTTCTTGATTTTTTTTTGATTTTTTCTTTTTTTTTCCCTTTAAATTTTTCCCCTTGGGTTCCTTGAGCTTTTTTGAGCTTCTTGAGTTTTTGCTTAGTTCTTTGAGTTTTCCTTTTGAGCTTGCTTGAGCTTCCTTGCCCTTTCCTTCCCTTCCCTTAAAACTTCCTTGGCTTTTTGGAGCTTCCTTGACTTTTTTGAACTTCCTTATTTCCCTCGAACCCCCCTTAGCTTCCTTAATTTCCTTGAATTCTAGAGTTTCCCTTGAGTTTCCGGGTTAATTATCGGTAAAACATTATCACTGTTCTAATGCCCTTGCAAGTGGCTAATTTAAATTTAAGCTTAGACAGGTGAGCAAAAAACAGTCGGGAGACTCAGAGGTGGTCGGGAATACACAAAGTAAATAAAACACAGTAATAAAACAAAAAATACTTTTTTGTTTCAATATAAACATTACAAACGTAGCAAAGGCTGGATGTTTTTTTTGCAACGCTGTTCCTGTGAACAACGTTGTTGTTATGTCTAAAAGTGGTAATTTTAATTGTCCAGGAAGGTTTTACATTTTTCTTGTTAAAAAATAAGTTTTTAATTTTTTGGAAAGTTTATTACATAAGCAACCAGGCCCAACCGCAGATGTTTTTTGGGAATGATAACTGATACGTTCGAAGGGTTTACCCCCCATTGTACTGGATGTTTCTTGATAAAATTTTTGCAACACAGACAAGAAGGAAGTATCAACGTGACAATGGTTACAACAACACCACAATTGATAAAAAGACCTTGTTGCAACATTTTGGGTTCAGTTTTTTGCGAAACTTTTTCCCCACACAGTAGGTTCTTCAGCGATACAAAGGGCAGGGGTTAAGTCGATGCAGTGACGATGTAATCAGTCCTCACCCCTCTGTATCAAAAGAAGCCTGTGTAGGCGAGAAGCTTCGAAACTAACTCATGCAATATGTCTTATCACGCAGGGTAATTTTCTGGTGTACGAGGAGCTTTGGTTTTAGACAGAAAAAAGGGACTTCACAGAAACCCTAGACAATACAGCACCACCAAGAATGTATCTTAGTGTTAAGACAAATTTGGGGAAGATAAATAAAAATTTACCACCTAGTTTTGAGGTAAATTTCAGGGGTGAGACAAGATGCAGGTTTGCTTCACCTTCTGCGGAACAACCTGAGATTTAAATTTTTTTAAAATAAAAATTGGTAAGATTCATGAAAAAAAAAAGGGGGGGGAGTTGCGCACCCTGTGCTGGGAAAACATTGTTCAATTTTTATTGTCCATGTACAACAAAGTATTGTCCTTATACATTTTATATTGTCCATAACACGTTTATTGTCCATATACATTATTTTTTTTGTCCATATACATTATATTGCCCAATTCATCATTATATTGCCATATTCATCATTATATTGTCCCTAACATCATTAAATTTTTCCCTAAATCTTATATTGCCCATATCTCATTATATTGCCCATAAACATCATTATATTGTCCATATTTAAAATTATTAAATTGCCCCTATACTAATTATATTGCCCATATTTTCCCCCTTATATTTCCCATATACTCATTATAATTTTCCCGGAATCATTATATTACCTTGAATCAGCATTATTTTCCAAGCTCAATATTTGCCGGGAAAATAGAAAAAAATGTAAATACAGTAGTCAGTATGGTCAGTACGCGAGGTCAGTGGTCACGTGGGGGTCATACCTCCTAAGCAATCGGTCTTTACGTTTTCGTGAATCCCAAAGCTTTTGGGGAGTTAGGGGGGCTGTTACCAAGCACTTTGGCTTTTTTTGTTGTTTTAGAATCTCAAGTTCAAGTTTTGAAGAAGGGGTTCACTTCTTGAGGAGGAAAATAGGGACTAAACCCTTTTCGCAAAGAGGGGTTTTGGGGATGTGAGAGGGATTTAGCTGGTAAGGAGGAAATGGTCACCAGCAGGAAGGGGCAGCCGCTTTAAGGGGCAAGGGGTTCACATTTTCAGGAAAAAGGGAAGATAAATAAGGTTAACAAAAGATGCGAAGGAGGAAATCGATTCTCTTTCTCCCGGGTCGAGGTACTTCAGCATCTTTGAGGTTGAAGGACCACTGAAAAAATGTTAATAAAGGGAAAGAATATTATAATTGAGGAGATTACAGTAAATATATGGACCATGTTTTTTGTAACAGAGATAGAAAGGTCAGAAGAGGGTGTCCCTCTAGGATTGGGTTTTGGGGTTACATAGTCAGCGGGTTGGTAATATGTAGGTATGCAAAAAAGCCCATTACTTTTTTAGTGATGGGGGTATGAAATTGGAAGGGCAGGAGACAGGGGCTGCTGGATAAATCAGGACAGCCCTGAAGTAGTCAGGTCAAAAGGGAGGGATCCCACTAGTAGCATCTTTCTTAGAAAGGGAGTGGGCAATAAAAAAGAAGGAAAACGCAGCAGCCTACTGACCCATGCAAAACGGGGCCAATCCCCCCACCCCCGGATTAGTCCAATGACCCCCCCAGTCAGGTCACTTCCACTTAAGGAAGGAGCAAGGCATCAACCTAGTAGCACAAGCTAGCCAAGTCAACTCACACCCACCCCACCCACCCCTTATTTTTCTAACCCATTTTTAAAACACACAACGTCTTAGCCTCATAACGTATTCGGGGGTTTGTTCCACTCATCCCCAACCTATTCCAAACCGTGCTCCTGAATCTGATTTTTTCCAAATTGAAATCATGCCGTGAGTCCGCTTGGGTGGAAATTTTTTTCAGCAGCTATTTACATCCATTTATTTTTTCCCTGTTTTCCATTTATACACCTCGCTTTTCCCCCTAATTCTACGCCTTTCGGAAAGGCAGATTCGGGGCCCCAGTCTACCCTTTTAGGGGAGATGTCTGAACAGGGGGATAAACTTAGTCGTCCTTTTTGTACTTTTCCAGAGCATTTATACCATCTGTAATACGGTGACCAGAACTGTGCAGCATAGCTAAATGAGGCCAACCCAAGGATATAAAAAGTTGAAAAAAAAACCTGACGATTTCTATTATTTATACTTCTAGATATGAACCCGGGGATTCTGTTAGTTTATTGCGAACCTAATCACTGTTTCTTGGTTTTAGTTTATTGCTAACCAAACTCCTAAATCCTTTTCACAATCACTATATTAAAATCACATTTTTTAGTTTATATTTAGCATGGTTATTTTCCTGTCCAAATTTAGAACTTTTCATTTTTTATATTAAACTTCATTGCCACTTCTCTGACCATTGATCATCTTTCAAATCATCCTGGGGCTTAGTGTCCTCATTAGAATGAATTGGCCGGCCCATTTTGGTGTCACAGAAAATTTCCTTATTTCCCCATCTATGTATTTATGTAAATTTTGAACAACAAAGGGCCCCAAAACTGACCCTGTGGAAAAACCGCTTGTGACATGCCCCCATTCTGATTTCTCCCCATTTATGCAAACTCCTGCTGCCCATTTGCAGCCATGCCCCTACCCAGGAAATTTTTTTCATCCCATTCCGTTGCCTTAAGTTTTCCCCAAAAATCTTGAGTGGAACCTATCGAAAGTCTTACTGAAGCCCCTATGCACAATTCATTACCAGGTCTCCCCTCAATACTTAGGAAAAAAAATTAGTAAAATTAAAAAGACGGAACGCCCCTTTGTAAAACCGTGTTGAGATTCATTTTTTAATTTTGCCTATCAAGTGGCTACGAATTGCTTCGGCAATTATTGAACCATAAATTTTTCCCCACATGGAAGTAAGGCTTTTTTGTTATATTTTAAAAGCTAAGGACCTGCCCCTGCCTTGTAAATAGGTATACTTTTGCCATTTTCTACCTGTCATGCACTATGCCCAGTTTGTAGTGATATTTTTGAAAAGATTAGCCAAACGTATGCTCAGTTCCTCTTTAATCCTTTAACACCCTTCAAACAGTTCATCAGGGCCTGGGGTTTATTGGGTTTTAATTTCTTATTTGCAATCGTGCAAAATTTATTATTGTAAGGTTTAATAATCTATTATTTCAGGAATTTTTCGGTTTTTATTTTCCTCAGTAAAAACTGAGGGGAAAGTATTTTTGAAAATTTACACATACCCTTTATCATGTCAGTGATCTGACCGAGTTTCTTTTAAGTGGGCCTATCTTGTCCCTAATCTTACTTCTGTATACTGAAAGAACCCTTTGAGTTATCTTCGAATCCATTGCAACCCTGGGGTCATAATCCCTTTTTGCTTTTTTTATTCCCCTTTTTTTATTTCTCTCTTTAATTGAAACATTGATTTCTTAACTGCCTACCCCTCTATTGAACACCTATATATGCCTCTCTTTTGACCAATGAGATATTTTAATCTATTGTTCATCCTTGGAATCATTTTTGTTAGATCTAATTTCCCTACTTGGAACAAAATTGTTTGGGCAGCTAGAACTATGCCTGAAAAACGTCATATTGGGGCAACCAAGACTCCCCCCTGCCCCATACAGGACTTTGAATTTAGCCCACCCAGGTAATTTTCAGTCCCATAAAAATCGGCCAAGCGAAAGTCAGGGCAGGATTTGTTGCAGTTACGGGGAAATTTCCCATGTTATTAATTAAGTGTTTTGTGATCACTTTCCCCAAGCTAACTTAACCTAAAGATTATTTAATTAGTGATTCTTTTTTGGGCAGCCCCAAGTCAAGCAGATTTTCCCCTTGTTGGTTCTGTCAAACCCCTGTTCAAAAAAGAAAATCCTGAACTGTATCAAGAAAGCACTTGACCAAGATTTCCTGTCGTAGGGTTCTGAGAATTTGTTAAAGTTAAAATTTCCCATTAATACAACTTTTTTTATTTAGATCCCTTTATGAATTTCGCCCATAAAAAATTTACTGGATTTCCCCTACAAAGTTAGGGGCCAAAAATCACCCCCAAAATTTTAACTTTTCACGACCCCGAGAAACTAGCCAAACAGATCTGTGTTCGATGTTTTAATCTTATATCATGTCTAAGAAAATTTAAATTATCTCTACATACTCGCCACCCACCCCCCTTTCCCTGTTGACCCTATCTGTGGAATATTTTATAACCCTGTATGTTGCTTTCAAAGGGCATTTCTCTATTTTTCAGGTAAACCAGGGTCTCTGTTGTACCATTAATACTATATTACCTCACTTGAAAGAATCTTCACTCATCATCTTATTTTTTAGCTCCTACTATTTGTATATAAACCTTTTGGGAGCTAGTCACTCGTTGCCCTCTACTATTTCTCCTTTTGTTGATCAATGATTTGCCTTTACTAGCAACTTATCTTAATATTGTCTTTAAACATATCCCCAGGTACTTGTAATACTGCTTTTTCAACCCCAAAACGCAGCCTGATTGTTTCCATAAACACTCATACCCCTTTTTCTATCAGTTTTTAAAGTCCTGACAATAAAACAAATTTAAACCCTCAAACGAATGGGTAAAGCAAAACCCCTCCAGCCCCGAAGAGAACCCCACGAGGGGTATAAATTAAAAACGGAAAAAAAAAAGGGGATGTAAAAAGCGTCTGGGGAAAATTTCCAGCCAAGACAGCTCGCACAATGGGTTTCAAGTTGGAAAATTTAGATTCAGGAAAAATATAGGAAAAACATGGTTTTTTTGGTTACAGAGTTGTGGCTAGTGGAAAAAACCCCGAGTACAGTCATAGAAACCCGACCTTTGTAGTTTTAAAAAATTAGGTTTGGGTAAATAACAGTTGTGGGGGGTGTGAGTTGGGCCCCGACTAGCTTGTGATACTAGAAATGATCGCCGTGCTCCTTCGTTAAGTGGAAGTCGACGTATAGGTGGGTCCTTGGGCTAATCCTGGGGAGGGCATGGACCAGCTTTGCATGGGTCAGTAGACCTTGCTGCAGTGTTCATTCTTTCTTATGTTCTAAAAGCGCATAGTTCCTTAGTTCATTTAATTCATTAAAAGTATGTCAAGTTTACTTTACTCAGTAAACCCTCATAATGTTCCATAAGAATCGATAGTTCTGTAATTCAGTTTGTTCATTAAAAATACTTATATCCTCCTGCATTCAGGATTTTCTTTTTACTACGTAAGTGTGGAGAAATTTTCTCCAGGAGGGGGGTATCAGCCCCCTTCAGCCCCTTTCAGCCCTGAGGGGCCCAGCCCCCTCTCAGGAAGGGGCAAGCATCTTGTTTACTGCTACAGCGAGTAAATTGGATAGCTGATGCAGTATGAGTATGGGACAGTGGTCAAAGCGACCGCTGTCCTTGCAGTACCAGTTTGCAGAGTGTATTTTAATAAGAGACAGTACATCTCTTACTTTAGCAGGACAATTAAGGAAAATCCTGCTCCCACTTTATTACCATAGTAAAGATAGTAGGACCAGTGGTTGTCTATCCTTAAGACAGCAAGGATTTAAACATTCTGCTTTGCTTCATCGAGGGAAGTGGCAGGAAGCAAAAGCCAACTATGTCAGCTTTTCCTTTGTGCAAGGGGCAGTAACGGCCGTGGGGTGCTGTGGCGTCTTCAGATTACTTTTGGACTCTACTGAGAGTGAACACTGACGCCAGGTAAACCCAACAAAGAACGATCTGTGCGTAGTGTGAAACAAAGTATTTCATAACACACCAATAAACACTTAAGAGAAGTGTGATCAGCTTCTTTAGTGATAAGATTTTGATCAATAAAGACAAATCTTGTGGACATAGTGTACCGTGTGCGTATCTTAAGAATATGGAAGACTTGGACATCCAAGGACATTCAGCTTCTATCAAGGTCACGATATCTGTCGAAGTGTGAAGAACACCTAGCTTCACGCTACAAGAGCAAGGTAGGTTACGAATTTCTGTAGTACGGGGGGGACTGCCGCATGCGCAGTTCTTGAGTAGCAAGGAGTTTGTAATAACCTATAGTCGGCATGAGGTGCGGACTTTTGGAGTCCAAACAAGTATTAATTTGTCAGCAATCAGTGAATGAAATATGCTGGACATAACACCCCTAGGAGGTAATTTCTAGTCTACAAATTATAACTCTGTACAGCCCGTTGAGAGATGACTCGGACAGCTTCTCAAGACCTCGTCTGCACGGGGGCGGCTGTGCAGGCGGATTTGTAAGATGTCTTTCTAAGTTACGTACAAATCTTTAACTTAGATGGTAATGCCATTCCTCAACATATGGTTCCTTCGAACGGGTAAAGACCACAACTGTGATTCCAAATATGTTGTACTACAGTGTTACAAATAACCTACGAGCAAGGTCCTTCGAAAAAGCTGACTAAAACTGTGTTTTACAATATAAATCAGTGTAAATAATGAGTTCCTCCAGACTCAATCACAGAGAATGGGGCAGCCAAAAGAAAACGGGCGCTCACCCAGGCGTTCACTCAAGGAAAACGGTGATGCTGGGTGACTCACCACAGAAACGGGGGGATGGACACCCTGCATCCACTGCTCCCAATCGGCAAGAAGTGCTCTGACTAAGACAGCACCAACCCAAGTGATATTCGGTTTGTCTGAGTGTTATATTCACAGTGTTTATAAGGTTTATAGACAGAAAATTAAAGACAAAGATTGTGTTAAAGTTTGTTTCTTATAGATCTACTGTTATATTAAAGGACTTATACATAAAGTGTAAGCTTTCAAAATATCATATTAACAGTGAATTTATAATATGTGTAAGTAATATTCAAGTGTGATTTACAGTTATACAGTGCAATTTTATAGTGTATAGTGAACGCCGCCAATCGTATAAACATCGTTTATTTAGGATTAATCATCTTGGTCAGGCTGGACACAGCAAACTCAAGCCATAGACACCAGCCATATGTACTCTGTACCCTTCATGGTCATTGACCCTGAGGGTTTAAGCTTGTGGGTCAGTAGTGACTGACTCCATTATTGTGACTTAAGCATACAAAAATCAGCTGTTTATAGCAGTACATTGTTTTTAAAACTCTAAGTGTGGTGCTAGAATTTTCAGTATACCCATTAAAAATGGCTTGTTTGAAAACTCAGTTTCAGTCTTTTACAGACTAGATTACCAATTAGAAAATCTAATTTCAGTCTGTATAGGATTAAACTCAAGATAAAACATAGAGATTTTGATGATCCTTGAGGGTAAATTTGAATTACTTGCACAACGTATGAAAATATTTAATTGACTATACACATTATGAAAATAAATTTCTTGAATTCAGACCCATCTGGAAGGATGAAATTAAAAATGTTTTGGATACTTTTAGTAATCAATTAATTAAGGTGGACAGGAGTACAGGCTATCTTGCCCGCAAAAAACTCTGTCACAGAGACCTACCTGTAACTAGTGGTCAAACCCTGTTACCATCCTGTAACAACAACAAGTGTCCCCATTACCAAGCTTGCCTACATTGTCATTACCTATTTTCCAAGGCCAAGGTCATAATTATGAGATTTCATTAGTGGTTTTCAATCCATAGTAAATTACACAAACTGACATTAGATGAGATTGCTAAGTTTAATATCTTAAACGTCTTGTGAAGGGAGAACCTATGAACTGATTAAGTCATTTCCGTGGTTTAAGGTTAATTATCAAATAAGACTTAGGTGTTTAGCAGACAATTACTTCGATGCTGACAGGTCTAGAGTATAGACATGCAGTCTTAATATCAAGCTTGAAGCCACACAACCATTGTTTTTCGACTTACAGGCATTTAGAATCACATTTAGACAATTAGTCTCATATCTCTAGGTGCTAAATATTGACCTAAGACCAATGTGATTAGGTTTATCAGTGGTATTGTACAAGATAAGTTGTCACCAAAACTATTCGAACGATTAAATATTATGTTCAATAACGCTATTTCACTTGTGAGAAATTAGCAATGGTTTTACACACAATAGGTTCATGAATGCAAGCAACGAGACAAGATGAAAAAAGCCACAAATCAGTGGATAATAAACATTCAACTCAGGTATAAAAAAGAGTAATATCTACTCCCACTAAATACAAAGAATGGGAAATCCCATATAGGCATTTATCAGCTGTGAATACAACAGAACAGTAAACAGGACTGTCATACGTAAACGTCTCCAAAATGTGTACTTTGTGACGGAACACATTGGGCACAGTATTGTAGTCAATACAAATCAATGGAGGCACGTAAAACTACGTGTTCATCAGCTGAAAAAGGTATGCCATCAGGTTTAGGTGAACACAAGGGAGGTAAAATGCTCACTGGAAGAGTGTTTTTAAATGCAAGGGTATGCATCATGCAGCTTATGCCCAAATACTTTTGTGAACAGCAGGAGACTTCCACAGAATAGGAAGTCAACAAGCAACAGCATTAAATGTGAGAGATAAGTTTAAAGCAATACTGCTCTTCCCCGATAGCTCGAGTTGAGTTATCTATAAATTACACAAACAACCAATGTGCTAACACAATTTGATCAAGGTCACAAAAGGTCCTTCATAAGATGAAACAGTGCTGCAGAAACGAATAAAACAACCCTATGCCAAAATACAGTTAGATATAGCTGTTTTTTTTTCACAATTCTGGTAACAGACTATGACTGCCAGAATCACTGTTGGTCTAGGAAACAGGAAAAAAAGACAGTAGAAGCTGTGGTAGTAGATGATTTGGGCCTATGTCTGTGCAGATTAAAAGAAACAAGTTTGCAGCACTTGAAAAGCAGCTTTAAAGGTCAAGTTAGCCTGTCATACATACAACGGACACTATTAGTCCAATTGAATTTATCATTGGAAATGTGATTTTATCACTGTTTTGTGCAAATATAGTAAGTAAACATGGATGTTCACTTGCTGAAAACGGCAGGAGGCCCTTGATATGTTGGGTCCCATTCCCTCTCAAATGGGAAAGAAGCTGATATTGATTCAGTGGAAAATGTACTAGTTATCGAGATAACCGCTGATCATGTTACCACAGCAAAAAATTATCATTACTGGAAAGAATTGAATGAACCAGTTTATAAGTTGTGGGATTTAGATGCGATGGTATTGATGTAAATAAAACCAAGCCCACAAGAGGTCTCAGACTTATATAACAATATTTGGACACTGTCAAATATAAAGACGGACAGTATTGGGTTAGGTTACCAATGGAAATTAAATCAACCACATCTGCTAGCAACTATCGCATGGCTTTCGGACAAATGAAAGCACAAATACCTGAGTCTCAGGAAGAATCCAGAGTTACTGACTGTCTATGATAATATATATACAAGAAACAGTTGGACAATAAATTCATTGAGGAAAATAGTCGAGATAAGTTGGAAGACAGAAGTCATTATCTACCGCACCATGGTGTCAGAAAAGATTCTGAAACCACTCACTACGTGTTGTATTATAATTGCAGCGCACGTGCAATAAGATGTAGTAAGTTCTTAATGACTGTCTGATGACCCGGATCCTCACTAAACTGAGAAGCTGGAGACGTGCTTATGAAATTTCGCACAAAAACCCATTGCCTACACGGCTGATATTTCCCAAAAGCTTTTTAAGAGTAGGACTACAAGAAATAGATTAGAGATTATTATCGATTCTTGTGGCCTGAAAATCCCACATTGATTCCTCAAAGTCCTGTGAAACTTATAGTTTCAAATCAGTAATGTTATTGGTGCAACATTTCCTCTCCATTCTTACTAGAAGCTACTCTAAATACACATTTGAAGAAATCTGAAAGTATCTTCAAAGAAAATCTTAAAAGTTTCCTATGTGGAAATCTTCAAGGTAGTTGAATAAAAGAGGAGGATTTTTTGAAATCCTTTATACAGGAAGCTAACAAAGGAGATGAAAGAAGCAACATGCCTCTCTAAGGGAATGTGGAATACAAATTCAATGAAATTAAAGGGAACTTATCAAGGAAAGATTTCTTGAACTGAAATTCCTGATAGCAACCAATATGCTCGGGACATAATTGGAAACACAGGAAGATACTTTGATAGTCCTCAAAAAGATGAAACAATAAATCATGCAGTACATACTAAACATAGTTTACTGTCGAGGTATTCACAATGTTTTTGATCCTCTAGGGACTTCGTCTCACAATTACCATAAAGGGGTAAAATGCTTATGCAAGATGCATGGAAGCTCAAATTTGGATGGGGAATGAGAACTTGCCTCTAGAAATGAGTCGAGCATGGGATGAATATCCAAGGAGGTTTAAACGCTTCATCAAATTAAATTTCCCAGACAAATAGGTCAAGAGAGGAATACCAAGTACACATGACATGTGTTCTGTGATGCGTTCAACCAGAGGTTATGGCGCTGTAGCTTACCTGAGTAATGCTGATGGAAGTACCACTAATTACTTCAAAGGCCAGGGTTAGCACCCTTGAATGGTCAGAACAGTACCACAATTGAACTGAAGCACTCCTATGTAGGCTACAAAAACTGTTTCTATCTCAACAAAGTACTTTTCATCTCACTATTGAGAAACCGTTGATCTGGACGTGATAATGAGGCAGTTCTCCAGTGGTTAAGAAATAATAAGAGTAGTTGGTCTATATGTACAGAACAGAGTAGCAGAAATAAAAGAGATGCAGGAAGATTATCTCTTTCTCCACGTCTCTACCCAAGAGAATCCAGCTGACATGTTGTACGTGTGTCCCCACTCAAGAAATTTGTGGATAAATTATGCTCCACGGACCGAACTGGCTCTCTAATGAAAATAACTGGTCTCAGCAAAAAAAGCTCACATTAAGCAGCGAAAGAAACAGTCTTGCTTGAACACATGCCGAAATAAGTTGTGTAAATACTGCAGGACACAACAGAAAGAGTCATGATGGATCTAAATATCATCTTTGGGTAACACTATTAAGGAGTTACAGGCTCTTGTCTTTAAATTCATTAAAAAGATATAAAACCTGATTATGGAATATCTTGAAACCCATTAATTACTGGGTCAGTGAAACTAATACAGAAAGATGTTTCTCTACATAATATAAAATTTCTGTGGAAACACAAGATAAATTCCCCAAAGAAACTGTCATGATTAATTCTTTAGGACTTTATCTCGACTCAGAAAAGATTATAAGATTGTCGAGGAAGAATTCATAATTCTTCACTAACCTTAAGAAGCCATAATCCAATATTGATCCCCAAGAATCATTGGTCTAACAAACTGATAGTGCAAAACGCCCACGTAACGTGTTACATGGTGGGGTACGACACACTTTGTCATATACGACATCCTAATGGATACCTCAAGTCGACAAAGTGTGAAAAAACAAATTAAGGGAATGTATTACTTGTCGTCACTATGATATGCGAGTTGTCAGTATCCAGGGTCACCTCCATATCCCTCTGAAAGAGTTTGTCATATCACTCCATTTGAGGTGACAGGTGTCGATTCGCTGGACCAATAATTTTAACCAAAAAACAGTTGACAAAGTCCCATCAAGGTGTACATCTGTTTGTTACCTTGTGTACAACTCGAGCAGTATCTAGAATAGCCACTGACATGTCTGCCTGAAACTTTTATCAAAATTATTGTCAGAAGGTTTGCAGCCAGATAGGGAATGTCCAGGACTGATGATTTCAGATAATGCAAACGAACTTTGTTGATGGGTGCTGTTATATAAGCAAGATCTTTGATTCAACCAGAAGTACAACAGATGCTGAATCGCAACGCAGTGTTGTTGGAGGAGATAAATTCCTCCTAAATCTCCATGGACACGGCGGCGGATTTTATGAAAGAATGATCGGCATTGTAAACGTTGTTAAGGAAGACTCTTCATCGTCAGAGAATAGTCTTAGAAGAATTCCGTACAGTTGTTGACTGAAATAAGGATATGAGTCAACAACAGACCTCTACTTATGTTACGATGATCTGGACAATTTAGAAGTGTTAGTCCATCTTCATTACTCCATGGCAGAAGGCTCGAACCTGTTCTCCCATGAATGATAAAGATATAGAGGATCTTTTACCTTATTTCGAACCTGGAGCAAACTCAGAGTAAATTCAAACACCTTAATAAAGTGATTGAACGTTGGGAGAAAATTTTGGCGAGGGGGAAGAAAATATCTCACCTTCATTGAGAGAACACTTCTATGGAGCTGATGTTCCTGAAATCACATAAGTCCTTAAGCTGGTTGACATAGTGATTATTGACAATGATGGTCCGACGGTCCCAATGGCCACTTGGAAAAATTGTGTACCATATATCCTGATGCAAATGGAATCATCAGGGCCAGTTGATTGTTTTAAGCAAAGGTTAGTGAATAAGCGGACAATAATAAAACTGTGCGTTAGAATTACACAGTGCATTGAAAACCAAAAATTAGTTATTCTCCAGAAAACCATACAGACTAAATTGTTCAGAAAAGAACAAGCCAGGCAGTGGTGGCATTTAGTGAGAAAATTAAAAATCTCAATGTTAAGTGAATGAATTAGTTCACCTGCAGCGAACCTCTGCCGCCCCCCAGTGTGGAGAAATTTTTCCCAGGAGGGGGGTTATAGCCCCCTTCAGCCCCTTTAGCCCTTTCAGCCCTGAGGGGCCCAGCCCTCTCAGAAGGGGCGAGCATTTGTTTACTGCTAGCGAGTAATTGATTAAGCAGATGCAGTACGATATGGGACCGTGGTTCAAAGGACGCTTTCCTTGCAGTCCAGTTGTTTGCCAAGAGTGTATTTAATAAGAGGACTGTACATCTCTTACTTTAGCAGGACAATTAAGGAAAATCCTGCTCCCACTTATTACCATAGTAAGGATTGTGCGACAGTGTTTGTAGTCTATCCATTAAGACAGCAAGATTTTAACATTCTGCTTTGCTTAATCGAGGAAGTGGCAAGGAAGCAATATACTATGTCAGCTTTTCCTGTTGTGCATGGGGCAGTAATGGCGTGGGGTGCTGTGGGCGTCTGTTCAGATTACTTTTGGGACTCTACTGAGAGTGACACTGACGCCAGGATAACCAACAAAGAACGATCTGTGCGTTAGTGTGAACAAGTTTCATAAGCCACAATAAACACTCCAAGAGAAGGTGATCAAGCTTCTTTAGTGATAAGATTGTGAAACACTAAAGATAAATCTTGTTTGGAAAACAATAGTGATACCAGTGTGGTATTCTTAGGACTATGGAAAGACGTGGGACATCCAAGGACACTTGAAGCTTCTATCAAGTCACCGATATTCTGTCGAAGGTGTGTAAAGAAACACCATAGCTTATGTCTACAAGAGCCAAGGTTGGTTAAGAATTTCTTGTAGTACGGGGTGACTTGCGCAGTTCTTGAGTCGCAAGAGTTTGTTATACAACCTATAGCGGCAGTGAGGTGCGAGACTTTTGAAGTTCCAAACACAGAATGTAATTGTCCGTGGGAGGCCAAAATCCAGTGAATGAAATATGACTGACCATAACACCCCTAGGGGATAATTTATATTCTTACAAAATTATAACTCTTTACAGCCGGTGAGAGATGACTTCGGACAGCTTCTCAAGACCTCGTCTGCAGGGGCAGCCTCGTGCAGGCGATGAGCTGTCTTTCTAAGGATACGTACAAACTCTTAAACTTAGCATGGTAATGCCCATTTCTCAAACATAAGTGAAAATTTCCAGGTACTATATTCATGATAGTTCAAGTTCATAAATCAAAGACATCTTTATTGAGGAGCAGCTTAAAGTCTTTGTCAAGTGTGTTGTGGTCTGGAACATGTTGTTGTGGTCTGGGTGAAGTGTGTTGTGGTCTGGAACAAGTGTGTTCTGGTCTGGGTGAAGTGTGTTGTGTCTGGAAACAAGTGTGTTGTTGTTTGGGTCAACTGTGTTGTGGTCTGGGTGAAAGTGTGTTGGTGGTGGAAACAAGTGTGTTGTGGTCTGGGTGATGTGTGTTGTGGTCTGGAACAGTGTGTTGTTGTTTGGGGTCAACTGTGTTGTGGTTTGGGTGAAGTTGTTGTGGTCAGGAACAAGTGTTGTTGTGGTCTGGTGTAGTGTGGTTGTGGTCTGGGTCCAGGGTCAAGTTGAGTTGTGGTCTGGAACAAGTGTGTTGGGGTCATGGAACAAGTGTGTTGTGATCTGGGTGAGTGTGTTGTGGTTCTGGGTACAAGTGAATTGTGAGTCTGGAAACAAGTTGTGATTGTGGTCTGGGTTCAAGTGTGTTGTGGCTGAGTCAAGTGTGTTGTGGTCTGGGTCATAGTGTGTTGTGGTCTGGGTCAAGTGTGTTGTGTTGGGTCAAGTGTGTTGTGGTCTGGGTCAAGTGAGTTGTGGTCTGGGTCAAGTGAGTTGTGGTCTGGGTCAAGTGTGTTGTGGTCTGCGTCTCAAGTGTGTTGTGGTCTGGGTCAAGTGTGTTGTTGGTCTGGATCAAGTGAGTTGTGGTTGGGTCAAGTGAGTTGTGGTCTGGGTCAGTGTGTTGTGGTCTGCGTTTCAAGTGTGTTGTGGTCTGGGTCAAGTGTGTTGTGGTCTGGATCAAGGTGAGGGGCTGTGGCTTGGGGTTTCCAAGTGAGTTGTGGTTTGGGGTTGAAGTGTGATGTTGTGGTCTGGGCCAAGTGTGTTGTGTCTGCCGTTCAAGTTGTTGTGGTTCTGGGTCAAGTTGGGGTTTGTGGTCTGGATCAAGTGAGTTGTGGTCTGGGTCAAGTGTAGTTGTTGGTTTTGGGTGAAATGTTGCTGTGGTCTGAGCAAGTGTATTGTGGTCTGGGTCAAGTGTATTGTGGTTGGGACAAAGTGTGTTGTGGTCTGGGTCAAAGTGTGTGTGGTCTGGGTCAAGTGTGTTGTGGTCTTCTGAAAAACTAAGTGTGTTGTGGTCTGGAACAAGTGTGTTGTGGTCTAAAACAGTGTGTTGTGTGTTCTATGAAACCAAGTGTGTTGTGGTCTGGTACAAGTGTTGTTGTGGTATGGCAAGTTACTTGTTACCTGTCTAAGTTATCAACCTGCATTTTGTACGTTTACAACGACAAGATCAATGCTTGTGTAGAGTTTGCTAATGAGAAAAAAATTGCATTTGAGAGGTGGTTGTAGAGCTGCTAAGTGCAAGAATTATGACAGTCTGGTTCAGTTGTTATTACACGAGAGTTTAACAACTGTATCTGCTGACATACAAGAATGATTGAATCATTAACTGCCTCGGATATTCTGGAAACTGCGCATTAGCAGACTATTACGAGATTTTCACAAACTTGTGTGTCACTAAAACAGAGAGAAACAAGGTAACTAAAAGTTGTCATAGAAGGTTGGCAACCTAAATCAGCTGGATCAGTGGCTGACGCGATGTTACCTGCTACAGTAAAACTTCTCGTCCCTTTTACCAGGAAAACTCACCAATCCTGAATCTGTCTTGTGGTTAGACAGGAAAATTCTGATATTGAGAAGAAGAAGTTAAATGTAACCTATTGTAAACAGAAATGACATGAAAGAGAGGATTTGATATAAGTTAAAAATAGATACGAAGAAGTGTCGTGCGTGCTGGCGCCCCCACTCAAGTCGTATCCTCTCCATGCAACAAAGGCACCAAAATCCTAGTAATACTCTGATCCCATTGTTTTAGATAATATTAATCAGAATAGATGACCTAGCTTTAGAAAGTGTATCTGGCGAAAAAGATCGTTCAGCATGGAGTCCTTATTTTCGAGAGGCAAGTACGACTGATGAATCACATCTGAGATAATTACTTTCAGATACACTGGCAGCTATTCACGTGATTGAGAGAAGATGTACTTGCCCATAACTCGATGATACCTTTCCAAGTTAGATGTATTGCTAGAAGCCTATGGGTGGGCTGTTAATAAAGTACCTCTGCCACAAAGTTTCATGAAACAAGCTATTATACTGGTTATATTTCAGTGGGTATTATCAAGTGGTGTATTTACCATCAGGTTCAGTGGATTTGTTGATGCGAAACGATATCCTTCTATGCTGGTATATGTAAGGAACCACTTGTGATTGATAATAATACTGATGATAATTATGCCATTGAAGCTGTATAGAGAGGAAACCTATTTTATTTCCTCTCAGTGCAATTACTAGAGCTATGTCAAAGATAAAACAACCATCCTTGTCTCCGTGTTGAGTTAGTGGATGACAATGGATTTGGGGTGAATATGTTGTTTAGTGACGCTCTGCACCAGGATCATTAACACTGACCCCCCCGGTCTCAACCTAGTCAGGACACAACTGACGTTAAATTTTCTAAACTCATGTTATTGATTTAATCAAGGATCAGTTTGTTTGATCAGTCACTGGAAGACTGAGAGGATATAGCAGTTACTGAGAGTGAAGCAAAAGAGCTCGATAATTGTTACTATTATATGTAATGGTGTACTGATGGAAGAAAAATACATGTAAGTTGTCGCTGATAGTGTTTCCACCACAGTTCAAGCTTCTCGTAGTGTTACAGTTTACATTTCGGAACAAGCCATTGATTTACTTCACATTGTTCCCAGGAGGAGTACATCTGGGTGTCAAGAATGACACTCGGTAAAAACTGGCAAAAACATTTTACTTCCTGGCAAAAAGAAGGAAACAGTAGTGATCATTTGCACCGATTTGCCACGTGGGTCAAGGGACAGGCAAGCCAGCAGACCACACTTCCACCTACCACCTCTTACTGAGCTTACTAGTTGCAATGTTCAGTTCATCTGGACTAGGGATTTGTTCAAAAATCATTTACAAGGTTGAAGCATCTGCTTTCCTCTGCTCCTGTTTGGAGGAGTCCTAATTTCAATCTTCCCTTCTTTTTACATTTAAGATGCGAGTGGTTTGCAGTGGGAGTGCTGTGCTGCTCCAACAGTCAACATCCATTGACATTCTCCATCCTATATGTTACCATTCATCTAAAGCTCAAACGGGGACAATAGAAAAAATGCCACTATGAGAAAGAGGCTCTAGGCTCTTGCGGTGTTCTTGGAACCATTTTGACGTGTATCTGGGCACTTCCCCATTTAAAATTAAAATTTTTTTTCAGACCACAATCCACTCACCTACATAAATACAATGAAGATAAAAATGCTAGGATTCATGAGGTGGGCTCTCCAGAATCCAGCCTTAACTCTATTAGTATACAAACAAACAGTGGTCAATGTAATGTAATTGCTGATGCTCTGTCACCATACTTAATTATCATTGTTACATTTAAATTAACCTAATTTTATCGCCCGAATACTTATGTTACTTGATACATCAAAATTCAAGTAAGTAACGTAATCTATCAAGCCCATGTTAAACTATGAATACTAATGTCTAATTATTCTATTTGATATATTCACAGTAGTGGTGATTATATGTTGGTGTGAGAAGGAGATAGTTGGAGACAGAAGTTGAGAGTGTAGAGTGTTGTGTGGGCGATGTTTACTTACTGAGTGGCGGAATACAGTCCTGCCGCAGGTCACCCCCCTCTTCACGCCTTAATAAGTTACTGCACTCAAGTTTTCTTTACCCACAATGTCATACTGCCTGCGCATTCCACTACCACTACTTAAGATGGGGATGCCGTCTCTGTCTATCGCACAAAGACTGCTATTCTAATATCAGTATACACTACTATGATCGAGCCTCAAGTTCATGCTTGTCTATGCTATCCTGTCTCTACACTGATGTACATTGTGGAAAATAACTGTATATATTTCCAGAAATTCAGTATTTATATGTAAATAGTGACCTTCACTGTATTTAATATATTTATGTCATAGAAAACGGAAAAGCCTGCGTTGCGCAGATGTGACTCGCCATATTGGTTTTAATTGGATACAACGTTAATATAATGGGAAGATTTTTTCGTGCTCTAGAGGGTTATTAAAATTGGGGATTGACACCTCTTCAAAAGGAGGCGAAATTGTTGGATGTGCATTCCTGCATAACTTGAGATATCAGTCGACTGGACAAGACAGCTCCAGGACTCAGATAAGCTCTCTAGATTTGTGTATAATTCTGGCCAGTGTGTTCATAAATTTAGTTAGTGAGGTTTTTTTCGAGCATGATACACTTAATATCCATAGTCAAATTGTGTTGAGTGATATTAAGATATATTTTCTTTTGTTATGTATATGTTAATTTATATATAATCATTTTTAATAATTACAGTCCACAAATTTATATATTTACCAGTATTCCTGGTATGTACGGATATTTCATTTAATTAATAGGTCCTGAGCACTTGTGGATATGACAGTGGTGTTAGGTATCGAAGGGGGACCATTTTTTTGCGACCTAGGTGTCCCAAATTTCTACTTGTCTATGTAAACAGTGATAAATAATAGTTATCTTTGGTTATCATTTAAAACTGTTATGTACATATTTAGTTACATTTCAGATAAATGCAATTTTCCACATTTCATAACCACGAGTATGAAGATATTACGATATGAAGTGTATACTCCCTAGTACGAGGGGCGTAACTTATAGTAAAATAGACACTGTAAAATGTAAGAAGTGCTTGGCACAAGAGTGACCTGATTTTTTTTTTTTATTAAATCGTGTTATTAAAGGGCTTGAGTAAGCACAGTAATCTTGTGAAGGGACACTAACGCAACTCCTAGTGCGACCGTTTGACGTGCTAGGGGGGGGGTAATTACGACCCCTGATGGGTCACAATGTTATTTAGTGTTATTTACCTGTTTATATAATTTATATTGCTTATATTTGATGATATTAGTAAATCGTAAATATATTGCTCTATATTTTATTTGACTTAGTTATGTTATTTTGGTAGGAGTAACTATTTATATTATTCAGTTGTCATAGTTCCAGTGTTAAGTAGCTGACACATTGTCTAACTACTGTTAATTTTCAACTTCTGCTTTTGTTGCTGGGCCCTACAGCAGCGTTTGCACGGAGAGGAGAGTCACGTGATCAGGGGTAGGGTGATCACACCTCACCTGGAGAGAGGATAGTCTAGCTGGCCTGTGTCTGTTTGACGTTGATTCCAACATGACGGCCTCTCTAGCTCTCCCTTGCGGGCTCTTGTTGGAAGATGTCACTGTCACTTTCTTGTTTTTGGTTCTGTGTAACTCTGGTCCAAGGCATGGCCTAGACTTAGTGATTTTCGACGTTGTACTGAGGTTGTGTGTCTCATGACATTCTGAGAAAACTCAGGTCCTGAGCTGTAGCTTCTGACCTAATTTGTACTTGTATCGGTGTACCGTCAACAGTCGGAGGATTTTTCTTAATACTGAACTTAGATTCAGTAGTACAGGAGGTTTTGTGACTTTTGTGGAGGATCTGCAGATGTCCTTACTTATAGTATTCTCCTTGTTCATGATTCTGTGTTGTGTGACTTGTTATATTGCTTGTTCGGCTTAACAGCCGCTTTATTGTTCAAGCAAGCTGTTCTGATTGCCAAGTTGGTCAAGAAGTTAGTTTATGTGAGGACTTTTAGTCAGTCACTAGTTAAGTCTAGTTCAACTCTTGAGACATAAGCAAACTACTTAGAGCACTTACACAATACACCAAACTTAGCTTGTATATATTTGTATATGTTATTAAATGCTAACAATGTACCAGACGGTACTTAAAAGCCTTAAGATGTTGATATGTGCCTTCAGCACAATTACTACTGTACACGAGAGAAGGGTAGCAACTTGTATCCTATATTATATTCAATTTGATTACTTCTAATTTACTTAGATTATTATACGCCTAGACAACTTTAAGTTATTAATAAACATACATTAGAATTTTAATTTCTTTAGTTAGTAGCTACCAGTTGTAACCTGTAGCACTATTGATTTTATAAATTCTAAGGATAATTGAACCAGGATACTGGATCTACTTGTTACAAAAACCCAGTAACAGGCTGGATGCTAGAAGGGCAGTCCTTTCTAGTATTCACTGGAGATCTTCTATTATTATTAGATATTGCGTTGTTGTAAGTGTGTGTGTGTGTGTGTGTTTGAAGGATTGTATCACCCTAACACTTTGCGGGCAACACAAAGTATACAAATAAAGAGATTTTACGTGGGTAAAATAATTTGGGTAATAAGAATTGTTCGTGCAGTCACAGTACGCAGAAGTTATTAGCTTAGTGTTGTGTGTGTCAAGTAAGGGATTCACAGGATCAACTTTACTAAGTAAAGCGTTTAATTGAAGGTATTTTTAGCTAGATAACCTACCTGGAGGAGTCTGCCTGGAGGTGTTCGTGGTCAGCGCCCCGCAGGCGTGTCCTTGGCCAAGCCCTAGGTTGGTTGTTGGTGCCAAAAATTAAAATTCAATCAATATAAAATTAGCACAGCTCCATTTTCAACTGATATCGGGCCTCCTGAGTGCATAATTTCTTTTACAAAATCTGGAGAGCAGGGTATCGATCCCCGTACCCGTTCGCTGTAAGGCGACGCGCTCTACCATCTGAGCTACATTCCCCCGTGACCTGGAGGTGCCGGGGATCGAACCCGGGACTTTCACATGCAAAGCGAAAGCCTACACTGAGCTACACTCCCTTAGCAATAACAGTGTGCGATTATCTACTTGAAGTTATTTGTGAGCTTCACCTTTTGTACTTTAATTTCTGGATTCGCATCAACTTCTTGTGTGCGACTGCTTGTGTTGACTTATAATGTGATCCACGATCTTTACATCCGTGTGGTTGTACAACTGTGAACTGTAGTGTCACTCATCTATCTTACTTCTTAGCCTCCTACTATTTGTATAGTAAAACCTTTAAGGGAGCTAGTCACTCGTTGCCCTCTACTATTTCTCTCTGTTTGTTGATCAAGTGATTTGCCTTTACTAGCAACTTATCTTGAATATTGTCTTTTAAAACATAATCCCTGAGGTATCTTGTAATATCTGCTGTTTTCACACCCTATACTGCAAGCCTGATTGTCTTTCCCATAAAACAATGCACTCATACCTCTATTAATCTATCAGTTTAAAGTCCTAGACAAGTAAATCTATTAATCCCTCATCGAAAATGGCTAATGCAAACCCACTCCAGCCGGAGGAAAGATGAACCCCATCGAGGTGTATAAATGTAAAACAGGACAAAAAATAAAGGGATGTAAATAAGCGCTGCTGGAAAATTTCCAGCCAAGGCCACAGCTCGCAGCAATGGTTTCAAGTTGGAAAAATTCAGATTCAGGAAGAATATAGGAAAGCACTGGTTTGTTTGGTTACAGAGTTGTGGCTGAGTGGAACAAACCCCGAGTACAGTCATAGAAGCCAAGACCTTGTGTAGTTTTAAAAATAGGTTGGATAAATACACGAGTGGGTGTGGGTGGGTGTGAGTTGGGCCTGACTAGCTTGTGATACTAGAACTGATGCCGTGCTCCTTCGTTAAGTGGAAGTGACCCGACTAGGTGGGTCATTGGGCTAATCCTGGGGAGGGACATGGACCAGCTTTGCATGGGTCAGTAGACCTGCTGCAGTGTTCCTTCTTTCTTATGTTCTTAAAAGCGCATAGTTCCTTAGTTCATTTTATTCATTAAAAGTATGTCAAGTTTACTTTACTCAGTAAACCCTCATAATGTTCCATAAGAAATCATAGTTCTGTAATTCAGTTTGTTCATTAAAAATACTCTATATCCTCTGCATTCAGGATTTTCTTTTTACTACGTAAGTGTGGAGAAATTTTCTCCAGGAGGGGGGTATCAGCCCCCTTCAGCCCCTTTCAGCCCTGAGGGGCCCAGCCCCCTCTCAGGAAGGGGCAAGCATCTTGTTTACTGCTACAGCGAGTAAATTGGATAGCTGATGCAGTATGAGTATGGGACGTGGTCAAGCGACCGCTGCTCCTTGCAGTCCAGTGTTGCAGAGTGTATTTTAATAAGAGACAGTACATCTCTTACTTTAGCAGGACAATTAAGGAAAATCCTGCTCCCACTTTATTACTATAGTAAAGATAGTAGGACCAGTGGTTGTCTATCCTTAAGACAGCAAGGATTTAAACATTCTGCTTTGCTTCATCGAGGGAAGTGGCAGGAAGCAAAAGCCAACTATGTCAGCTTTTCCTTTGTGCAAGGGGCAGTAACGGCCGTGGGGTGCTGTGGCGTCTTCAGATTACTTTTGGACTCTACTGAGAGTGAACACTGACGCCAGGTAAACCCAACAAAGAACGATCTGTGCGTAGTGTGAAACAAAGTATTTCATAACACACCAATAAACACTTAAGAGAAGTGTGATCAGCTTCTTTAGTGATAAGATTTTGATCAATAAAGACAAATCTTGTGGACATAGTGTACCGTGTGCGTATCTTAAGAATATGGAAGACTTGGACATCCAAGGACATTCAGCTTCTATCAAGGTCACGATATCTGTCGAAGTGTGAAGAACACCTAGCTTCACGCTACAAGAGCAAGGTAGGTTACGAATTTCTGTAGTACGGGGGGGACTGCCGCATGCGCAGTTCTTGAGTAGCAAGGAGTTTGTAATAACCTATAGTCGGCATGAGGTGCGGACTTTTGGAGTCCAAACAAGTATTAATTTGTCAGCAATCAGTGAATGAAATATGCTGGACATAACACCCCTAGGAGGTAATTTCTAGTCTACAAATTATAACTCTGTACAGCCCGTTGAGAGATGACTCGGACAGCTTCTCAAGACCTCGTCTGCACGGGGGCGGCTGTGCAGGCGGATTTGTAAGATGTCTTTCTAAGTTACGTACAAATCTTTAACTTAGATGGTAATGCCATTCCTCAACATATGGTTCCTTCGAACGGGTAAAGACCACAACTGTGATTCCAAATATGTTGTACTACAGTGTTACAAATAACCTACGAGCAAGGTCCTTCGAAAAAGCTGACTAAAACTGTGTTTTACAATATAAATCAGTGTAAATAATGAGTTCCTCCAGACTCAATCACAGAGAATGGGGCAGCCAAAAGAAAACGGGCGCTCACCCAGGCGTTCACTCAAGGAAAACGGTGATGCTGGGTGACTCACCACAGAAACGGGGGGATGGACACCCTGCATCCACTGCTCCCAATCGGCAAGAAGTGCTCTGACTAAGACAGCACCAACCCAAGTGATATTCGGTTTGTCTGAGTGTTATATTCACAGTGTTTATAAGGTTTATAGACAGAAAATTAAAGACAAAGATTGTGTTAAAGTTTGTTTCTTATAGATCTACTGTTATATTAAAGGACTTATACATAAAGTGTAAGCTTTCAAAATATCATATTAACAGTGAATTTATAATATGTGTAAGTAATATTCAAGTGTGATTTACAGTTATACAGTGCAATTTTATAGTGTATAGTGAACGCCGCCAATCGTATAAACATCGTTTATTTAGGATTAATCATCTTGGTCAGGCTGGACACAGCAAACTCAAGCCATAGACACCAGCCATATGTACTCTGTACCCTTCATGGTCATTGACCCTGAGGGTTTAAGCTTGTGGGTCAGTAGTGACTGACTCCATTATTGTGACTTAAGCATACAAAAATCAGCTGTTTATAGCAGTACATTGTTTTTAAAACTCTAAGTGTGGTGCTAGAATTTTCAGTATACCCATTAAAAATGGCTTGTTTGAAAACTCAGTTTCAGTCTTTTACAGACTAGATTACCAATTAGAAAATCTAATTTCAGTCTGTATAGGATTAAACTCAAGATAAAACATAGAGATTTTGATGATCCTTGAGGGTAAATTTGAATTACTTGCACAACGTATGAAAATATTTAATTGACTATACACATTATGAAAATAAATTTCTTGAATTCAGACCCATCTGGAAGGATGAAATTAAAAATGTTTTGGATACTTTTAGTAATCAATTAATTAAGGTGGACAGGAGTACAGGCTATCTTGCCCGCAAAAAACTCTGTCACAGAGACCTACCTGTAACTAGTGGTCAAACCCTGTTACCATCCTGTAACAACAACAAGTGTCCCCATTACCAAGCTTGCCTACATTGTCATTACCTATTTTCCAAGGCCAAGGTCATAATTATGAGATTTCATTAGTGGTTTTCAATCCATAGTAAATTACACAAACTGACATTAGATGAGATTGCTAAGTTTAATATCTTAAACGTCTTGTGAAGGGAGAACCTATGAACTGATTAAGTCATTTCCGTGGTTTAAGGTTAATTATCAAATAAGACTTAGGTGTTTAGCAGACAATTACTTCGATGCTGACAGGTCTAGAGTATAGACATGCAGTCTTAATATCAAGCTTGAAGCCACACAACCATTGTTTTTCGACTTACAGGCATTTAGAATCACATTTAGACAATTAGTCTCATATCTCTAGGTGCTAAATATTGACCTAAGACCAATGTGATTAGGTTTATCAGTGGTATTGTACAAGATAAGTTGTCACCAAAACTATTCGAACGATTAAATATTATGTTCAATAACGCTATTTCACTTGTGAGAAATTAGCAATGGTTTTACACACAATAGGTTCATGAATGCAAGCAACGAGACAAGATGAAAAAAGCCACAAATCAGTGGATAATAAACATTCAACTCAGGTATAAAAAAGAGTAATATCTACTCCCACTAAATACAAAGAATGGGAAATCCCATATAGGCATTTATCAGCTGTGAATACAACAGAACAGTAAACAGGACTGTCATACGTAAACGTCTCCAAAATGTGTACTTTGTGACGGAACACATTGGGCACAGTATTGTAGTCAATACAAATCAATGGAGGCACGTAAAACTACGTGTTCATCAGCTGAAAAAGGTATGCCATCAGGTTTAGGTGAACACAAGGGAGGTAAAATGCTCACTGGAAGAGTGTGCGATTTCTATTGAATTATTTTGTTGAGCTTCCACATTTTGTGCCTTAATTCTGGGATTCACATCAGCTTCTTGTGTGCTGACTGCTGTGTTGACTTATAATGTGATCCACGATCTCTACATTCGTGAGGTTGTACAACTGTGAACTGTAGTGTTACGCTTCAAGGACACCAATGGAAATAAGTCACTTTGACTGTTTTGGGTTATCCTATATAATTTATACTCTGTATGATAACTGTACTTGCGTGTACCTATGTAAATAAACTTAATTTGCATTCACTTGTTTCCTCGTGCTGGCCAGTCTATGTTTACTAAGTTATTTAGGTGGTACATATGAGAATAATTATCATACATAGCAATATGTGTAAATTAGCTAGGATAACCTAAAGAAAGTCAAAGAGACTTACTTCCACTGATATCCGTTTGTTTATTCTTCTGAGTCTCCTGCATGTGTCAACATATCAAATATTTCCTGTGGCTTAGTGTGGCACATCACTGGTAACCAGATATAAATAAGTTCGTTACTATTGTAAGTTTTATCGCTGTCAAAACTTTGCGTCCCATTATGCGCCTCTGTAATCTTAAAATTTTCTCCCACATCATGGGTATGGTGTGACTACCACCCACACCATGGGTATGTGACGACTACCCCTACACCATGGGTATTTGGTGACTGCCACCCACATCATGGGTTTGTGATGACTACCACCCGAACCATGGGTATGGTGTGACTACCACCGACACCATGAGTATGATGTGACTACCACCCACACCATGAGTATGAGGTGACTATCGCCCACACCATGGGTTTGATGTGGCTACCACCCACACAGTGAGTATGGTGTGACTACCGCCCACACCATTTTTAAGGTGTGACTACCATCGTCACCATGGGTATGGTGTGATTACCACCGTCCCTATGGGTATCTTGTGACCATCAGCCACACCATGGGTATGTTGTGACCACCCACACCATAAGTAAAAGCTGCATAATGAAGATATTATACTGAACTGATGGTGTCTCTGCCACCGTTATCGTTTACTCTGAGACTCTTCTGGAGATATTCTTCAATGTACAGATCAATATTTCCACCTGTTCCACAATCATCCTCACCTGCCAAAGAAAAAAAATAGCTTATTAAACTGGAATTGTTCGAGCATCGGAGTCCGCTAGTTGAACATTCCAGTTTTGTTATCTTCTAATACCCTATTTAAAATGAAGTCTTGTTAATGATTATTTCCCTTCATTCTCTCATTTGCCGTTCAACAGCTTCCTCGGAATAAGTTATCTGATCGGCAGTAGTGTCGCAATTGAAGCAGTGCGAAAAATGCAGATTTCTTGATTTTTTACTTAATCATTGAGAAACAATATTTTCTTCCAGTGGTTCATCAGTACCAACTTGAGTGTGTGATACTTAACCTGTTTCAAGCATTTGTTTGGGAAAATAAAGACTTGTTCTGCAGTCACAGAAGCAGAGTTTATTATCTTAAGTGTTGTGTGTGTCACCTTGGAATTCACCAGCATCACTTTCCTCAAGTAAAGGGGAGGGGTCTACCTGGAGGTGTTCCGGGGGTGAACGCCCCCACGGCCGAGTCCTTGGCCAGACCTTGGTTGGTTATTTGGTGCAAAATTAAAATTCAACTCAATATAAAATTAGCACAGCTCCAGTAAACCATTTTCAACTGATACTCGGCCTCCTGAGTGCTTAATTTCTTTTATAAAATCTGGAGATGCGGGGTATCGATCCCCGTACCTCTCGCATGCTAAGCGAGCGCTCTACCATCTGAGCTACATCCCCGTGACTGGAAGTGCCGGGGATCAAACCCGGGACCTTTCACATGCAAAGCGAACGCTTTACCTCTGAATTACACTCCCTTAACAACAACAGTGTGCGATTATCTACTTGAAGTTATTTTCTGAAGCTTTCACATTTTGTACTTTAATTCTGGGATTCGCATCAACTTCTCGTGTGCTGACTGTTGTGTTGACTTACAATGTGATCCACGATCTTCATCTCTGTGAGGTTGTGGAACTGTAGTCTTACTCTTCCAGGACACCAATGGAAATAAGTCACTGACTTTTCTGGGCTATCCTATGTGATTTACACGATGTATGATAACTGTACTTATGTGTACCTGAGTCTAAGTAAACTTAATTTGCATGCAGTTTTCAGGTGTCCTAGTTTTGGTTTCCTCGTGCTGGCCAGTCTATGTTTACTAAGTTATTTAGGTGGTACATATGAGAATAACTATCATTCATAGCAACATATGTGTAAATTAGCTAGGATAACCTAAAGAAAGCCAAAGTGACTTATTTCCACTGATGTCCCTTTGTTTAGTTTTCTGTGTCTCCTGTATGTGTCAACATATCAAATATTTCCTTGGGCGTAGTGTGGCACTTCACTGGTAACCAGATATTAATATGTTCATTACTACTGTAAGTTTTCTCGCTCTCAAAACTTTGCGTTCCATTATGCGCCTCTGTAATCTTTAAATTTCCACCCACACCATGGGTATGTTGTGACTACCACCCACACCATGGGTATGTTGTGACTACCACCCACACCATGGGTATGTTGTGACTAACCACCCACACCATGGGTATGTTGTGACTTACCACCACACCATGGGTATGTTGTGACTACCACCCACACCATGGGTATGTTGTGACTACCACCCACACCATGGGTATGTTGTGACTACCACCCACACATGGGTATGTTGTGACTACCACCCACACCTGGGTATGTTGTGACTACCACCCACACCATGGGTATGTTGTGACTACCACCCACACCATGGGTATGTTGTGACTACCACCCACACCATGGGTATGTTGTGACTACCACCCACACCATGGGTATGTTGTGACTACCACCCACACCATGGGTATGTGTGACTACCACCCACACCATGGGTATGTTGTGACTAACACCCACACCATGGGTATGTTGTGACTACCACCCACACCATGGGTATGGTTTGACTACCACCCACACCATGGTATGTTGTGACTACCACCCACACCATGGTATGTGTGACTACCACCCACACCATGGGTATAATTTGACTACCACCCACACCATGGGTATGTTGTGACTACCACCCACACCATGGGTATGGTTTGACTACCACCCACACCATGGGTATGTTGTGACTACCACCCACACCATGGGTATGGTTTGACTACCACCCACACCATGGGTATGTTGTGACTACCACCCACACCATGGGTATGGTTTGACTACCACCCACACCATGGGTATGGTGTGACTACCACCCACACCATGGGTATGGTGTGACTACCACCCACACCATGGGTATGGTGTGACTACCACCCACACCATGGGTATAATGTGGCTACCGCCCATACCATGGGTATGATTTGACTACAACCCTCACCATGGGTATGATGTGACTACCACCCACACCATGGGTATGGTGTGACTACCACCCACACCATGGGTATGGTTTGACTACCACCCAAACCTTGGGTATGATGTGACTACCGCCCACACCATGGGTATAATGTGGCTACCGCCCATACCATGGGTATGATTTGACTACAACCCTCACCATGGTTATGATGTGACTACCACCCACACCATGGGTATGGTGTGACTACCACACACACCATGGGTATGGTCTGAATACCAATCTCACAATGGGTATGGTGTGAATACCAGTCTCACTATGGGTATGTTGTAATTACTACCCACTCCATAGGTATGTTGTGACCACAACCAACACTATGGGTATGTTGTGACCCCCACCTTCACCATGGATATGCTGTGACCACCACCCACACCATCGATATGTTGTGACCACCACCCACGCCTTGGGTATGTTGTAACCACCACCAACACAATGGGTATGTTGTGCCCACCACCCATACCATGGGTATGTTGTGCCCACCACCCACATTATGGATATGTTGTGACCACCCGCACCATGGGTATGTTGTGACCACCTCCCACACCATGGGCATGTTGTGACCACCACCCACACCATGTGTATGTTGTGACCACCACCCACACCATCGATATGTTGTGAACACCACCCACGCTTTAGGTATGTTGTAACCACCAACACCATAGGTATGTTGTGACCACCAACCACACCATGGGTATGTTGTGACCACCACCCACACCATGGGTATGTTGTGACCACCACCCACACGATGGGTATGTTGCAACCACCACCCACACCATGGGTATGTTGTGACCAGCACCCTCACCATGAGTATGTTGTGACCACCACCCACACCATGGACATGTTGTGGCCAGCACCCTCACCATGTGTATGTTGTGACCACCACCCGCACCATGGGTATGTTGTGACCACCTGCACCATGGGTATGTTGTGACTACCACCCACACCATGGGTATGTTGTGACCCCCACCCTCACCATGTGTATGTTGTGGCCGCTACCCACACCATGTGTATGTTGTTGCCACCACCCTCACCATGTGTATGTTGTGACCACCACCCACATCATGGGTATGTTGTGACCACACCCACATCATGGGTATGTTGTGACCCCCATCCTCACCATGTGTATGTTGTGGCCACCACCCACACCATGTGTATGTTGTGACCACCACCCTCACCATGTGTATGTTGTGACCACCACCCACATCATGGGTACGTTGTGACCACCACCCCCACCATGGGTATGTTGTAAAGGCCACCCTCACCATGTGCATGTTGTGACCACCACCCGCACCATGGGTATGTTGTGACCACCCACAGCATGGGTATGCTCTGACCACCACCCACACCATGGGTATGGTGTTACCCCCACCCTCACGATGTGTATGTTGTGGCCACCACCCACACCATGTGTATGTTGTGACCACCATCCTCACCATGTGTATGTTGTGACCACCACCATCACCATGTGTATGTTGTGACCACCACCCACAACATGGGTATGCTTGTGACCCCCACCCCCACCATGGGTATGTTGTAAAGACCACATTCACCTTGTGTATGTTGTGACCACCCGCACCATGGGTATGTTGCGACCACCACCCACACCATGGGTATGTTGTGACCCCCACCCTCACCATTTGTATGTTGTGGCCACCACCCACACCATGTGTATGCTGTGACCACCCTCACCATGTGTATGTTGTGATCACCACCCTCACCATGGGCATGTTGTGACCACCCCCACCATGGGTATATTGTAAAGACCACCCTCACCATGTGTATGTTGTGACTACCACCCTCACCATGGGTATGTTGTGATCACCAACCGCACAATGGGTATGTTGTGACCACCCACACCATGGATAGAGGTTGCATGAAGAAGATATTAACCTAATTGTTTGTGTCTCTGCTCCGTTAATCATTTATTCTGAGCCTTCTTCTGAGGCATTCTTCAATGTGCTGATATATAATTTCACATGTTCCACAACCATCCATCACCTACCAAAGAAAAAATCAGCTTATTAAACTGAAATCGTTCGTGCATCGAGTCAAATACTTCAAGTTTCCAGTTTTGGTGGAAAGTAAATGGTATAAAATACGACACAATGGAAATATAAACACATATGCGCAAAATGTGATCCTTTTTTTGACAATTTTTGCCCACAAAAAGACTTTTTAAAGCCCCAAAACAGATGTTCGCCAGGACCGTAGCCTGGCCGGGGGTCCCTTGCATGACCGGTCTCTGGTCCCGAGCGAAAAAGGTTCCAAAAGAGCGACGTATGCGGTCAAGCACTCTTCTGGTCTTAACGGTATCTCAAAAGCGACAAACCAAAGTACTCCTAAGTGGTTAGCGAGGAGGGGGATTATCGGTTATCAGGGAACAGCTTGTCTTGTTCATTGACCCCAGGGTACGTATGTGGCCGCAGTCCCCCCGGGTCTCTTCGGGGGGAATATCAGCCCTGTTGCCTGCGGAGGCTCAAATTTGCACTCCAGAATATAATGTGTTAGGGGCGCGGGCCCAAACTGCTGGCATACTGGAAATTCTCCTCCCAGCCTTGTCTACCATCATCTTTGTTGTGGGAAAGCCAAACAAGCCGAGGGAGGGCTATACTCTGCGCTCTGACTTTTTATCTATGGAGTGGAATGGGCATGTTCGCTGCTCCCCCACTCAGATGGGGTATCCTAAGACCTCCCCCATGTTTATGTTGGCACCCACCAGTTGGTATGTTGTGATGGACAGTAACCCAACATTGGTAGTCTGTTGTGCCGCCACCCCGACCATTGATCGAGGTCCCAGATGGATCAGAAGTATCTTTACCCTAATTTTAACTGTTTGTGCTCTGGCTCTGTTATCATTGTGTGTTTGAGCCTGGGGGGGGCATTGATTGCAATGGGGTGATCACTTTATATATTTCATGTTCTACACAATCCTCTCCACCATCATGAAAAAATCGTGCATTCAACGCAACCCGTTGTGCCATTGGGACGTCAACTGACTTCTCATTTCGTCATGGTGGAAGAAATGGTATGAAATGCCGACAGCCCCTGGCAATTACACATTTCAGCATAATTGTGTCTTTATTGAGAACGTTTTGCCGCACAAAATGGCTATTGGCAAGTCTACCAAACAGATGTATATTGTCGCCAGGACCGTAGTCCTGGCGGGTCTCAAGTCTTGCGATGACCTCTCTGGCTCCCGAGGAGAATGGTTCCTACAATGATGCGAACGTATGCTGCTCAAGCACTCTCCTGGTCAGTTTCAACTGGTGCATCTCATAAGCGACAACACCATATGTACTCCTAACTGTGGATACTAGCGAGGAGGAGGATATATCGTTATCATGGGCAACAGCTTGTCTTGTTCGTTGACCCCATGGTACAGTAGTGTGGCCGCAGTCACCTCTGGGTCCTCTTCGGGGGAGGGAATATCAGTCCTAGTTGCCTGCGGAGTGTCTCAGTAACTTCGCACTCCAGAAGATAGGTGTTAGGTGGCGCTGGCCAACGTGTTTGGAAAGTACTGGCAATTCTCCTCCTCAGCCTTGTCTACCATTATCTTGGCTGTGGGATAGCCCAAACGAAGCCGATGGATGGCTATACTCTGCGCTCTGGACTAGCTTTTATCATATGGAGGTGGATCTCTCTGAGTCGCTGCTCGGTACCACTGTTGAGATGGGGTATCACCTAAGACCTCCCCCATAAGTTTCATGGCTCTGGCAGCCACCAGTTTGGTCTGTCGTAGGCTGATGGGGACAGTAATCCCAACATGTGGATAGTCTGTTGCTGCCTTGGCTGCATCATCTGCCGCCTCATTTCCCCCGGATGCCAGCATGGCTGGGGATCCAGTTCAATGTCGATCTGTTACCCTGAACTTCTAAGGCTGTCATTATGCTCAGGATCGATGTGATGAGGTGAACATTGTCCTGTGGTTGAGGATGGGAGAGGGCATTGATTGCAGAGGTGGGATCAACATGTATGACAGGTCGGAGTCGATGTTGTAGGGCATGTGACAATGCCTGCTGAATCGCCACCAGCTCAGTTTGAAGGATCGTGCAGTGGTCAGGGAGTCGCCAGCCTTGTGTGTGACCATTGTGGTACAGTCCAGCTGCTGCCCCTCTTTCTGTCAGGGTCGACAGAACCATCTGTGAAATGCACTGCACATGTTCCTCCCTCTGCTAGTGCCATGCTTGTCTCAGCATGATTGCTGAGGGTGTCTTGACTTCAGAGACGCTTAGAGATGGGAAGTTGCATGACGCAAACATCGGCTGGATCTGGGCGCCAGAGAGGTGGTGGATGGTACCCAGCAACAGTATGTATATATAATGTTCGCCAAGACCGTAGTCCTGGTACGGGTCTCAATCTTGCGATGACCCGTCTCTGGCTCCCGAAGGAGAATGGTTTCTACAATGATGCGATGTATGCTGCTCAAGCATCTCTGGGCATTTTTAATGGTGATTCATAAGCGAAACCCTTTTTGTACTCCTAAAGTGGACACTAACGGGGGGAGGTTATTTGTTTTTCAGGGGGGAAAGCTTTTTTTTCGTTGACCCAAAGGTACATGTGTGGGCGTACCCCTGGGTCCTCTTGGGGGGGGGGAAAATTTAGTCTATTTCCTCGATGTCTCAGTAACTTCGCACCGAAATAGGGTTAGGGCGCGGCCAAGTTGGCAGTATGGCAATCTCCTCCTCAGCCTTGTTAATTATCTTTGGTGTGGGAAGCCCAAAAGAACCGATGGAGGGGATCCTTTCGCTTGACAGCTTTTATCATATGGAGGGGTCTCCTGAGTCCTGCTCGGTCCATGTTGAGAGGGGTATACCTAAGACCTCCCCAAATTTCATGGTCTGGGGAGCCACCAGTTTGGTTCTGATCAATGCTGATGGGGAAAGTGATCGCAACAGGCGGAAAGTCAGATGCTGGCCTTGGCTGCATCATCTGCCGCCTCATTTCCCAGATGCCAGCATGGCTGTAAGATCCAGCTCAATGTCGATCTGTTACCCTGAACTTCAAAGGCTTGTCATTATTCTCATGATCGATTGATGATGCGAATCCTGTCCTGTATGGTTTAGGATGGAGAGGGGCAATTGATTGCAGAGGTGGGAATCAACATGTATGACAGGTCGGTATCGATGTCGTAGGGCAAGTGACAAATGGCCTGCTGAATCACCACCAGCTCAGCTGAAAAGATCGGCAAGTGGTCAGTGTGTGACCATTGTGTGTACAGTCCACTGCAGCGCTCTTACCTGATCAGGTTCGAACAGAACATCAGTGAAAATACATGTGCCTCCCTCTGCCAGTGCCATGCTGTCTCAGCTTGAATTGCTGAGGGTGTCTGACTGCAGAGACCTTAGAGATGGGGTTAGTATTCCATGTATGCAAACATCGCAGGACCTGGGTTGCCAGGAAGTGGTGGATGATACCCAGCAACAGGACGGATCACAACTCTTCTCAAGGAGTAGTTGTAACAGGCGAGCAGCTTCTTCCCAGCAGCAGCAACAAAAACGAACGATCCATGAGTAAGCCTGCGAAGTGTGTGGTGATCTGTGTCATGGTTGTCAATATCCTTCTCCTTAGTGGGTACCTTGCTGCGTGCACAATCGTGGATACTTTGCAGGCGTTTATGTATCTTACTCTGTCAGCCAAGGAAGGAAGCCGGGTCTGCAGATCTGAGACATGCTGTGTAGGTCCATATGGGGGCCCCAATGCAAAGTTCTTATCTGCTGGTTTTGTAGCGACCACCCCCTTTTGCCTGCTCTCGGGAAGAAGATGAGCTAACCGCGGTGCACCCGTATGTCAATGAGCGAGCGTATAGCTGTATATACGACAAGGAAAGATAAATTTTGCTCGCCCCCTACCACGGTGCCACGACATCATCTCCATGGCTTGAGTCTGAGTTGAAGCACGGACCTGACATACTCGGCCTTTTCTCTGAAAGGTCAGCTTTTTATCAATGAAGATTCCCAAGTACAGGTAGGAGCCTGTCCACTCCAAGTTCTATATCCCTGAATAACGAGTAAACTATTCACAGGATCTGGTCCCATGACTATCATTGCTAGAGATTTCTCGTCCGAGATCTGAGGGCCAGTTCCCTTGTAAAGACGCGTAATTAGGTCCAAATCGTTCTGGTCCTGTCGCTTCGAAATTACCTTTTCCCATTCACTACGAGGGCAAGATCATCAGCAAAGCAGAAGTCAGCGCACCACTATGAGAGGAAGGTCTCACAAGTTCCTGCATAACGGACTTAAACAGGGTAAAAAGTGAGTAAACCTCCTTGTGCCTTGGCCGTGTTTCCCAGGGTTTTTAAAGGAGAGTAGTGTCCCAACAGCTGACCATAGGCCTGACTGTCCCTAAGGTAGGACCCTCTATCCAGGCCAGGCGGCGTCCATGATTCCCATCGGTAGTATTGCAAAATTGCTGTGTGCTGACTAGCTCAACATACCTTCTCAAGGTCGAGGTAGACGACGATACCTAGTTTTTTTTTGTATACTATCAGCAATCTGGCTTAGTGTAGGGTGGGTTTATTCACTCTGCTGTACCCACCCCTTTGGTGAATGCCAAATATGTGATAATCTCAGGGTTCCAAGTTTCCATAGGATCGGTTATAAACCCACACCTTCCTGCAAGCAGTCTTAGCTAAACAGCTGGTCCAGCGATATGGGTCCTCCATAACTGCCTGGGTCCTTGGGCATTGGAATTGGTACGATGGTGCCTTGTTCCAAGCAGCAGGGATGTGTACCCGGACCTCCACTACTTGTTTATGACGTCTAGTATTGCCTCACATCCACTCTGCCCACCCGTGCAATACATGGAGTACGTAACCACCAACGATGCCAAGGGCAGAGTCACCTGTGTTCATAAAGGCGCGTCGAGGTTTCCAAGTCCATGAGGTCTTTCGTCAGTTCACATCTTCCGACCACATGCATCTTGTTATCGTTAACTGGCGTTTATGGCACAACATCTGTCCTGTATATCCGGATGTCCTGTGGGGCTGAGTTGAGGCTCCCATTTGAAGAAAAGAAGCTCCACTTAGTTTCTCAGCTTCCTGGGATGGGTTCGGTTGTGCTGGAGGCCTCGGCATGTTGCTCTTGGCAATTGCTTATTGAAAGCTTGCCCCATATCTCAGATAATTGTGATGATCCCCGAATGTTGAGCATCACTCCATTCATGATCTCAGTTTTTTACTCTTAAGAGATACTGGCGAGCATGCGCACAAAGTGCTCTCAGAGTATTTCCCCAGTTCTCTTGCCGTAGGGTTACGCCTGTATAAGCTTCCTAAAGGAGCTGATGCGGCTGGTTCTGCTGACCCGCACCATCGTCGTTGTAGAACACCAGTCACTTTGTGTAGGGTGCGCTTCCTGCGGACTTCTTTGAATGCGCACTTTCTCTGCAGCCTGGAATAAGAACAGTTATTAGCTTCTCTGTTTCACCGTACACAGTCATCAGAAGAGATGTGTGGTTATTGTGAACCCCCAGTCCATGAAGATAAACCTGGAACACCCCCTTCCATTTGCCCTCTTTACGTCCCATCGTAGGAGGCAGCACTAAACTGTGGAGGCCTGTTTGGATGTTGAAGATGGGTGATCACAGCAAAATGGTCCAATGACAATGTGAGGATGAGTTCCCATGAGGCTCCTGCAGCTATTTGTCTTGACCAACGGTTAAGTTAACGAGGCAGCCACCCAACAGGTGTGGTGGGATCTCCCATCGTATATCAACTTTCACCTCGTCGAAAATATCGTGTAGGAGCATTGGTATATGTGTCCTGGCCATCAGCATTGGTTGCAGAGTGATAGTGTCAGCACATGGTGATGAGACGTTGAAATCTCCACCCACACTAATACACTCAGTGGCGTGCTAGCGCGAGTAGCATCAGCAATGTCCGAGGTTGTGTCTTGGGTTCATTGGTAGAGTTATAGATGGTAAGGGGCCCCCAGTATGTTTGCAAGGAAGGCCTGTAACCTCGACATCCGCCCCACCGGTCCACAGGGGTTGACTATAACCTCGTGAGTTTATTGTACTGTATACAAATACAGTCTGTGCCCTGTAAAAACCGTATACTTGGCAATAGTCGGACATTCCAGAGTTTCTGTAGCAAGACGATGTCAACCCGATCCCGAATTAATGCAGCAACAGAACGAACGAACGAACGAAGTTCAGGTAAGATTCCCAAATGGATGAGTGGGGAAAAGACGGGACAGACGAAGAATAGCGCTGGAAAGGAGTGTTCTAGTCGTAGAAATAGAGCCATGGCTTAAAACCCAGCAGCGAAGGCGATCGTGGGCCAGATTTGGAGAAAGAGAATCAAGGGCTCTTCTGTTGGCTCTGTGGGGTGAGCGGTGAGGAGGGGGACAGGCGAAGTTTTAGCGCTAGAGAGACAGTATAACAGAGCCAATTTCTAGACTGGTTGGGTCCAAATGCTAAGGCGAACGTGGGTCAGAGAAATGGTACCCGACATCGAAGAACCTGTCAAGAAACCAAGGCTAATTGTAAATAGGTTAGTAGCAGATCCATGCAAGGAGTAGAAAAGGTTGTGGTGGTTTGTGGGTCTGCGAATGTCTTCGTCAGGGATAGAGGTCCAGAGTCATGGTCGCGCCTCAAGTTTGTCTATTCTGTCTGTCACGAGCGTCTTCCAGTACAGAAAAATTCAGCGCAGGGATGTCCTAATTCGTCAGTGGAGAGACTCGTGAAATATAAACGCATATGCAGTATATTGTGATCCTTAATTGACGACGTTTCGCCCACCACAGTGGGCTTTTTAAGTCACAAACAGATCAACCTGGTGTATGTATAATTTCCCGCCAAGACCCTAATTCTCAGCACGGTCCACAAATCCTGCGATGACCCGTCACTGCTTCCCGAGGAGCCAGATATATGGCGACATAGCCTGCTCAAGCACTCTTCTGACAGTTCGATCAGGTTCATCTCATAAGCGACAACACCATATGTAACTCCTAACTGGACACTAGCGGAGGAGGAGGATATGTCGTTATCACAGTAACAGCTTTTCTGTTTCGTTGACTCCATGGTAAGACACTAGTGGTGGCCGCAGTCATCTCTGTGTTCCCTCTTCGGGAGTGGATATCACTCCTAGTTGCCTGCGGAGTGTCTCAGTAAACTTCGACCTGGGGTGATTTTGTTAAAGATTTCCGCCGGTTATACTCCCGGCCCGGCCCTTCCAAGTGGTGGGCCCGGCACTGGCTCCCTGTCTAGGAGTGTCTGAGACCTAAGTCTCCCATGGGAGAGGCACAAGTAACCCCCCTCATCTTGTGAGCAACAAAACTCGGGCACTGGCCACCAACCCGCCCTAGAAGGGCAAGGCAAGTTGTCGATCGTGCTAGCCGCTGTCTCTCCTGTGTGAGTGTACACTTTCATTGATTTGATTCGCTGTACTGGTCCCCGGTTGGGGGGAGACGATCAACTTCTTTCTTGGCCTCCGATTGGAGGTTTCGTCTTCTTCTATCTTGCGCTGAACTCCCCAAATGAGAAGCGCAGTCGGGCAGAGGCAGCAGTTACAGGGTCTATAGGAGCCACACCCCACTTTAGCGGACAAGCAAAGTGCTGGTTGAATGGTCATGGATATTCGTGCTAGACGAGGTAACAGATCTTCAAGGTCCCCATTCTGAAGCATCCAGAATTTCCACTTTGAGGTGTACTACTCGACTTCCACAAGGTGAGGGTGTTGCAGTGATTAGTCTGGTTTATGTCAGCAGTGTGAATGTAACCGTTTGGTCGACGTTATACTATCACTGTTCCGTTCCTGGAGGGCTGATGGGATTTCTAAGAACAGCATTGTGTTTCTTATACTGCCTTGTTGTGTTAGAAGTATGCACCCTTCAAGATATCGGACATTTGTGTGCGCAGTCAGTGGCAGTGGCACCGCTTGAGGTGCATCTTGTGTTTTTATGCTTTTCTTGACTGGTGGCTGAACTGGTGAAGGCGAGATTTCTGACTGGACAGTGCTCTAGGCAGTGGATGCTAAGAGGTATGTGTACTCTCATGTTGGGGTTTCCGACGTCCTCATTGGTCTCTGAATGGTCGCATCACTTTCTAGTGGAGGTTGTGACAGCGTGGAGCATCGTGATGCAGAGTAATATTTGCAGTAGATTGTTAGGATCTCAGTGGGAGGTGGTGGTATGCAGGGAAATGTGATGCCCCAGCATATTAATTTTTAGTTTGAAAAGTTCATTATGGTGTGTTGAAGGAACCATGCTCAGCTGGCATTCAGTTCATTAGCATACATAATGCAGACAAAGAACTTGGTGGAGGTCGGCAGTAGTGCTGGCAGGGGAAGTATTGGGAATCAGCTTGCGTGGCATGTATATCTTGGTAGTGTTTGCTTGAAAGCTTGGCGATAGCAGAATAAGTGGTTGCCTTTGTGGTTTGGGTTTCTTTTGTTGTAGTTGATGTTTCATGAGTATGTCGTCTTCTGGTAGGGTCCCCTGCAGCAAGAGTAATGGTGGTCATTCTTGCAGTTCAATCATTTAGGTGGTTCGCATAGTGCAATTCTGAAGTCCATGACCCGCACGGCCACAGGTGAGCAAACTTCATGTCCATTGGTAGGAGACAATCATTTGTTGGTGTGTAAGTATGTAACAACTTAAGCATTTGTGGATATGTTGAAATATCTCTGCTTCGATGAAGGCTGGGTCGATAGTGGAAAGTAGTACTAGCCGCCCTCAGCGAGAGCCTGCTGCCCAAATGATGACGTCACTGAAGTGACCTTCAGCATGATGAAGCATAGGTATTTAGTAATGAGTCCACCTTGGCCCAAGGTTCTTTTTGCTTCGATAGATGACTTGAATTGCTTCCAGTGGCCCTGTACAGTGATAAGGTTGTCGAGTCCGCATGACGAACACAGTTCTCCTGGCCCCTCATTGCGTTGGGGAATTCAAGAACAAAAATCCCTGGTCTCGTAGACGGAAGTACAGTGTGGTAAGTATTTTCTCAGTCCTCTGGTCGTCTGGACAGACGACAACAAAGGGCCACTTAGAGCGATAAAATCGCATTAACATTTTGACTTGCAGCCTGTCCACAAACTGCAGCTGCAAGTGCTAGTTTAGACGACTCATTGGTTGTGCACTTCTCGTGGTTTGATCTTTACTCTGTTAGAGTAAAGCCCATCTTGAGTAAGCGGACTCTATATATTAGTGTGGAGTTTTTTTCCAGGTGTTGAAGGAACGCGAGTATTTTATAGTCAGTTTACAGAATGCTGAGGTCAGGTGGAGAATGCTACATCTGAATGATGTACCGATGGGATTATAGAGTCTAAAATCTTGGGTAAGCTTGAACGGAGATTGATAAGATTTGAGAGCAGACCTTCTTCAGCAGTGTTCTTCCATTCCTATGTTTCTATGTGGTATAGCGATGGAGAAAGTTTGCTTCGCAAGTGTTCCGCTATGTATAGAGCCTTATTCTGGTTGAAGTTGTCGGATATAGAAATAAGTGAAGATACCAGGATTCTTTCGGTAGTGAGTGTTGTCTTCTGTGGTCGATAAGTCTTGAGTTTCTGTAGTTTATTAAGATGGTTTGTGTGAATTACGGTGTTATACACCCTCACTTACACCCCCATCACACAATCTGTCACTGTCCTTGCGTTAATCTTGACTGCCTTCTTCGCTTACCACTGTCATATTTCACTCTCAAGCATGCAATAGCTATTAAGGCCCTTTGCGGGCCTCTACAAGCAGAAACATGTCTTCTCAACGCACAAAACTACAGTACCTCCTAAAATCCCTAATACTCCTCTGATAACTACTCTCCTCTAGCCCCTCTCATGCAAGCAAAAATAAACTTACTTAAACTGCAAGCGTGTCCAGAACAAGGCGCTGCGCTGGTTGCTTGATGTCATAAGGAGGACTTCGTCCATAAGCGAGTCTCTCCATGGCCGAATCATACATCCCTGCTACTGAATCTGTACTGGAAGACGCTCCATGACAGACAGAAAGACAAACTTGAGACACGACATGACTACGGTCCTCTCTCCCTTGACGTAAGACAATCGCATACCCACAAACCCAAACACAACCATTTCTACTCCTGCCTGATCCTGCTCCTAACCCTAGTTTAAGAAATCTTGATTCGCTGCCAGTACCTACTGTGACAGGAGGTACCATTCTCTGGACCCCATGTACAAAGGAGGATGACAAAGATGATCCATGCAATCTGAACCTCTCCCTATGAGGAAAGAACTAGGGCCCCTGAAACAGCATCTCTCTAGAAAGACGTAAATTAGGGTGGATATGATTGAGGTGCAAAAAATGGAAGACAGAAAAATAATGGGATGTAAATAGTGTGCAGAAATACTAGCCTATACAGAACTCTCAGCAATGGTTTTTTAGATTGGCAAAATTCAGATTCAGGAAGGATATAGGAAATTATGGTTTGGTAATATATAGTTGTGGATGATAGGAACAAACTCCCAAGTACCGTATAGAGTGCCAGTAGCCATAACGTTGTGTAGCTTTAAAAAAAAGTTTGGTAAATACATAGTAGAGGATGGATGGTGTGATATAAGACCTTATAGCTTGTGCTAACAGGTCGGTTGCCTGTGTAGCCTTCCCTTAAGTCAATGTGACCTGACCTGACAAGTTGGGTGATTGGCTTAAGCCGTTAGGAGACTTCTGGACTGCTGCCTCGCATGGGCCAGTAGGCCTTCAGCAGTGTTCCTTCGTTCTTCCCTTCTTCTTTATGTTAAACATGGCTCAGTTCTACACTCCTCTCTAGCGCAAAACTTCGCCTGTCCCTTGCCCTCCCCCGCTCACCTCCCACCGATTCCCCAACAGAAGAGCCTAATTTCCTCTTCTCAATCTCTCTCCCACGATCGCCTTCGCTGCTGGGTTATTAAGCCCTGGCTCCTATTTCCTACTACTAAGAACACTCCTCTTCCAGCGTCTATTCTCGTCTGTCCCGACCTGTTCCCCACTCATCCCATTTGGGATCTTACCTAACTTGTTCGTTCTTTACGCTTCTGCTTCAAACACCTGGTCAGTCGAGCTCTGTCCGACACACATGTTTGCTCTACACTCAAGAAGGCCCTCTTGACCGCGCCGGGGGGTGTGGGAATTTTTTATTCACAAACGTCACATCTTGTTCACAATGCTGTGCTCATCGTGTGAAAATCAAGCCGGGGTGAATGGTGCAATAAACGACTCCTCGAAGTTCGCTTAGCTACCGTCGTTAAGACCTGCCTGCTGGTCAAATTTACGCAATGCCACTCTCTAAAGGAATCCTTTCATTGTCGTCTAGCTGCACAGACGACATGGAATCATTCAAAACTAATGACCGACTCTTCACTCAAGGACCCCTACAAGTAACCAACAATTCACTCTACCCCCCCGTTTTTCCATTCTGAAGTCCGAAACGTTCGTTCCTTGTGAAAAGACGGACAATTTCGTCACCTCACTCTCTACTGAAGCACTGAAGAGACATCTATGAGGAACAACAAAACACCTGGCACATGTGTAATTAATCAACATGTCGTTCTTCTCTGAACCATTCACTATACAAAAGTCTCGTGCCCCAAACATCAAGTATGCCTGGTGAATCACCGCTTCACTTCATCAGCTCGCCAAGTTCTTGAGTTCATCAAGCCTCTACGTTTTCACCTTCGGTAACAAGGCTAAATATACTATCCACCTATCTAGTAGCAGCTTCAAAAAGTTTCGGAAAATGGCTCATTGCTAAGCTGCCTCCTCAGTTACTCCTATAACGCCCATAGTGTTCAAACCAACCCACTGATGTGACCTAACCTGCTTCTGCCAAGCTACTCAAGATTCAAGAGCTTCAACTACCAAAGTTCGATGCAACAGTCCCTTCTATTCTTTTTCTCAAGGGGTCTGCCCCACGAATCGTCTTAGGCTACTGGTTAAGGCCCGCTGGCTCTATAACTCTGACTAAGAACACTACTTCTCCAGAGCTAGTCTCATCAGTCCCGTCTCCCCTCTCATCCCATTGGATCTTACCTTAACTTATAGCTTTGCTTTGCATTACGCTTCACGACTCAGTCACACGACACTCAGTTCAATTCACGGAGTTCACTACCATTATCACAAGATAGGGCACATGGCATCTGCCTGAAAAGAAGAGGCCACGATGCTCCATGAACACGACGGAGACTCGGATTTGGGAAATGTGGGCGCAATACTATGGAAGAAGTTGCTAGACCACTCCGTGTCCTTCAGATGAAGAGGAAGATCCTGCTCACATTGTAGCAGATCAGACAGTTTCCACCAACCATGGATCCAGCGAAATAGAAAAAGGGGAGGAAATAAACCACCCCACCCCCCGAAAACCAAGAAGGATGGATCCCTGTGGCGAAGATGGAAGAAGCGCCGCCGTCCAAAGAGCAGGAAATACATGCTCAACCGACTGGCAATTCAAGTAAGACCTTACGTGGGACCACGTAACCCCACTATGGCGTTGTTTCCATACCAGGAATTACACACAAACCTGCATTCAACTGTGAGGGGAGAACCAATATTGGACTCCTCTCAACAAAGAAATTACACATTGAAAAGAGTCAAAGGAAGACAGATCGCTCATATACCCTGAGGAACTGGAAACTCTCGGCAGAAGATCACCAAGTGTAGTGATGACGATACCCGCTGAATGAGCCCCATCAATTGCAGTAGCAGCACATCCCATGTGTTGTCAGCTCCAAGGCAAAGACGGCAGGAACGCAACCACCCGACAGGTCCTCTATTCAGCATGTAGGACCACTGCCATCCCCAGCTGGACCTCGGTTCTTGGGCAGGTACGAATGTCAGGACCTTCACAGCATAACCAGTTTTGCAGTTTAAAGTGTCGAGCGTTGATGGACACCTTGGTGCACACTGTCCTAAAGAGTTAAAAAAAAAAAAAAAAAATTTCCCCCCCCCCTGCAGTGTCTGCAGCCCAGACGACCACCAACGAGGAATGCATCACCAAGCTGAAAAATGCATCGCCACCAACTCCAACAATGCCCGAACTGCAGGCAGAAACACAAATGCCAGTAATCCACGAAGCCCCGAGATGCTCGCCAGAATTCAAGTAAGTCTGGAAGACGCCAAAACTCGGCAACAGGCACAACGGAGCATCACTCTCGAGCAGACGATGGGTGCAGGAGAACCCTGTATAGACCGCAGATCTCTCAGCAAGCTTAACCCATGTCAATTCCCAGAAATTCCAACCCCGAAGCCACAAACCAGCGTCAAGGTCAAGAACCTCGGAGCACCCCTAACCTCAACTAAGAAACAGAAACAAGTGGAAAGAGGAGGCATCAACATGGTACATCTGGTTCATGCGATCAGCAAGGCGGCACTAAACGAGCCCCCACCGGCCATAGCACGACAACGCAGGCACTCCTTACCCTTCCACAGGCGCTTTGCAGGCTCAACTGGGCACCTCACACCATCAGATCCCGTCCTATCCCAACCTGGTTATACAGCAACAGACCACGGTACATACAATTAAAGAATTCCAACCCTCAGCAGTCCCTACAACCACAACAGCCCAGATAAAATCCACTGTTTCGAACCCAACCCCAAAGCAGGCCCCTCACTAGGTAGGATCTCGTAACACCTCATCAAGGTGTTCACGGACCTTATTATCAACACAGTCCAACTCACGTAACAACGGAGGCGTATTCCGCAGATGTTCAGTACCTCGATGATAGTGTGCTTTACGTGACCGAGGAGAGACAGAGGATGCCATGAATTTGCAGGTTCTCAGAGCGTGCCAGGGCTCAGTCTCCAGCTCATGAAACAACAGCGATGGAATAACCCGGTACCAAATCACCACCACTCAGGGTCCACAAAAATATTTCGAACATTCAGGCCCGAGGGGCCAAACGTGCTAGCAGCCTCTGGCTGGATGCAAGTAATTCGGGATCAGGTTGACATCGTCTTGCTACAAAGAAACTGACTGGTCCCCGACGATCTACGCCCCAATACTAACCCTGTTTTACTGGTATTTTCGGCACAAGGACACGGGCGTTTTCTGCAGAGGAAGCAGCAGCTGTATTTGTATCCAATTACAGTTACCTCACTAGGTTTTATAGCCAACACCGTGGTACTGTCTGGGCGGAAGTCGAGGTAGCAGGCCATCCTTGCACACATACCCTGGGCTCCCAATTACCATCTATAACATTTACAAGAACCCCAGAGACACCCCTCGACATTACAGATCTCCTCGCACTATCACGCACTGAGTGGCATAATTGTGGGTGGAGATTTCAACGCTCATCACCCAATGCTGCACTCTCACTCAGCAACCAATGTCTGCTGGCAGACACACAGCAATGCTCCTACACGATATCCCAAGGTAAAGTTGCTAAACATGGAGACCCCACACACCTGGTTGGGGTGGCTGCTTCGAACTTACCTTCTGGTCAAGACACTCGCAGCAGGAGCCCCATGGGAACTCATCCTCACTTGCAGAGACCACTTTACATTGATCACCACCTTCAACATCAACAGGCCTCACCACAGTTGTGTCTGCCACCTAGATTGGACGCTAAATGAGGGCCAACTTGAACTTGTTCCAGGATTAATCTTCTTGACGAGGAGGTCCACATACCTCTATCTGAAGACTGAGATACGGCTGAACAGGAGCTAATAACTGTTTCTCATCCAGGCAGGCAAGTGCGCATTTTTCAAAGAATTCCGCAGGAAAAAAAAAGGACTCCACAAAGAGACTGGTTGGCTCTAACAACTACGAGGTGCGGGAGCAGAACCACCGCATCAATTCCTTTAGGAAGCTAGTACAGGCTACCCCTACGTCAGAGAACAGGAACACTCTGAGAGCCATTGTGCAGCAGCCCGCCTAGTCTCTCTCAGAGTAAAAACTGAGAAATGGCTGGAGTGGTGCCACATTCGGTCAACAACACCACCTTATCTGAGATATGGTGCAAGCTAAACATAGCGAACTGCCAAGAGCAAGCCGAGGCCCACCAGCACACCCAACCCATCCCAGAATCTGAGACCTAGTGAGGAGCTTTTCACTTCCATGGAAGCCTCCACGTCAGCTCCCACAGGACATCCAGAATATACAGACGGAATCCTCTGCCACAGCGCCAGCCTAACGATACAAGCTGCATGTGAGTCGGAAGATGTGACTGATGAAGACCTCATGGACTTTGAACACCGACGTGACACATAAAAACACAGGTTAACACTGCCCCTGGCATCGATGGTGTTACGTACTCCATGATTGCAGGGGGGCTGGGCCCAGAGTGGATGGTAAGCCATACTAACATCATTAACAAGTCGTGGAGGGCCGGACACTCCGAGCAACTTGGAAGAAAGCTGCATCCGTACATTCCAAGCCCAAGGACCCAGCAGTATGAGACCCATATCGCTGACCAGCTCTTTAGCGCAAGTACTGCGAGAAGATGGTTTTAAACCGCCTCCCAGTTAAACTTGGACCCACTCATCAATCACATATTTGGCTCGCCAAAGAGTGGGTACAGCAGAGTGCATAACCACGCTACTAAGACCAGATTGCTGTTAGTAACTAAAAACCTAGTATCGTTCCGTCTACCTCGACCTTGAGAAGGCATTTGAACTAGCCACTCAACATTAAAATCCAATTCAAGCAATACAAGCTCGGAAGGAATCAAGGACGCCTTCTGGCCTGGATAGAGTCCTAACCTTAGGGCAGGCAGGCCTGTTTAGCTTTCAGGACACTACTCTTCTTTAAATCCCTGAAAACTGCACGCCACAAGTGTGGGCTCATCCTACCCAGTTTTTTAACATCCTTATCAGGAACTTGTGACCTTCCCATTCATAAGTGGTTACCATCACTCTCAACTATGCTGTTGGATCTTGCACTAGTAGTGAATGGAAAAGGCAATTTAGAGCGACAGGCTCAGAGACCTTTGGACTTCTAATTACGCGGTGGGGGGTGGGGGGGGGGGGGGGAGTCTTGGCAAGGAACTTGGCCTCAATATCAGGGCCGAGAAATCTCTTGCAATGAGTTCAAGGACAGATCCTGTGAATAGATTACGTATTCAAGGATATATAACATGAGTGGACAGCGTCCTACCTGTACTTGGGAATTATACATATGATAAAAAGCTGACCTTCTGAACAGGCCGAGTAAGTCAGGTCCCGTGCTCTATTCAGACTCAACGCCATGAGGAGCCATGACGAGGCACTGTGTCATGGGCAGAACAAAGATGTACTTTTCGCTGTAATTATAAACAAGCTATAACGCTCACTCATAGTACTACGTTGCACCTGGCGCAAGCTCATCTCCCTTTCCCGCAGAGCAGGCAAAGGTGATGTCGTACAAACCAGGCGATAAAACTGTGCTTGGGTCCCCCATCTGACCAACACAGTATATCTCAATCTGAGCCCGCTTCCTTCCTTGGCTGACAGAGTAAGTTGTACATAACGCCCTGTAAAGTAAACCATATTCTGCACCGGCAGCAAGTACCCCACTAAGGAGACGGATATTGACAACCATTACACAGATCCCACACTCTTCACGGACTACCCTGCATTCGTTCGTTTTGAGCTGCTGTGGAAGAAGCAGCTTCCTATACAACCACTTCTTGAGAAGAATTGTGACCTTCCTGTTGCTGTGTTACCACCAACCACCTCCCCCTGCGCTCAGATCCAGCCGAGATGTTTGCATCATGCAACTACCCATCTTTCTAAGCGCCCCAGCAGTCAAGCACCCACATCGAACATGCTGAGACAAGCATGGCACTGGCAGAGGGAAGCACAAGGGTAGTTATTTCACATATGGTTTCTGTGCCCTGACAGGAAGAGAGCAGCAGATGGACCGATACCACAATGGTCCACCCAACGCAGTCGACTCCCTGACCACTGCATTATCCCTTCAATCTGAGCTGGTGGCGAATTCACGGCAATGTCCATGCCCGTACGACATCGGACACCGACCTGTCATACACTGTTGATCCACCCACGGCAATCAATGCCCTCTCCCATCCTCAACCACAGGACAATTTTCACCTCATCACATCGATCCTGAGCATAATGACAGCCTTAGAAGTTATCAGGGTAACAGTTCGACGTTGAACTGGATTCCCCACCATGCTGCATCTGGGAAATGAGGCACGGCAGATGATGCAGCCAAGGCAGCAACAGACAATCCACATGTTGGGATTCCTGTTCCCCATCAGCCTACGACCAGACCAAACTGGTGCTTGTGGCCAGAGCATGATACTTATGGGAAGGGTCTAGGTGATACCCATCTCAACAGTGGTACCGAGCAGCGACTCAGAGAGATCCACCTCCATATGATAGAAGCTGTCCAGTAGCGCATGTACCGCCATCCTTTGGCTTCGTTTGTGCTTTCCCACAGCCAAGATGATGGTAGACCAAGGCTGAGGAGGAGATGTGCCAGTACTGCCAGCACGTTAGTCCAGTCGGCCGCCTAACACACTAACTTCTGGAGTGCGAAAGTTACTGATACACATCCGCAGGTCAACTAGTACTGATATTTTCCCCACCCGAAGAGGAACCAGAGATAACTGCGGCCACACTAGTGTATCATGTGAGTCAACGAACCGACAAGCTGTTACCGTGATAACGACATATCCTCCTCCCTCTCATGGCCATAGTTAGAGTACATATGGTGTTGTCGCTTAAGAGACGCACACAGTTTGAACTGACCAGACGAGTAACATGAGCAGCATACGTCGCATCAATGTAGAAACTATTCTCCCTCGTGACCAGGACGGGTCACGCAAGTTTGAACCCGTCCCAGGATAGGGTTTCTTGGCAAACATTAAACATACTCTTCTGCTTGAATCCCCAACGAAGGGGTCCCTTTTTTGCACCTAACTAAAGGTTTGAGGGACGTTACCCATCTGTAATACCCTAGCTTCAATTTATGTCCGGGAATTTGTATTGATAAACCCACGGATGGCGAAAGTCTACAATAAAATACCCAATGTTGCAAATGTGTCTTAATTTCACTTTTCGGTATTATATACCATTCTTGCACAACTTGTCAGACACTGCAACACAGGGAAAATGTTCTAAAGACATTGATAACCTTCACGAAAGACAATACCTACAACAAACCCATCTCTTTGGGAAAGCCCTACTTCCCTGGGGAACCCCACTACCGTGAATTTCCCTCGTCTACTACACTGAGTTAGTATATAAGCGCCAGGCCCCCTTGATTCTGCTTCAAAATATCCACGACTCGGTGTTTCGCATTACCCCAAAGGGTTTGGGGGACTGATTCCTCATTGTATATAGTCCTACTGTTTTCAAGTTATGTCCGGGAAATTTTGTTTGAAAAGCCACTGGATGGCAAAACGTCTAAAATTTAAAGTACCCAGATGTTGCCATGTGCTTAATTTCATCTTGTCGGTATTATATCCCATTCTTGCACGACACCAGTCCCCCCCCGCCCCCCACTGGGTATTTTTGTCAACTCTTTTTAAAAGCTCCCCAAGGTCCAGCCTTATCCCCCTACGGGAAAGATTGTTCCAGCATCCAAACCTGTTAGAAAACCCAGTACTTACCTATGTTTTCAAATCTAAATTTATCCAACTTAAATCCTTTTTTTGGGTTTTTCCCTGGTTCAACCCCCCAGTGCTTTATTAATACCCTTTGTTTTGCCTTCAAACTCAGTGATACCCCCCTCATTCACTTCTCCAGAGAGTGGGTTTTAAGGTTTTAAGTCTTTTTTCATAGGGGAGATTCCTTAAATTAATCATTTAGTACCCTTCCTTTGTCCCCAAATAAATTTATATCCATTCTGTAGTAAGGAACCAAAATGGGGCATATCCAAATGGGCCTCACTATGAGTATAGAGCGTAAAATAACTTTTGGACTACTGTTACTAATACTTTTGAGAAAAAACCCAAGTAATCGTTAGCCTTTTTTTGCGCACACAAGCATGCTGTTTTGGTTTAGATTTCTGCTTCCCCATACCCCCAAGTTTTTTTACATTCTTAGATCAAGCTCACTTTCACCTAATTTATATTTTCGGGATTATTTTCATTACCAAGGGCTAGTATTTACACTTATCGACTTTGAACTTCTCCTTTTTTTTTCAGACCAAGACATTAATTTTCCAAATTCCGGGATTTCATTTTACCTCCCAGAAGAAACATGCGGGCCTTCTTTGTATCATCACAAATTTGCTCTGTCACCAATCCCCTTTATCAAGGGATTAATGGAAATTATGAAAAAAGAGAGGGCCTAAAACTATCCCTGTGGGGAAAGGGAATAGTGACAATCCCCCTTCGTTTAACCATTAAACGAAATCTCTGCTTTCTTTGGTAAGCCATGCCCCTACCATCTAAACTTTTCCTCCTGTACCATGAACTGCTATTTTCTTTAAAATCTCTTTTGAGGTACTCATGAGGCTTTAAATAAAATCCAAATAAACAATATATATTCTTTTTTCACTGCTACTGCCTCAAATGTTTTTTGAAGAACGTCAGTAAAAATTTGTCGGGAGGGAAAGACCTCTCTAACCATGCTGAGATTCTTTTTAATTATGCTCTTCAAGGGACTTCTAATAATGTCAATATAAAGATTTATAACTTTCCCCCTATAGATGTCGGTTTTTGGACGGTAATTTGAAGGAAGGATTTTCCCCTATTTGAAAATGGGGAACCCCCATTAGCCGTTTCCACAACTTTGGCAAAAACCCGTAAGGAGGATGCATTAAACCACTCTTTTAAAGGCTGACAAGTTCCATCTTTTTCATTCCCTTTAAATACCCGGAAAAATAACCTTTTGGGCCCGGGGACTTATTTTTTCTTCTTTTTTATCTGTTTGATAACCCTGCCCGTGACGAAAATTGTCTTTTGAATTCGTCAGGGAAATGAAAAATTGGTTTAAATTTTTGAAATTTTATTTATGCTTCCTGTGAAAAATTGACAAAAAAATAGCATTAAAAATGGAACACATTTTCCCTTCGTTATCCGTCGCTGTCCCCTTCACAATTTTTAGAGGTCCTACTTTTTCCTTCCCCTTTGCCATACACTTGAAAGAAGCCCTTCGGATTGGTCTTTGATTCATTAGAACCTAATTTTTATATCACGTTTAGCCTTTCAATCCTCTTTTTTTATTCCTTTTAAGCAACTATTGGTCATAAGGTTAACCCTCTTCTTCTGATGAGCCCATAAATTCCCCTTTTCTCCCCTTAGCCCCCGTTGACCCATTTGGGGTCGTTATTATTAACCTGATTTTCTCCGGGGGAAAGTAATACCTGAGCCGGGTGTACAGTATTAAGAAAAATAAAAAGGGAACCCCTTTCGTAATTTTATAGATCATCGCAATAGAATCAATTAGATAACCCCAATCGAGATTTGACAGGTTTCCCTAAGCCATTAAATGGGCAGAACGAAAATAGGGGTTTTTTAAACCCTATTATATTTTGTATTCCAGTTAAGCTAAAAGTGAGGATTTTTTGATCACTTGCGCCAAGCTCTTCAGTGATCCCCAATTATTTACGAGGGGTTCCTTATTTGAAAAACTAGGTCTAAAAATTATTACCCCTGGTAGGCTCTGTTACACACTGCTTCAAAACAGCCCTGAATGTTTCCAAAAAAAGTCACTGACCCCGTTTACCGATCAAAAATTTCCAGTAAATTTGACTAAAGTTAAAACCCCCTACTATCACTATGCTTTTGTGTCTAAACCCTAAAAATTTCGTCCCAAAAAAGTCCCCCTCTGTCGTGTTCCAACCTGGAGGGGGTTATTACCCCAGAATTATTTTTTTTCTTGCCTTCTACAAACTCTACCCAGATCGTTACGTTCCATCATTTTAATAACCCGTTTTTATCAACAGTTAAATTCCCCGAACATATATTGCAACCCTTCCCCTTTCCCCTTTAAATTTTTCAATGGAACAACTAAACCCTTGAAAATTACACCGCAACATATCCCGATCATTAAATCATACCAGGTTTCAGTTAAGCAATACATCAAAATTCCCACACGTCTACCAAACGTATTCATTAACTTTTTCTTGCCGTTGGGCTGTTAGAATAAAAAACCCTCATATTTTTTTTTCGCACTTTTTCCCATTCTTTTTTTTTTTACACAATTTCTGAAATTATATTACCCAAGTTTTTTCCAGACAGTTTTATAAGATTTTTAAAATCGAGCATAAGTCAATATACCTACTCATTATTTATCATTTCAGACCCATACCTCTAACTAATCCAGTTTAAAATCCCCCAACCCCTCACTGAGTAGAAGAAAACTCACATCTCCCCCGGAAAATGAACCCATCCCCGGGAACACCATTTCGGCCCTAAAAGTTGCCCAGTTGCAATGAATGGTACGCATTACCCTTTCAGTGTTTATCCAGCCAACAATTAATACAATTGCTCGGGGCAACCATTCATTTCCCCCACCCTCTTGGCAAAATGCCACATATAAAGGGGGGCCCCCCCTTTTTTCTAATTATTCTATAGATGTCCTGAACTTTCAACTAAAACCCCACTTCTAAAGCTTGCCTACATCATTTCCCCCAGCACGAGGCAAAAATGGATTGATCCCCTTACTGTTTAGAGTTGTCAAGCCCCTAACAATGTCCTCCATCCCAGCCCCAGGAAAGGAAACCCCGTCCCTACTCCTTCCTTCAAGCAGAAGCCCATCCAGTATCTAAAACCTGAAAAATCCCCAAAACAGAAAAATTTTTACCTTGAGAAAGTTAAGACACTTTTGCAACATCGGTTTTTTTATTGTAACGTTTCGCCATCCAGGGGCTTTA
>NC_069408.1:5374989-5411494 GCF_026875155.1 Cherax quadricarinatus | reverse complement strand
CCACCCCCCCTCACCAGGTTTTTTTGTGACCAACCACCCACTCATGGGTATGTTGTGCCCACCACCCACATCAGGGGTAAGGTTGTGACCCCCATCCTCACCTGTGTATGTTGTGGCCACCACCCAACACCATGTGTATGTTGTGACCACCACCCTCACCATGTGTATGTTGTGACCACCACCCACATCATGGTACGTTGTGACCACCACCCCCACCATGGGTATGTGTAAAGGCCACCCTCACCATGTGCATGTTGTGACCACCACCCCACCATGGGTATGTTGTGACCACCCACAGCATGGGTATGGCTCTGACCACCACCCACACCATGGGTTATGGTGTTACCCCACCCTCACGATGTGTATGTTGTGGCCACCACCCCACACCATGTTATGTTGTGACACCATCCTCACCATGTGTATGTTGTGACCACCACCATCACCATGTGTATGTTGTGACCACCACCCACAACATGGTATGCTTGTGACCCCCACCCCCACCATGGTATGTTGTAAAGACCACATTCACCTTGTGTATGTTGTGACCACCCCACCATGGGTATGTTGCGACCCACCACCCACACCATGGGTATGTTGTGACCCCCACCCTCACCATTTGTATGTTGTGGCCACCACCCACACCATGTGTATGCTGTGACCACCCTCACCATGTGTATGTTGTGATCACCACCCTCACCATGGGCATGTTGTGACCACCCCCACCATGGGTATATTGTAAAGACCACCCTCACCATGTGTATGTTGTGACTACCACCCTCACCATGGGTATGTTGTGATCACCAACCGCACAATGGGTATGTTGTGACCACCCACACCATGGATAGAGGTTGCATGAAGAAGATATTTACCTAATCTGTTTGTGTCTCTGGCTCCGTTATCATTTATTCTGAGCCTCTTCTGGAGGCATTCTTCAATGTGCTGATATATATTTCCACCTGTTCCACAACCATCCTCACCTACCAAAGAAAAAATCAGCTTATTAAACTGAAATCGTTCGTGCATCGGAGTCAAATACTTCAAGTTTCCAGTTTTGGTGGAAGTAAATGGTATAAAATACCGACACAATGGAAATATAAACACATATGCAGCATAATGTGATCCTTTATTGACAACGTTTTGCCCACACAATGAGCTTTTTCAAGTCACAAACAGATGTTCGCCAGGACCGTAGTCCTGGCGCGGGTCTCAGTCTTGCGATGACCGGTCTCTGGCTCCCGAGCGAGAAAGGTTCCACAATGATGCGACGTATGCTGGTCAAGCACTCTTCTGGTCAGTTCAACTGGTGCATCTCATAAGCGACAACACCATATGTACTCCTAACTGTGGATACTAGCGAGGAGGAGGATATATCGTTATCATGGGCAACAGCTTGTCTTGTTCATTGACCCCATGGTACAGTAGTGTGGCCGCAGTCACCTCTGGGTCCTCTTCGGGAGGGAATATCAGCCCTAGTTGCCTGCGGAGTGTCTCAGTAACTTCGCACTCCAGAATATAATGTGTTAGGGGGCGCTGGCCAACGTGCTGGCAGTACTGGCATATCTCCTCCTCAGCCTTGTCTACCATCATCTTGGCTGTGGGAAAGCCCAAACGAAGCCGATGGATGGCTATACTCTGCGCTCTGGACTAGCTTTTATCATATGGAGGTGGATCTCTCTGAGTCGCTGCTCGGTACCACTGTCGAGATGGGGTATCACCTAAGACCTCCCCCATAAGTTTCATGGCTCTGGCAGCCACCAGTTTGGTCTGTCGTAGGCTGATGGGGACAGTAATCCCAACATGTGGATAGTCTGTTGCTGCCTTGGCTGCATCATCTGCCGCCTCATTTCCCCCGGATGCCAGCATGGCTGGGGATCCAGTTCAATGTCGATCTGTTACCCTGAACTTTTAAGGCTGTCATTATGCTCAGGATCGATGTGATGAGGTGAACATTGTCCTGTGGTTGAGGATGGGAGAGGGCATTGATTGCAGAGGTGGGATCAACATGTATGACAGGTCGGAGTCGATGTTGTAGGGCATGTGACAATGCCTGCTGAATCGCCACCAGCTCAGCTTGAAGAATCGTGCAGTGGTCAGGGAGTCGCCAGCCTTGTGTGTGACCATTGTGGTACAGTCCAGCTGCTGCTCTCTTTCTGTCAGGGTCGACAGAACCATCTGTGAAATGCACTGCACATGTTCCTCCCTCTGCTAGTGCCATGCTTGTCTCAGCATGATTGCTGAGGGTGTCTTGACTGCAGAGACGCTTAGAGATGGGAAGTTGCATGACGCAAACATCGGCTGGATCTGGGCGCCAGAGAGGCGGTGGATGGTACCCAGCAACAGTATGTATATATAATGTTCGCCAAGACCGTAGTCCTGGTACGGGTCTCAATCTTGCGATGACCCGTCTCTGGCTCCCGAAGGAGAATGGTTTCTACAATGATGCGATGTATGCTGCTCAAGCACTCTCCTGGTCAGTTCAACTGGTGCATCTCATAAGCGACAACACCATATGTACTCCTAACTGTGGACACTAGCGAGGAGGAGGATATATCGTTATCATGGGTAACAGCTTGTCTTGTTCGTTGACCCCATGGTACATAGTGTGGCCGCAGTCACCTCTGGGTCCTCTTCGGGGGGGGGAATATCAGTCCTAGTTGCCTGCAGAGTGTCTCAGTAACTTCGCACTCCAGAAGATAGCGTGTTAGGTGGCGCTGGCCAACGTGCTGGCAGTACTGGCACATCTCCTCCTCAGCCTTGTCTACTATTATCTTGGCTGTGGGATAGCCCAAACGAAGCCGATGGATGGCTATACTCTGCGCTCTGGACTAGCTTTTATCATATGGAGGTGGATCTCTCTGAGTCGCTGCTCGGTGCCACTGTTGAGATGGGGTATCACCTAAGACCTCCCCCATAAGTTTCATGGCTCTGGCAGCCACCAGTTTGGTCTGTCGTAGGCTGATGGAGACAGTAATCCCAACATGTGGATAGTCTGTTGCGGCCTTGGCTGCATCATCTGCCGCCTCATTTCCCCCGGATGCCAGCATGGCTGGGGATCCAGTTCAATGTCGATCTGTTACCCTGAACTTCTAAGGCTGTCATTATGCTCAGGATCGATGTGATGAGGTGAACATTGTCCTGTGGTTGAGGATGGGAGAGGGCATTGATTGCAGAGGTGGGATCAACATGTATGACAGGTCGGAGTCGATGTTGTAGGGCATGTGACAATGCCTGCTGAATCGCCACCAGCTCAGTTTGAAGGATCGTGCAGTGATCAGGGAGTCGCCAGCCTTGTGTGTGACCATTGTGGTACAGTCCAGCTGCTGCTCTCTTTCTGTCAGGGTCGACAGAACCATCTGTGAAATGCACTGCACATGTTCCTCCCTCTGCTAGTGCCATGCTTGTCTCAGCATGATTGCTGAGGGTGTCTTGACTTCAGAGACGCTTAGAGATGGGAAGTTGCATGACGCAAACATCGGCTGGATCTGGGCGCCAGAGAGGTGGTGGATGGTACCCAGCAACAGTATGTATATATAATGTTCGCCAAGACCGTAGTCCTGGTACGAGTCTCAATCTTGCGATGACCCGTCTCTGGCTCCCGAAGGAGAATGGTTTCTACAATGATGAGATGTATGCTGCTCAAGCACTCTTCTGGTCAGTTCAACTGGTGCATCTCATAAGCGACAACACCGTATGTACTCCTAACTGTGGACACTAACGAGGAGGATATGTCGTTATCACGGGTAATAGCTTGTCTGGTTCGTTGACTGAATGGTACACTTGTGTGGCCGCAGTCATCTCTGGGTCCTCTTCGGGAGGGAATGTCAGTCCTAGTTGCCTGCGGAGTGTTTCAGTAACTTCGCACCCCAGAAGATAGTGTGTTAGGGGGCGCAGGACAACGTGCTGACAGTACTGGCACATCTACTCCTCAGCCTTGTCTACCATCATCTTGGCTGTGGGAAAGCCCAAACGAAGCCGATGGATGGCAGTACAATGCGCTCTGGACCAGCTTCTATCATATGGAGGGGGTTCTCCCTGAGTCGCTGCTCGGTACCACTGTTGAGAAGGGGTATCACCTAAGACCTCCCCCATAATTTTATTGGCTCTGGCAGCCACCAGTTCGGTCTGTCATAGGATGATGGGGAAAGTGATCCCAACATGCGGATAGTCTGTTGCTGCCTTGGCTGCATCATCTGCCGCCTCATTTCCCCAGATGCCAGCATGGCTGGAGATCCAGCTCAATGTCGATCTGTTACCCTGAACTTCTAAGGCTGTCATTATGCTCAGGATCGATGTGATGAGGCGAACATTGTCCTGTGGTTGAGGATGGGAGAGGGCATTGATTGCAGAGGTGGAATCAACATGTATGACAGGTCGGAGTCGATGTCGTAGGGCATGTGACAATGCCTGCTGAATCACCACCAGCTCAGCTTGAAGGATCGTGCAGTGGTCAGTGTGTGACCATTGTGGTACAGTCCAGTTGCTGCTCTCTTCCTGTCAGGGTCGACAGAACCATCTGTGAAATACATGTGCCTCCCTGTGCCAGTACCATGCTTGTCTCAGCATGATTGCTGAGGGTGTCTTGACTGCAGAGACGCTTAGAGATGGGTAGTTGCGTGATGCAAACATAGGATGGACCTGGGTGCCAGGAAGGTGGTGGATGATACCCAGCAACAGGATGATCACAACTCTTCTCAAGGAGTAGTTGTATAGGCAGCAGCTTCTGCCCAGCAGCACAAAACGAACGAATCCAGGAGTAGTCTGCGAAGTGTGTGGGATCTTGTGTCATGGTTGTCAATATCCGTCTCCTTAGTGGGTACCTTGCTGCCGGTGCACAATCGTGGATACTTTGCAGGCGTTTATGTATCTTACTCTGTCAGCCAAGGAAGGAAGCCGGGTCTCAGATCTGAGACATGCTGTGTAGGTCCAGATGGGGGCCCCAAGCATAGTTCTTATCTGCTGGTTTTGTACGACCTCCACCCTTTGCCTGCTCTGCGGGAAGAGATGAGCTAACGCCGGTGCACCGTAGTCAATGAGCGAGCGTATAGCTTGTATATACTACAAGGGAAATATATCTTTGCTCGCCCCTACACGGTGCCTCGTCATGCTCTCATGGCGTTGAGTCTGAGTAGAGCACGGGACCTGACATACTCGGCCTGTTTTTGAAAGGTTTAGCTTTTATCAATGTAATTCCCAAGTACAGGTAGGAGCCTGTCCCACTCAAGTTCTAATCCGGGAAAAACGTAATCTATTCAAGGATCTGGTCCCTTGAACATCATTGCAAGAGATTTCTCGGCCGAGATCTTGAGGCCTAGTTCCTTGTAAGACTGCGTAATTAGGTCCAAATCTTTCTGGGCCTTTCGCTCGAAATTACCTTTCCCATTAACTACGAGGGCAAGATCATCAGCATAGCTGAGAAGCTGCGCACCACTATGAGAGGGAAGGCTCACAAGTTCCTGCATAAGGACGTTAAACAGGGTAGAACTGAGTACACCTCCTTGTGGCGTGCCGTTTTCCAGGGTTTTAAAGGAAGAGTAGTGTCCCTAAAAGCTGACATAGGCCTGTCTGTCCCTAAGGTAGGACTCTATCCAGGCCAGGAGGCGTCCTTTGATTCCCTTCCGAGCTAGTATTGCTAGAATTGCTGTGGGGCTGGCTAGCTCAAATACCTTCTCAAGGTCGAGGTAGACGACGATACTAGTCTTTTTTGTTACTATCAGCAATCTGGCTTAGTAGGGTGGTTATTCACTCTGTTGTACCCACCCCTTTGGTGAAGCCAAATATGTGATAATGAGGGGGTCCAAGTTTCCATAGGAGGCGGTTTAACACCATCCTCTCAGCAGTCTTAGCTAAACAGCTTGTCAGCGATATGGGTCTCATACTGCCTGGGTCCTTGGGCTTTGGAATTGGTACGATGGTGGCCTTGTTCCAAGCTGCTGGGAGTGTCCCGGACCTCCACAACTTGTTTATGACGTCTAGTATTGCCTCTCATCCACTCTGCCCAGCCCGTGCAATCATGGAGTACGTAACACCATCGATGCCAGGGGCAGTGTCACCTGTGTTCTTAATGGCACGTCGGAGTTCCAAGTCCATGAGGTCTTCATCAGTCACATCTTCCGACTCACATGCAGCTTGTATCGTTAACTGGCGTTATGGCACAACATCTGTCTGTATATTCCGGATGTCCTGTGGGAGCTGAGTGGAGGCTCCCATGGAAGTAAAAAGCTCCACTAGTTTCTCAGCTTCCTGGGATGGGTTCGGGTGTGCTGGAGGCCTGCTCTTGGCAGTTGCTATGTTGAGCTTGCCCCATATCTCAGATAATGTGGTGTGATGCCCGAATGTTGAGCACCACTCCAGTCATTTCTTAGTTTTTACTCTGAGAGAGACTCTGCGGACATGCTGCACAATGGCTCTCAGAGTATTCCTGTTCTCTGCCGTAGGGTTACGCCTGTATAGCTTCCTAAAGGAGCTGATGCAGTGGTTCTGCTCCCGCACCTCGTCGTTGTAGAACCACCAGTCACTTTTGTGAGCGCTTCCTGCGGACTTCTTTGGAATTGCGCACTCTGCTGCCTGAATAAGAACAGTGATTAGCTCCTGTTCAGCCGTATCACAGTCTTCGGATAGAGTGTATGTGGACCACCATTCATGAAGATAATCCTGGAACACCTTCCAGTTGGCCCTCTTTACGTCCCATCTAGGAGGCAGCACAACTGTGGGAGGCCTGTTGATGTTGAAGATGGTGATCACTGCAAAATGGTCAATGACAAGGTGAGGATGAGTTTCCCATGTGGCTCCTGCTGCGAGTTGTCTTGACCCGAAGGTAAGGTCGAGGCAGCCACCCAACAGGTGTGTGGGATCTCCATCGTTTAGCAACTTTACCTCTGAAATATCGTGTAGGAACATTGGTATGTGTCTGCCAGCAGCATTGGTTGCAGAGTGAGAGTGCAGCATTGGGTGATGTGCGTTGAAATCTCCACCCACAATAATACACTCAGTGCGTGCTAGCGCGAGGAGCTCTGCAATGTCGAGGGTGTGTCTTGGGTTCTTGTAGATGTTATAGATGGTAATGGGGCCCCAGGTATGTGTGCAAGGATGGCCTGTACCTCGACATCCGCCCCACCGTCCACAGGGTTGACTATAACCTCGTGAGTTATTGTACTGGATACAAAATACAGCTGTGCCCTGCAGTGAACGCCGCGTCCATGTGGCCGAAAATACCCAGTAAAACCGGGTAGTCTTGGGCAGATAGTCGGGACAGTCAGAGTTTCTTGTAGCAAGACGATGTCAACCCGATCCCGAATTACTGCAGCAACAGAACGAACGAACGAACAAGTTCAGGTAAGATCCCAAATGGGATGAGTGGGGAAGACGGGACAGCCGAAGAATAGCGCTGGAGAGGAGTGTACTTAGTCGTAGAAATAGAGCCAGGGCTTAACCCAGCAGCGAAGGCTCTTCTGTTGGGACTCCGGTGGGGTGAGCGGGGAGGAGGGGACAGGCGAAGTTTAGCGCTAGAGAGGAGTGTAGAACTGAGCCATGTCTTAACCCAAATGCTAAGGCGAACGTGGGTCAGAGAATGGTACCTGTCATAGAAGGTACCTGTCAGAGAAACCAAGGCTATTTGTAAATAGGGTTAGGAGCAGGATCATGCAAGGAGTAGAAAAGGTTGTGTTGGTTTGTGGGTCTGCGAATGTCTTCGTCAGGGAGAGAGGTCCAGTAGTCATGTCGTGTCTCAAGTTTGTCTATCTGTCTGTCATTGAGCGTCTTCCAGTACAGATTCAGAGCAGGGATGTCTAATTCGGCATGGAGAGACTCGGGAAATATAAACACATATGCAGTATAATGTGATCCTTTATTGACGACGTTTCGCCCACACAGTGGGCTTTTTTAAGTCACAAACAGATCTACCTGGGGTGTATGTATAATGTTCGCCAAGACCGTAGTCCTGGCACGGGTCTCAATCTTGCGATGACCCGTCTCTGGCTCCCGAGGGAGCCAGATATATGCGACATATGCTGCTCAAGCACTCTTCTGGTCAGTTCAACTGGTGCATCTCATAAGTGACAATACCATATGTACTCCTAACTTTGGACACTAGCGAGGAGGAGGATATGTCGTTATCACAGGTAACAGCTTGTCTGGTTCGTTGACTCCATGGTACACTAGTGTGGCCGCAGTCATCTCTGGGTCCTCTTCGGGAGGGAATATCACTCCTAGTTGCCTGCGGAGTGTCTCAGTAACTTCGTACCTGGGGTGTTGTTGTTAAAGATTCGCCGGTATTCTCCCGGCCTGGGCCCTTCCAAGTTGTGGCCCGGCACTGGCTCCCTGTCTAGGGAGTGTCTGAGACCTAAGTCTCCCATAGGAGGAGGCACAAGTACCCCCCTCATCTTGTGAGCTACAAACTCGGGCACTGGCACCAACCCTGCCCTAGAAGGGCAAGGCATGGTGTCGATCGTGCTAGCGCTGTGCTCTCCTGTGTGGGGTGTTCATTTTCATTCATGTTGATTCGCTGGTACTTCCCCGGGTGGGGGGTGACGATCATCTTCTTTCTTGGCCCTCCGGTTGGAGGGTGTCGTCTTCTTCTATCTTGCGCTGACTTCCCCAAAGAGAAGCGCAGTCGGGCAGAGGCAGCAGTTACAGGGTCGATTGGAGCCACACCCCAGCTTTAGCAGACAGCAAAGTGCTGGGTGAATGGTCATGGATAGTCGTGCTAGACGAGGGTACCATCTTCAAGGTCCCCATTCTGAAGCATCCTGAATTTCCTCTTTGAGGTGTACTCGACTTCCACAAGGTGTTGGGTGTTGGCAGTGAGTAGTCTGGTCATGTCTGCAGTGGTGTATGTAACCGTTTGGTCGTACGTATACTTGACTGTTCCGTCCTGGAGGTGCTGATGGATTTCTGAAGACAGCATTGTGTTCTTATACTGCTTGGTTGTGTAGAAGTATACACCCTTCAGATATCGGACTTGTGGTGCAGCAGTGTCAGTGGCAGTGGCACCGTGAGGTGCATCTTGTGTTTTTGCTTTCTTGGCTGGTGGCTGAACTGGTGAAGGCGAGATTTCCGACTGGACAGTTGCTCTAGCAGTGGATGCAAGTGGTAGTGGACTCTCATTGGTGGGTTTGCCGACGTCTCAGTGGTCTCTGTTTGGGTCCATCTCTGTGTCTAGTGGAGGTTTGTGACAGGCGGGGGCACGGTGATGCGGGTAATATTTGCAGTAGATTTTAGGATCTCAGTGGAAGGTGGTGATGCAGGGAATGTGAGGCCAGGCATATTATTTAGTTTGAAAAGTTCATTGATGGTGGTGTTGAAGGAACCCGGCTCAGCTGCATTCTGTACATGAGCATACATAATGCAACAAAGAATCTTGGGGGAGTCGGCATAGGTGCTGGCAGGGGAAATGGTGGGAGCACTTGCGTGGCCCGTAGTATCTTGGTAGTGTTGCTTGAAGCTTGGCGATAGCAAATATGTGGTTTTCTTGTGGGTTGGGTTTCTTTTGTTTTTTGTTGTTGTTTCTTGAGTATGTCTCTTCTGTAGGGCACCTGGCAGCAAGATATGGTGGTCATTCTTGCAGTTTTAAGCATTTAGGTGGTGAAGCAGTAGTGCAATTCTTTAAGTCATGACCCTCACGGCCACAGGTGGAGCCAAAACTTCTTGTCCTTGGTAGGGCAATCATTTGTGGTGTGTAAGTATGAGTAACAATTATAGCACTGTGAGATATGAAAAATATTGTTTCATTCTATGGAACAATGCTCTTCCCCCAGACTGAGGGGCGACCACCTCAAAACTTTAAAGGGTGATGGGCTGATTACATCGTCTTCAAGTATTTCTGCTTCTATCAACTTTTCTGTACTCGACTGAAGAAGCCTACTGTGTAGGCGAAACGTTTTGAAATAAAGATACCTAACTGTTGCATATGTGTCTTACCTAACAACCTGTCGGTATTTTATACCATTTTAATGTTCAATCTGTCAGACACTGCAACACAAGGGTATCTTGGTACAGACCTACAATCAACTTCGACAACCTCTACTAGTGAGAACGGCTGGATTTGAGAGGGACCTGACCTCCCAACATCTGAGTTCTTACCTCTTCTAGTGACCTACGTCTCACCTGTTGACGCTATATTAAGCTCCATCCTGTCACTTCATCTCCATATTGTTTCATTCTATGGAACAATGCTCTTCTCCAGACTGAGGGACTGACCACCTCAAAACTTTAAGGGGGATGGACTGATTACATCGTCTTCAAGTATCTTCTGCTTCTATCAACTTTTCTGTACTCGACTGAAGAAGCCTACTGTGTAGGCGAAACGTTTCGAAATAAAGATACCTAACTGTTGCATATGTGTCTTACCTAACAAACTGTGAGATATGTTGGAATTTCTCTGCTTCGATGAAGGCTGGGTTGATGTGGAAGTAGTGAATAGCCAGGCCCTCAGCGAGAGCTCTGGCTGCCATGTTGACGTCACTGAAGGTGACCTTCAGCATGGATGAAGCATTAGGTATTTTAGTAATGAAGTCCACCTTGGCCCAAGGGTTCTTTGCTTCGATAGATGACTTGATTTCTTCAGTGGCCTGTACAGTGATAAGGTTGTCGAGTCGCTTGAGGAACACAGTTCTCCTGGCCCTCAGTGCTGGGGAAGTCAAGACAAGAAATCCCTGGTCTCGTAGACTGGTAGTAGCAGTGGTGGTAAGTAGTTTCTCAGCCTCTGTGTCGTCTGTACAGACGACAACAAAGGCCTCTTTGAGCGATAAAATCGCATTACATTTGACTTGCAGCCTGCCACTAACGACAGCTGCAAGTGCTAGTTTGGACGACTCATTGGTTGTGCCACTCGCTGGTTTGATCTTACTCTGTTATGCATCGTGAGTAAGCAGTGCTCTGGTGTGTCCTGGGGTGGAAGGTACGCGAGTATTTATAGTCAGGTTCAGAATGCTGAGGTCAGGTGGAGAATGCTACATCTGATGATGTACCGAGTGGGGTTATAGACTCTAAAATCTTGGGTAGCTTGGAAAGGAGATTGGATAAGTTTGTGAGCAGACCTTCTGCAGTGTTCTTCCATTCCTATGTTCTTATGTGGGATAGCGATGGAGAAGTTTCTTCGCAAGTGGTTCCGCTATGTTATAGAAGCCATTATTCTGGTTGAAGTTGTCGGATATAGAAATAAGTGATGATTCCAGGATTCTTCGGTATTGAGTGTTGTCTTCTGTGGCGATAAGTCTTGAGTTTCTGTAGTTTATTAAGTGGTTGTGTGAATTACGGTGTTATACACAGGCATTCCTTGTATCGTCAGACCTGCTTGCGTATTGGTGTTCTGAAATACGTGTTTGGAGGTCCCTTGATGTTTCGCCCATGTATAATTTGTTGCAGTCTTCAACTACACCAACACACCAACATACCTACTAGCTGACATGAATGCCAAACACACAGCCTTTCATCACACCAGTAACAACCAACTTGGTCACCAATTACTCAACTTCACAAACCATAAACACCTAATTCATCTCGGCCCAGACTTCAACACCTTCTACAGCCACACTGGAAAGGGCCCAAACCGACACCCTTTTCGGGGAAAAACCGACCAGCTCCCCCTTTTCAAAAATAAAATCTCACCGGCCCCTGTTACGGGCTCTGATCCATCTAAACCCAATTCTTACACATTCCCCCAAAACCCTATCCTCATCCCGCCACACCTTCCTTCCCCCTACAAGAACGTTGACTGGGTTGCTTTAAACAACACATAGACAGTACAAACCTCACCAAATTAATACAACAAAAAACCCTATCCCCTGAATGGGACACTCAATTTGATTCCATCCAGGACACCATTAAAACAAGCAGCCAACATCACAGTACCAAAGAAAATCAAACCCCCCCTTTGTTATTCCTTTTTAAAACCCCCAAACAGGAAAGAGGGAAAAATAATTATCTGCTAACCCCCAATGGGTTCCTTTACCCAAAAACACACAGATTTTAAACAAGTCCGATTAGATCTCCCCTTTCCTTAAAAACAACTTCTAACACCAGACCCAAAACCCAACAATCCCCTTTGGGCACTTTTCATACAACAAGCAACAAAAAAACATATAAAAAACAATAAAGCCTTTGGAACTTTATCAAAAAAAACAGAGGGACAAATCCCACCAACAAATTCGACCACACCCACAACAACACACACAAAATTTAGCCCCCCAGGGTGTACAACATCTTCAAAAAACATTGGGAGAACATCTTCCATCATCACCCACCTCACCCAAAAAGTTATTCACACATTCAAACCATAGAACACTGGGAAAATTTCACCCCCAAAACAAAAACAAAATCAGATTTGCCACTTTCCCTCGGGGCTCTCTTCCTCCTCTCAAGAACTCGACCCCTCTTTCAAACCCAAAACGACATTAAAAATTTCCCTCAGGGCACCTTCCCCCTAAGGCCTTTTTCCCGGTTGTCCCCCCTCCCCCAAACCCCTATTATCCAAAAAAACCTTCCTGGCTTTTCATTACTGCCTACACCAAAAATTTCCCCAAAAGCCCCCCCTTGCCCCTGGGTACTTCCCTTCCCTCTTCAAAAGCTCTTTTGCTATCCTCCTTCCTAAATCCATAAAAGACCCTCTGATCCTAGAAACAAACGCCCCTACAGCCTCCCGAAAATTTTGGAAAACTCTTTTAAAACTAATCAACCCTTTGCCTTTGCAGATACCTGGAAAAACAAAATTTTTTACTTTCCTTAGCCAGTTTTGGTTAAAAAAACAAAGTTTCCCACAGGGTGTCATTAACATCATTCTCAAATGCAAACCACATAACACAAAACAAAAAAAAACAGGACCCGCCCCGGGTTTCAAAAGGCGTTTAAAAAGCTTTTGAAGGTTCTTTGTTTTCGATAATGACTTGATTTTTCAGTGGCCTGTAAGTGAAAGGGTTTTGTCGATCGTTTGACGAAACAGTTCTCCGGGCCCTCAGTGCTGGGAAGTCAAGCAGAATCCCTGGTCTCGTAGACTGGTAAGTAGCAGTGGTGGAAGTAGTTTCTAGCCTCTGTGTCGTCTGTACAGACGACAACAAAGGCCTCTTTGAGCGATAAAATCGCATTACATTTGACTTGCAGCCTGTCACTAACGACAGCTGCAAGTGCTAGTTTAGACGACTCATTGGTTGTGCCACTCGCTGGTTTGATCTTTACTCTGTTAGAGTAATGCATCTTGAGTAAGCAGTGCTCTGGTGTGTCCTGGGGTGGAAGGTACGCGAGTATTTATAGTCAGGTTCAGAATGCTGAGGTCAGGTGGAGAATGCTACATCTGATGATGTACCGAGTGGGATTATAGAGTCTAAAATCTTGGGTAGCTTGGAAAGGAGATTGGATAAGTTTGTGAGCAGACCTTCTGCAGTGTTCTTCCATTCCTATGTTCTTATGTGGGATAGCGATGGAGAAGTTTCTTCGCAAGTGGTTCCGCTATGTTATAGAAGCCATTATTCTGGTTGAAGTTGTCGGATATAGAAATAAGTGATGATTCCAGGATTCTTCGGTATTGAGTGTTGTCTTCTGTGGCGATAAGTCTTGAGTTTCTGTAGTTTATTAAGTGGTTGTGTGAATTACGGTGTTATACACCCACACTTACATCCCCATCACACAATCTGTCACTGTCCTTGGCGTTAATCTTGACTGCCTTCTTCGCTTACACTGTCATATTCACTCAAGGCATGCAATAGCTAGTAAGGCCCTTGCGGGCCTCTACAAGCTGAAACATGTCTCTCAACGCACCAAACTACACCTCTACAAATCCCTAATACGTCCTCTGATAACTTACTCTCCTCTAGCCCTCTCTCTTGCAGCAAAAATAAACTTACTTAAACTGCAGCGTGTCCAGAACAAGGCGCTGCGCTGGGTGCTTGATGTCAGATGGGAGGACTTCGCCATAAGCGAGTCTCTCCATGCCGAATCAGACATCCCTGCTCTGAATCTGTACTGGAAGACGCTCAGTGACAGACAGATAGACAAACTTGAGACACGACATGACTACTGGGCCTCTCTCCCTGACGAAGACATTCGCAGACCCACAAACCAACACAACCTTTTCTACTCCTTGCATGATCCTGCTCCTAACCCTATTTACAGATAATCTTGGATTCGCTGACAGGTACCTACTGTGACAGGTACCATTCTCTGACCCATGTACAAAGGAGGATGACAAAGATGATCCCATGTATCAGAAACCTTCCCTATGAGGATAGACTAAGGGCCCTGAAACTGCACTCTCTAGAAAGACGTAGAATTAGGGGGGATATGATTGAGGTGTATAAATGGAAGACAGGAATAAATAAAGGGGATGTAAATAGTGTGCTGAAAATATCTAGCCTAGACAGGACTCGCAGCAATGGTTTTAAGTTGGAAAAATTCAGATTCAGGAAGGATATAGGAAAGTACTGGTTTGGTAATAGAGTTGTGGATGAGTGGAACAAACTCCCAAGTACCGTTATAGAGGCCAGAACGTTGTGTAGCTTTAAAAATAGGTTGGATAAATACATGAGTAGATGTGGGTGGGTGTGAGTTAGACCTGATAGCTTGTGCTAACAGGTCGGTTGCCGTGTTCCTCCCTTAAGTCAATGTGACCTGACCTGACTAGGTTGGGTGCATTGGCTTAAGCCGGTAGGAGACTTGGACCTGCCTCGCATGGGCCAGTAGGCCTTCTGCAGTGTTCCTTCGTTCTTCTTCTTCTTATGTTAAGACATGGCTCAGTTCTACACTCCTCTCTAGCGCTAAACTTCGCCTGTCCCTTCCTCCCCGCTCACCCCACCGGAGTCCCAACAGAAGAGCCTGAATTTCTCTTCTCAATCTCTGTCCCACGATCGCCTTCGCTGCTGGGTTAAGCCCTGGCTCTATTTCTACGACTAAGAACACTCCTCTCCAGCGCTATTCTTCGTCTGTCCCGTCTTCCCCACTCATCCCATTTGGGATCTTACCTGAACTTGTTCGTTCGTTCGCTTCTGCTTCACCTGGTCAGTCGAGCTCTGTCCGATCACACAGTTGCTCTACACTCAAGAAGGCTCTCTTTGACCGCGCCGGGGTGGGGAATTTTTATTCTACAAACGTCACATCTTTTTCACAATGCTGTCGCATCGTGTGAAAATCAAGCCTGTGAATGGTGCAATAAACGACTCCTCGAAGTTAGCTTTAGCTACCGTCGTTAAGACCTGCCTGCTGGTCAAATTTACGGCAATCCACTCTCTGAAGGACTCCTTCATTGTCGTCTGCACAGACGACATGGAAGCATCAAAACTAATGGACGACTCTTCACTCAGGACCCTACAAACACAACAATTCACTCTATCCCCGTTTCCATTCTTGAAGTCGAAACGTTCGGTCTTTGTGAAAAGACTGGACAATATCGTCACCTCTCTCTCTACTGAAGCACTGAAGACATCTATTGAGGAACAAAACACCTGGGCACATGTGTAATTTATCAACATGTCGGTTCTCTGAACCATTCATCTACAAAAGTCTCGGTGCCGAAACAGTCAAGTATGCCTGTGAATCACCGCTTCACTTCACACTCGCCCAAGTTCTTGAGTTCATCAAGCCTCTACGTTTCACCTTCGGTAACAAGGCTAAATTATACCACCTATCTAGGAGCAGCTTCAAAAAGTTCGAAAATGGCTCCATTGCTAAGCTGCCTCCTCAGTTACTCCTATAACTCCCATATGTGTTCTACCCTCTGATGTGACCTAACCTGCTGCCAGCTACTCAAGATTCAAGACTTCAACTACCACAAGTTCGATGCAACAGTCCCTGCTATTCTTGTTCTCAAGTCTGCCCCACGATCGTCTTAGCTACTGGGTTAAGCCCTGGCTCTATTTCTCTGACTAAGAACACTTCTCTCCAGAGCTATTCTTCATCTGTCCCGTCTTCCCCGCTCATCCCATTGGGATCTTACCTGAACTTATTTGCTTTGCTTTGCTTCTGCTTCACGACTCAGCTCACACACTCAGTTCACGGAGTTCACTACCTTATCACAAGATAGGCACATGGCTTCTGCCGAAAAGAAGAGGCCACGATGCTCCATGAACACGACGGAGGACTCGGATTTGGAAATGTGGGGCGCAATTCTAGCGAAGAAGTTGCGAGACCACTCCGTGTCTTCAGAGGAAGAGGAAGATCCTGCTCACATTGTAGCAGATCTGACAGTTCCAACCATGGAGCCAGCGAATATGGAAACAGGGGAGGAAATAAACACCCCACCCCCCGAAAACCAAGAAGGATGGATCCCTGTGGCGAAGAAGAAGAAGCGCCGTCCGTCCAAAGAGCAGGAAAAACAAGCTCAACCGACCTGGCAAATTCAAGGTGAAGTCTTACGGGGACCACGGAACCCACTATGGCGTTGTTTCATACCTGGAATTACGACACAACCTGAAGTTCAACTTGAGGGGAGAACCAATATTGACTCCTCTCAACAAAGAAATGTACACATTGAAAAGAGTCATGGAGACAGATCGCTCATTTACCCTGGAGGAACTGGACTCTCGGCAGAAGATCACCAAGGGTGTAGTGATGCGATAACCCGCTGATGATGCCATTCAAAGGGCAGTATAGCAGCTCTTCCCAGTGATGGTGTCGCTCAGGCAAAGGACGGCAGGAACGCACCAAAACCGACAGAGTCCTCATTCAGAATGTAGACCACTGCCATCCCAGCTGGACTCGGTTCTTGGGGCAGGGTACGATGTCAGGACCTTCACAGCAGAACCAGTTTGCTGTCTTTTTTAAGTGTCAGCGTTATGGACACCCTGGGTGCTCACTGTCGAACAGAGTAATCTGCAGTGTCTGCAGCCAGCACCACCCTACCGAGGAATGCATCACCAAGCTGAAAAATGCATCGCACCCAACTCCACAATGCCCGACTGCAGGCAGAACACATGCATGGAATCCTCGATGCCCGGGAGGCTCGCAGGAATTTCAAGGAGTCTGAAGACGCAAAACTCAGGCAACAGGCTACAACGCAGATCATCACTTCAGCAGACGATGGGTGCAGAGAAACACTGCTATACCGCAGATTTCAGAGCTTAACCAAGTCCTTGCCCAGAAATTCCAACCCTCGAAGGCCCTTTCAACCGGCGTCAAGGTCAAGACCTCCAGCACCCCTCCATCAGCGAAAGAAACAGAAACAAGAGGAAGAGGAGCTCAACAGGGTACATCTGGTCAATGCGATCAGAGGCGGCATTAAACGAGCCCACGGCATAGCACGAACAACGCAGGCACTCTTACCCGTCACTGGCGCTTTGCAGGCTCAACTGGGCACCTCACCATCAGATCCCGGATACCCAACCTGGTATCAGCAACGACCACGGTACATACAATAAAGATTTCCAACCCTCAGCAATCCCTACAGACCACAACAGCCAGATAATATCCACTGTTTCGACCCAACGCCCCAAAGCAGGCCCTCACTAGGGAGGATCTCGTAACATCATCAAGGTGTTCACGGACCTTATTTGAACACAGTCAACTCCCACGGAACACAGAGCGATTCCGGCAGGATGGACAGTACGTCCTGAGAGTGTGCTTTCTGACCGAGGATGGAGACAGTGGATGCCAGGAATTTGCAGGTTCTCAGAGCGGCAGGGCCAGTCTCAGGCTCAGGAAACAACAGCGATGGAATAACCTCCGGTACCAAAATAACACCCTCAGGGGTCCTACATTCGAACATTCAGGGCCCGAGGAGGCAAACGTGCTGCACCTCTTGCTGGAGGCAGTAATTGGGGATCAGGTAGACATCGTCTGGCTACAATGAAACTGACTGTTCCCGACGATCTGCCCAATACTACCCTGGTTTTACTGGGTATTTTCGGCACATGGACACGGGCGTTTTGCAGAGGCACATGCTGTATTTGTATCCAATACATTACTCACGAGGTTGCATAAGCCAAACCCTGTGGACGTCGGGCGGATGTCGAGAGGTACAGGCCATCCTTGCACACCATCTCTGGGGCGCCAATTACCATCTATAACATTTACAAGAACCCAGGGACACACCTCGACATTTCAGAGCTCCTCGCATAGCACGCACTGAGAGCATTTATTGTGGTCGGAGAAATTTCAACGGACATCACCCAATGCTGCACTCTCCTCAGCAACCAATGCTGGCTGCAGAACACAGCAATGCTCTACACGAAATTCCAGAGGTAAAGTTGCTAAACAATGGAGACCCCACACACCTGTTGGGTGGCTGCTTCGAACTTACCTTCGGGTCAAGACAACTCGCAGCAGGAGCCACATGGGAAACTCATCCTCACCTTGTCAGTGACCACTTTACATTGATCACCACCTTCAACATCAACAGGCCTCCCACAGTTGTGCTGCCTCCTAGATGGGACGTAAAGAGGGCCAACTGGAACGTGTTCCAGGATTATCTTCTTGACTGGTGGTCCACATACTCTATCTGAAGACTGTGATACGGCTGAACAGGAGCTAATAACTGTTCTCATCCAGGCAGCAGAGTGCGCAGTTTCAAAGAAGTCCGCAGGAAGGACTCACAAAAGAGACTGGTGGTTCTACAACGACGAGGTGCGGGAGCAGAACCACCGCATCAATTCCTTTAGGAAGCTATACAGGCGTAACCCTACGGCAGAGAACAGGAACACTCTGAGAGCCATTGTGCAGCATGCCCGCAGAGTCTCTCTCAGAGTAAAAACTGAGAAATGGCTGGAGTGGTGCTCAACATTCGGGCATCACACCACCTTATCTGAGATATGGGGCAAGCTAAACATAGCAACTGCCAAGAGCAAGCCGAGGCCACCAGCACACCCGAACCCATCCCAGGAATCTGAGAAACTAGTGGAGCTTTTCACTTCCATGGGAGCCTCCACTCAGCTCCCACAGGACATCCAGAATATACAGACGGATCTTCTGCCACAGCGCCAGCTAACGATACAAGCTGCATGTGAGTCGGAAGATGTGACTGATGAAGACCTCATGGACTTGGAACTCCGACGTGCCATTAAGAACACAGGTGACACTGCCCCTGGCATCGATGGTGTTACGTACTCCATGATTGCACGGGCTGGGCAGAGTGGATGGGAAGCCATACTAGACATCATTAACAAGTCGTGGAGGGCCGGGACACTCCGAGCAACTTGGAAGAAAGCTGCCATCGTACCAATTCCAAAGCCCAAGGACCCAGGCAGTATGAGACCCATATCGCTGACCAGCTGCTTAGCCAAGACTGCTGAGAGGATGGTGGTTAACCGCCTCCTATGGAAACTTGGACCCTCTCATCATCACATATTTGGCTTCGCCAAAGGAGTGGGTACAGCAGAGTGCATAACCACGCTACTAAGCCAGATTGCTGTTAGTAACAAAAAACCTAGTATCGTCGTCTACCTCGACCTTGAGAAGGCATTTGAACTAGCCAGCCCCACAGCAATTCTAGCAATACTAGCTCGGAAGGGAATCAAAGGACGCCTTCTGGCCTGGATAGAGTCCTACCTTAGGGGCAGGCAGGCCTGTGTCAGCTTTCAGGGACACTACTCTTCCTTTAAATCCCTGGAAAACTGCACGCCACAAGGTGTGCTCAGTCCTACCCTGTTTAACATCCTTATGCAGGAACTTGTGAGCCTTCCCTTTCATAGTGGTACACAGCTCCTCAACTATGCTGTTGATCTTGCACTAGTAGTGAATGGGAAAGGCAATTTAGAGCGACAGGCTCAGAGACCTTTGGACCTAATTACGCAGTCTTGCAAGGAACTTGGCCTCAAGATCTGGGCCGAGAAATCTCTTGCAATGATGTTCAAGGGACCAGATCCTGTGAATAGATTACGTATTCAGGATATAGAACTTGAGTGGACAGGCTCCTACCTGTACTTGGGAATATACATTGATAAAAAGCTGACCTTTCAGAAACAGGCCGAGTATGTCAGGTCCCGTGCTCTATTCAGACTCAACGCCATGAGAGCCATGACGAGGCACTGTGCATGGGCAAACAAAGATGTACTTCGCTTGTAATATATACAAGCTATACGCTCACTCATTGACTACGGTGCACCGGCGCTAGCTCATCTCTTCCCGCAGAGCAGGCAAAGGGTGGAGGTCGTACAAAACCAGGCGATAAGAACTGTGCTTGGGGCCCCCATCTGGACCAACACAGTATATCTCAGATCTGAGGCCCGGCTTCCTTCCTTGGCTGACAGAGTAAGGTACATAAACGCCTGTAAAGTATCCAGATTCTGCACCGGCAGCAAGGTACCCCACTAAGGAGACGGATATTGACAACCATGACACAGATCCCACACTCTTCACGGACTACTCCTGCATTCGTTCGTTTTGTGCTGCTGGGAAGAAGCTGCTGCCTATACAACCACTTCTTGAGAAGAATTGTGACCTTCCTGTTGCTGGGTACCACCAACCACCTCCCTGGCGCTCAGATCCAGCCGATGTTTGCATCATGCAACTACCCATCTCTAAGCGCCCCTGCAGTCAAGACACCCTCAGCGAACATGTGGACAGCCTGGCAGGGCGGGGAAGCACGTGGGTGTATTTCCTTTTGGTTTCTGTTGACCCTGACAGGAAGAGGCGCAGTGGACTGTACCACAATGGTCACCAAACGCTGGGGGGTCCCTGCCCAGGGGCATTATCCTTCAAGCTGAGCTGGTGGCGATTCAGCAGGCTTGTCAATGCCTACGACACGACCCCGCCCTGTCATACATTTGTTTCACCGGCAATCAATGCCCCTCCCACCCTCAACCACAGGACAAGTTCCCCTCTCACATCGACCCTGAGTAATGACGCCTTAAAAGTTAGGGTAAAGTCGACGTTGAACTGGTCCCCACCCATCTGGCATCTGGGGAAATGGGCGGCGATGGCACCCAAAGGCGAAACAGACTATCACTGTTGGGTTCCTGTCCCCATCCCCTACGACAGCCCAAAAGGGGGCTGCCAGAGATAAATTTATGGGGGGTCTTGGGTGATACCCACTCAACAGTGGTCCGAGCAGCGTCAGGAGATCCACCTCCAATGATAAAAGTTCAGAGCGCAGTGTACCGCCACCTTTGGTTCGTTTGGGCTTTCCCACAGCCAAGATGATGGTAGAAAAGGCTGGGGGAGAGTGCCAGTACTCCCAGCACGTTGTCAGGGGCCCCCAAAACAACTATTTTCGGAGTGCGAAGTTATGATACACCCCCGAGGCACTAGGACTGATTTTCCCCCCCCCGAAGGGCCCCAAGATAATGGGGGGCCACAAGTGTATTTTGGAGTAAACGAAAAAAGACAATGTTACCGTGATAAGACATATCCTCCTCCTCGCGTGTCCTAGTTAGGGTAATAGGGTGTTGTCGCTTATGAGCGCCCATTTGAAGACCGAGGTACTGAAGCATACGTCCCATCATTGTAAAAAATTTTCCCTCGGGAGCCAAGAGGGGCATCGCAAGATGAACCCGTGCCCGGCTACGGTTTGGCAAACATTTTACAAAAAATATGCTTCTGCTTCAAATCTCCCCGATAGGTGCTTTTCGCACCTCTCCCAAGGGTTTAGGGAGTTTTCCTATTGTATTTTGTCCCACTGTCTTAAGTTATGTCCCCGGAATTTGTATTGTAAAGCCAAATGGATGGGAAACGTCTACAATAAAGATACCCAGATGTTGCAAATGTGTCTTAATTTCATCTTTTCGGTATTATATACCATTCTTGCACAACTTGTCAGACACTGCAACATCATGGAATCATGATTCTGAAGACATGTGCATAACCTTCACGAATACGACAACTACTACTACAACTAACCCATCTCTTTGGGAAAGACCTACTTCCACTGGGGAATCCCACCTACCAGTGACTATGCCCTCGTCTACTACATCTGACGTTAGTATATAAGCGCCAGGCTCCTTGATTCTGCTTCAGAATATCCACGACTACGGTGCTCTTCGCATCTACTCCAAGGTTGAGGGACTGATTACCTCATCTGTATATAGTCCTACTGTCTTCAAGTTATGTCCTGGAATTTGTATTGATAAAGCCACTGGATGGCGAAACGTCTACAATAAAGATACCCAGATGTTGCACATGTGTCTTAATTTCATCTTGTCGGTATTATATACCATTCTTGCACGACACCAGTCAAGCCCAGCCCTTCCCACTCGTATATTTGTCCAATCTCTTTTTAAGCTACCCAAGGTCCTAGCCTCTATCACCCTACTGGAAAGATTGTTCCACGCATCCAAACTCTGTTAGAGAACCAGTACTTACCTATGTCATTTCTAAATCTAAATTTATCCAACTTAAATCCATTATTTATGGTTCTTACCTGGTTCAACACCCTCAGTGCTTTATTAATATCTCCTTTGTTTATGCCTGTCATACTTCAGTGATATCTCCCCTCATTCTACATCTCTCCAGAGAGTGGAGATTTAAGGCTTTAAGTCTGTTTTCATACGGGAGATTCCTTACAGAGTTAATCATTTTAGTCATCCTTCTCTGAATGTTCTCCAATGAATCTATATCCATTCTGTAGTAAGGAGACCAAAACTGAGAGGCATAATCCAAATGAGGCCTCACTAGTGATGTATAGAGCTGTAAAATAACTTTTGGACTACTGTTACTAATACTTCTTGAGATAAATCCAAGTAATTGTTAGCCTTGTTGCGCACACTAAGACACTGCTGTCTTGGCTTTAGATTTCTGCTTACCATGACTCCCAAGTCTTTTTCACATTCTGTATGATCAAGCTCTACTTCACCTAATTTATATTTTCGAGGATTATTTTCATTACCAAGGGCTAGTACCTTACACTTATCGACATTGAACTTCTGCCATTTTTCAGACCAAGACATTAATTTGTCCAAATCCTTCTGGAGTTCATTGTTATCCTCCTCAGAATGAATCATGCGGCCTATCTTTGTATCATCAGCAAATTTGCTCATGTCACTCATAATCCCTTCATCAAGGTCATTAATGTAAATTATGAACAAGAGAGGGCCTAAAACTGATCCATGTGGAAAGGAACTAGTGACTAATCCCCATTCAGATTTCACCCCATTAATCGAAAGTCTCTGCTTTCTATTGGTAAGCCATGCCTCTATCCATGCTAGAACTTTACCTCCTGTACCATGAACTGCTACTTTTCTTAAGAGTCTCTTTTGAGGTACTCTATCGTAGGCTTTACTAAAATCCAAATAAACAATATCATATTCTTTTTCACTGTCTACTGCCTCAAATGTTCTGTTGAAGAACGTCAGTAAATTTGTCAGGCAGGAACGACCTCTCGTGAACCCATGCTGAGATTCATTTATCAAGTTATGCTCTTCAAGGTGACTTCTAATAATGTCAGATATAACTGATTCTAGTAACTTGCCCACTATAGATGTCAGGCTTATTGGACGGTAATTTGAAGGAACGGATATCCCCTGATTTGAATATGGGAACCACATTAGCCAGTTTCCACAACTTTGGCACAACACCAGTAAGGATGGATGCATTAAACACACTCGTTAATGGCTGACTAAGTTCCATCTTGCATTCCTTAAGTACCCTGGAAAATAACTCGTCGGGTCCCGGGGACTTATTTTGCTTCAGTTTGTCTATCTGTTTGATAACCATGTCCCTCGTGACAGTAATATTAGTCATTTTGAATTCGTCAGGAACTGAATAATTGTTAATTTCTGAAATCTCATTTATGTCTTCCTGTGTAAAAATTGACAAAAAAATAGTCATTAAATATGGAACACATTTCCAGTTCGTTATCCGTCAGCTGTCCATTCACAATTTTCAGAGGTCCTACTTTTTCCTTCACCTTCGTCCTATACACTTGAAAGAAGCCCTTCGGATTGGTCTTTGATTCATTAGCAACTCTAATTTCATAGTCACGTTTAGCCTTTCTAATCCTCTTTTTTACTTCTCTTTTAAGCTGAACATATTGGTCAGTAAGGTTAATCTCTCTTCTTCTGATGAGCCTATAAATTCCCCTTTTCTCCCCTTTAGCCTCCAGTTGACCCATTTGGGATCGTTATTATTAGACCTGATTTCTCTCCGGGGAATGTATATACTCTGAGCACGGTGTACAGTATTAAGAAAGAACTCATAAATGGAGATCCCTTCGTAATCATAAGTATGATCATCGTCAATAGAATCATTAGTTAGATAACCCCAATCGAGATTTGACAGGTGTTCCCTAAGTCCATTATAATCGGCAGAACGAAAATATGGGATTTTTACCATATTATCATTATTCTTGTATCCCCAGTTAATGCTGAAAGTGATGGATTTGTGATCACTTGCGCCAAGCTCTTCAGTGATCTCCAGATTATTTACGAGTGTTTCCTTATTTGACAAGACTAGGTCTAACAAATTATTACCCCTGGTAGGCTCTGTTACACACTGCTTCAGAAAACAGTCCTGAACTGTTTCCATAAAGTCACTGGACTCCAGATTACCGATCAAAGAATTCCAGTCAATTTGACTAAAGTTAAAATCCCCTACTATCACTATGCTCTTGTGTCTAGAAGCCCTAACAATTTCGTCCCAAAGAAGTCTCCCTCTGTCGTGTTCCAAGCCTGGAGGTCGGTATATTACACCTAGAATTAGTTTTTCTTGACCTTCTACAAACTCTACCCAGAGTCTGTTACTGTTCCATCTATTTTAATACCTGTTTTTATGCAACAGTTAACATTCTCTCGAACATATATTGCAACTCCTTCCCCTTCCCATTACATCTATTCACATGGAACAACTTAAACCCTTGAATATTACACTCAGCAATCATATCCCGACTCATTAAATCATACCAGGTTTCAGTTAATGCAATGACATCAAAGTTCCCAGCACGTGCTACCAAACGTAGTTCATTAATCTTATTTCTTGCCGTTGACTGTTAGAATAAAATACCATCATATGTTTTTTCTTCTGCACATTTTTCCTATTCATCTTTGTTTTTACACAATTTCTGAAATTATCATTACCCAGAGTTATTCCATGACAGTTACTATTAAGATTCTTAATATCAGAGCATAAGTCAATATATCCATACTCATTATTTATCATTTCTAGACCCATACCTCTAACTAATCCTAGTTTAAAGTCCCATCAACCCCCTCAACTGAGTTAGCAAGAAAACTCACATCTGCCCTGGATAAGTGAACCCCATCCCTGGTATACATGCCATTTCGGCCATAAAAGTTGTCCCAGTTGTCAATGAATGGTACTGCATTATCCTTACAGTGTTTATCCAGCCAACAATTAATACCAATTGCTCTGGACAACCATTCATTTCCAACACGCCTTCTTGGCAAAATGCCACATATAACAGGCGCCCCCCCCTTCTTCCTAATTATGTCTATAGATGTCCTGAACTTTCTAACTAAATCCTCACTTCTACGCTTGCCTACATCATTGCCTCCAGCACTGAGGCAAATAATAGGATTGATCCCATTACTGTTCATGATGTTGTCAAGCCGGCTAACAATGTCCTCCATCCCAGCCCCAGGAAAGGAAACCCTCTGTCTCCTACTCCTGTCCTTCAAGCAGAAGGCCCTATCCATGTATCTAACCTGAATATCCCCAACAACAAGAATATTCTTACCTTGATGAAAGTTAAGACACTTGTGCAACATCTGGTTATCTTTATTGTAGACGTTTCGCCATCCAGTGGCTTTATCAATACAGATTCTTGGACATAATAAGAAAACAGAGGAACTATATACAAAAGATGAGGTAATCAGTCCCTCAGCCTTGAAGGTGGTGTTTAGAGCACCGTGGTTGTAGAGATTCTACAACACCACCTTAAAGGCTGAGGGACTGATTACCTCATCTTTTGTATATAGTTCTTCTGTTGTCTTATTATGTCCAAGAATCTGTATTGATAAAGCCACTGGATGACGAAACGTCTACAATAAAGATAACCAGATGTTGCACAAGTGTCTTAACTTTCATCTTGTCGGTATTGTATACCTGTCTTGCACAATATTCTTAACTTCCTTGGTGTCGTTCGTCGTGACGTTCCCTGTAGTCGACTCACATTCGTCGGGTAGCACGGAGAATGCATTAGATGTTTCCACAACAGTTTCCACAGCAGTGTCTTTCTTCTTCATCGTTTCTGTCTTTCCATTCTTCTTGATCGTCAACTTCGTTCCATGCTGTCCAGCCACTGTCCAGGTTCCCTTCTTAACCTGAGGACTCAAACCAGGAGGACTACTACGAATCCTCTTGTTCTCCTCCGTTAATCACCGTATCTCCAGCTTAGCAACCCTAAGCTCTTCTTTCAGCTGCTGGTAAAGTTGCTCAAGAGAGGGCATCCTGGTTCAGATTCACAGACAGCACACAAACAGGTCTTCACAGAGCTAAGTACACGTCACCACTCGTTAAGTACACGCCCTGACAGCTCGTCATAAGGAAGATTTCTAATGCTATGTATCAATTTAGTCATTCTACGCTGAATGTTTTCTAACGAATTTATGTCTATTCTGTAATATGGAGACCAGAACTGGGCTGCATAATCTAGGTGAGACCTTACTAATGATATATAAAGCTGTAATATAACCTCCGAACTTCTGTTGCTTACACTTCTTGATATAAATCCCAGTAATCTGTTTGCCTTATTACGTACGCTTAGGAATTGCTGTCTTGATTTAAGGTTACTGCTTACCATAACCCTCAAGTCCTTTTCACAATCTGTATGGCTAAGTTCTACATTATTTAACTTATAAGTGCTAGGGATATGGACACTCCCGAGCTTCAGAACCTTGCATTTATCTACACTGAACTGCATCTGCCACTTTGCTGACCAGGTATTGAGTTTGTCTAAATCCTCCTGAAGTTCCCTGATATCTACGTGGAACGCCACTTGTTACAGATCCCCACTCGGATTTAACTCCATTTATGGACACTCTCTGCTTCTTGTCTGTGAGCCATGACTCGATCCACGAGAGCACTTTTCCTCCAGTGTCATGAGCTGCCACTTTAACAGTCTTTGGTGCGAAACTCTATCAGAAGCCTTACTAAAATCTAAGTAAATAATATCAAATTCTTTGTCGTGATCAACAACCTCAAAAGCTTTACTGAAGAAAGTTAATAAATTAGTTAGACAAGAACGGCCTCTCGTGAATCCATGCTGAGTATCATTAATCAAGTTATGCTTATCGAGATGGCTTCTTATAATCTCAGCTATAATTGACTCTTGTAATTTGCCTACAATTGAGGTCAGGCTTATTGGGCGGTAATTTGATGGTAACGACCTGTCCCCTGCTTTAAAAATAGGAATTACATACATTCTGTATGGTCAAGCTGTACTTCACCTAGATTATAGCTTCGAGGGCTATTTTCATTACCAAGGACTAGTACCTTACACTTATCCACATTGAACTTCATCTGCCGTTTTCAGATCAAGACATGAATTTGTCCAAATTCTCCTGGAGTTCATTGCTATCCTCCTCAGAATGAATTATACGGCCTATCTTTGTATCATCAGCAAATTTACTCGTGTCACTCGTAATCCCTTCATCAAGGCCATTATGTAAATTATGAACAAGAGAGGGCCTAAAACTGATCCTTGTGGAACGCCACTAGTGACTAATCCCCATTCAGATTTCACCCCATTAATGGTAACTCTCTGCTTTCTATTGGTAAGCCATGCCTCTATCCATGCTAGAACCTTACCTCCTATACCATGAGCTGCCACTTTTGTTAAGAGTCTCTTGTGAGGTACTTTATCGAAGGCTTTACTAAAATCCAAATAAACAATATCATATTCTTTACCACTGTCAACTGCTTCAAATGTTCTATTGAAGAACGTCAGTGGTGACCTGTACTTAACTCTGTGAAGAAGTGTCTTGTGTGCTCTCCGTGGACTGAACCAAAATGCCCTCCATCGAGCGACAACCATTCATTTCCAACTCCTCTCCTTGGCAAAATACCACATATGACAGGGTTCCCACCCTTCCTCCTAATTATCTCTATTGCTAACCTATACCTGCTAATCAGGTCCTCACTCCTACGTCTGCCAACATCGTTGTCTCCAGCACTGAGACAGATAATAGGATTTCTCCCATTACTTCTCATAATGTCATCCAGACGGCTAACAATATCCTTCATCCCAGCCCCAGGAAAACACACTCTCTGCCTCCTACTCCTATCCTTCAAGCAGAATGCCCTATCCATGTACCTAATCTGGCTATCCCCAACAACAACAATGCTTTTACCTTCCTTGTCGACGTCCGTGGTGATGTTCCTAGTAGTCAACTCACATTCGTTAGGTAGCACAACACCTTTACTTGTGGAATTCGTCAAGACGTTCTCGATGGTCTTTGTTGGTGTTTCTAGGGATGTCTCACTTACGTCTGCCAATGCTTCCTTGGTGCTCAGTGTGGCATTTCCAGTAGAACACCCACATTCGTCAGGTAGCACCGAAAATGGGTTGGAAGTTTCCACATTAGTCTTCTGGTTTCTCGTTGTTTCTGCCTCTCCAACAGTCTTCTTGATCCTCAGCTTGATTCCATGTTGCCCGGCCACTGACCAAGTTCCCCTCTTAACCTGGGGACTACGAATCCTCTTGTTCTCGTCCGTTAATCGCCGTATCTCCAGCTAAGCAGCCCTAAGCTCTTCTTTCAGCTGCTGGTAAAGTTGCTCAAGAGAGGGCATCCTGGTTCAAATTCACAGAGACGGTTCAGATTCACAGAGACCAAATTCAGATTCACAGAGACACAGGCGTACCTTACATCGTCTCTGTTAGAGGCATTTCGATGCTCATTCAGGCGGACTGCAAGATCTCTGCTTGTCTCGCCTACATATTTCTTGGGACAGAATTCAAAGGGAATAGTGTAGACGCCTGCTGTAGAAGTTAGAGGTGTGGGGCTGCGTTTCGTAGTGAGGTCTTTGATAGAAGATGTATTTATGGTGGAAACGTTGATGTTACTCATAGGAAGTGCCCGGCGAGTATTCGTGGCAACATCACCACATGGGGGCACTATGAACTGCTTAGGGTTTTTTTCCATGGGCGATTTGTTGAGGATAGCTTTTGCCTTGAGTCTGCAATCTCGGATGAAGAGATGTTAGAAGTGATCAAGGTCCCAGGACCGAAACGTTTTCTAATAAATATGTCATAGTGTTTGCTTACGTGTCTTTCTAAACCGACATGGTTATTTTAATGTTATTTTAGTGTTTAATGCGTCCATCCTTGGTTTAGAAAGACACGTAAGCAAACACTACAACATATTTATTAGAAAACGTTTCGGTCCTCGGACCTTGATCACGTTTTCTAATAAATATGTTGTAGTGTTTGCTTACGTGTCTTTCTAAACCAACTTGTCGGTATTTATTACCAAGGTTTATGCCATCGCGTCCAACCTTACCGGTGTTGTGCAAGAATTGTGGAAGATGGCTAACGTGGTTCCTATATTCAAATCAGGGGATAAGTCCACTCCTTCAAATTATCGTCCAATAAGCCTGACATCTATAGTGGGCAAGTTATTAGAATCAATTATAACTGACATTATTAGAAGTCACCTTGAAGAGCATAACTTGATAAATGAATCTCAGCATGGATTCACGAGAGGTCGTTCCTGCCTGATACATTTACTGACGTTCTTCAATAGAACATTTGAGGCAGTTGACAGTGATAAAGAATATGATATTGTTTATTTGGATTTTAATAAAGCCTTAGATAGAGTACCTCACAAGAGACTCTTAAGAAAAGTGGAAGCTCATGGTATAGGAGGTAAAGTTTTAGAATGGATAGAAGCATGGTTTACCAATAGAAAGCAGAGAGTTACCATTAATGGGGTGAAATCTGAATGGGGATTAGTCACTAGTGGCGCTCCACAAGGATCAGTTTTGAACATGAGAACATAAGAAAGGAGGAACACTGCAGCAGGCCTGCTGGGCTATACTTGGCAGGTCCTTTACAATCCATCCTACTAACAAAACATTTGCCCAACCCAATTTTCAATGCCACCCAAGAAATAAGCTCTGATAACGCTATCCACTCTCATATGCAACTCCCACTCAAATCCAACCCCTCTCATTCATGTATTTATCCAACCTATATTTGAAACTAACCAAGGTTTTAGCCTCAATAACCAAACTACGTAGACTGTTCCACTCATCAACTATCCTATTTCCAAACCAATACTTTCCTACATCCCTTCTAAATCTAAGCTTTTCCAATTTAAATCCATTACTGCGGGTTCTCTCCTTGAGAGATATCCTCAACACCTTTCTAATATCCCCCTTTTTAATACCCATCTTCCACTTGTACACTTGGATCATGTCTCTGCTTCTCCAATAACTCCTCCGTCTCTACCAACTAGTGACGTCACTTCAACAACAACCAATGAGAAGCCTTTACCTCCATCTCTTCCCACTGAAACCAACCAATCAGAGACCTTGCCACCAGCAACAGCTTCCTATTTGTCCACTGCAGCCAACATTGAATCTACATCTCCACCTTCATCACCGCATGCCAAGAGTTACACATGATACAATTCAAGCTTATGAAGTTGATTCTTTTTATCCATGGAATGGAATCACTTTCTGCACCACAGCTCACTGTGCTCAAGATATGCTGTTATCTGAACTACACAGTCACCTTACCAACAAGACAGTCAAGTTTGCCATCGATCCCTCTTTCAAAGGAGCTGGTATCATACACTTTCATCTGTACTAAAGCATATTCAAGATAACTCTGAGATTCCCGGCAATCAATACTTGTTAACACGTCTTATGATCATCCCGATCCAACGATTCAAACGCATTGTGAATGGAGCTGAAATCAACAAGAATGAAGTTATGGTAAAACAACGACATAATTCGAAGTGAACACCAACTCCATGAACTGACCAATCAACGATGAGCTTCTCCCTTGTCGCCTTCAGACACCTATCACCAGCAAGTCTCAATTTCTTCCATCAAGGGAGATGCAATCAGCATCTGCAGAGTTTCTGTGCCTTCTACATCGTCTTCGTCAGTGTTTCTCCAGGCTTAGCAGTTGGGTCTAGTCCTGACTCTTCTCTCTTCGACTCAAGACATTCCTCACACCGTCTATTCCTCGACCTATTCCCACTTACCCCCTCGCCCCTTGGGGTCTTTACCTGTGAGTCTTCATTCATTCATTCATTCAAGTTGTTTCAAGTCTTTACTTGGAAGTGTGGTATTTAACCTGTTTTAAATATATATGGGTAAATAAAGCTTGTTCTGGAGTCACATTAGCAGAATTATTATCTTAAGTGTTGTATGTGTCACCTGAGGATTCGTCAGTATCACTTTTCTCAAGTAAAGTGGTGAACTAAAGGAACTTTTTTAGCTGGGTAGGTTGGTTGTTTGGGTAGTTCTGGTGCAAAATTAAAATTCTACTCATTATAAATTAGCATATCTTCAGTAAACCATTTTCAATAGATGATCGGCCTCATGAGTCCTTAATATTTTTATAAATTATGGAGATGCGGGGTATCGATCCCCGTACCTCTCGCATGCTAAGCGAGCGCTCTACCATCTGAGCTACATCCCCGTGACTGGAAATGCCGGGGATCCAACCCGGGACCTTTCGCATGCAAAGCGAACGCTTTACCTCTGAACTACACTCCCTTAGCAATAACAGTGTGCGATTTTCTACTTGAAGTTATTTTGTTGAGCTTTCATATTTTGTGCTTTAATTCTGGGATTCGCATCAACTTCTTGTGTGCTGACTGTTGTGTTGACTTATAATGTGATCCACGATCTCTACCTCTGTGAGGTTGTGGAACTGTAGTCTTACTCTTCCAGGACACCAATGGAAATAAGACACTTTGGCTTTTTTGGGGGTTATTCTACGTAATTTACACTATGAATGATAGCTGTACTTATGTGTACCTGAACCTAAATAAACTGATTTTGTATTCAATTGTCACGTGTCCTGGATCTGGTTTCGTCTTGCTGGTCAGTCTATGTTTACTAAGTTATTTAGGTGGTACATATAAGAATAACTATCATTCATAGCAACATATGTGTAAATCAGCTAGGATAACCCAAAGAAAGTCAAACTTATTTCCACTGATGTCCCTTTATTTAGTCTTCTGAATCTCCTGCATGTGTCAAATTATCAAATATTTCCTGCGGCGTAGTGTGGCACTTCACAGGTAACCAGATATTAATATGTTCAATACTATTGTAGGTTTTCTCGCTGTCTAAACTTCACGTTCCATTATGCTCCTCTGCATTCTTCAAATTTCCTCCCACACCATGGGTATGGTGTGACTACCATCCACACTATAGGAATGGTGTGACTACCACCCACACCCTGGGTATGGTGTGACTACCGCCCTAACCATTAGCATGGTGTGACTACCGCCCTAACCATTAGTATGGTGTGACTACCACCCACACAACGGGTATGTTGTTACCACCACCCACACCATCGATATGTTGTGAAACACCACACATTTCATGGGTATATTGTGAATTCCACCCACTCTATGGATATGATGTGACCATCACCCCAGTATGGATATGTTGTGACCAGCTCCCACACCATAGGTATGTTGTGACCACCCACACCATGGATATGTTGTGATCAGCACCCACACCATAGGTGTGTTGTGACCAGCACCTACACCATGGGTATAGGGTGCATAATGAAGGTATTAAACTAAACTCTTGGTGTCTCTGCCACCGTTATCATTTACTCTGAGACTCTCTCTCTTTACCCTTCCTGCTCCTTTCTGTTATTCCACTAAACCTATTACTGTCCTTGTCAATTAGTGCCACTGGCTTTCCAATATCCACCTCGTTTTGCCTATTACTAGTTCTCCTGAAGTCGCAGGTAGGAGAACTAGTAATAGGCAAAACGAGGTGGATATTGGAAAGCCAGTGGCACTAATTGACAAGGACAGTAATAGGTTTAGTCGAATAACAGAAAGGAGCAGGTAGGGTAAAGAGAGAGGAGGGTCTTTAAATATATATTACACAAATAGTCGCAGTGCTAGGAATAAGATGGACGAGTTGAGACTAGTTGCTAGTGCAGGTAACATTGATGTATTTGCCTTAACTGAGACGTGGTTTAATTCAAAATGTCGGGACATGCCTGCGGAATGTCACATTCAGGGTTTTAAATTGTTCCAAGTAGATAGAAGTGTCGGGAAGGGAGGTGGGGTGGCATTGTATGTCCGAGATCGCTTGAACTTTGCATAAAAACGGGTATTAAGTCTGAAGTAACACATACAGAGTCTGGATAGAATTTTCGGAGGGGCATGAAAAATTAATTTTAGGAGTGATATACCGTCCCCCAAACTTAGTAGGGACCAGGAGACTACTATGGGAGAAATTGTTAGAGCCACAAGGCACGATAATGTAGTAATTCTAGGAGACTTTAACTTTAGTCATATTGATTGGAATTTCTTGACTGGGAATTTAGAATCATACGACTTCTTAGAAGTAGTTCAGGATTGTTTTTGAAGCAGTTTGTGACAGAACCTACAAGGGGTAATAACCTGCTTGACTTAGTTCTGGCAAACAATGAATCCCTTGTTAATAATTTAGAAGTTTCAGAGGAACTGGGTGCTAGCGACCACAAATCAATTACATTTAGCATTGAATGGAAGTATGATAGTAGGGATAACTCAGTAACAGTCCCAGATTTTCGCTTAGCAGATTACGATGGGCTTAGAGAACATTTGTCTTCTGTTGACTGGGGTAACGAAGAGAGCTATCAATATGACAGTTTTCTGAACACTATACATGCTGCTCAAAGAACGTTTATCCCGTATAAAAAAATTAGATCAAATAGAAATGACCCAAAATGGATGAATAATAGGCTGAAATATCTACTAGGGCATAAGAAAGGAATTTATAGGCGTGTCAAAAGAGGTGAGGGTCATCTTATGAATCAGTATATTGACATTAAGACGGACATTAAAAAGGGGATAAGAAAAGCTAAAAGGGACTATGAAGTTAAAGTTGCTAGGGATTCTAAAACTAACCCAAAAAGTTTTTTCCAGATATATAGAACAAAAGTCAGAGATAAGACAGGTCCCCTTAAAGATAAGTATGGGCATCTTACTGAGAAAGAGAATGAAATGTGCTCGATTTTAAATAATTATTTTATCTCGGTTTTTACACAGGAAGACATTAATAATATTCCAGTAATTAATTTTTATAGTGGGCCAGAAGACGATAAATTATGTAACATCACAGTCACTAGTGAAATGGTTGTGAAGCAGATAGACCGATTGAAGCAAAATAAGTCACCGGGTCCTGATGAGGTTTTTTCAAGGGTTCTTAAGGAATGCAAAATGGAAATCTGTGAACCATTAACTAACATTTTTAATTTATCTCTTCAAACAGGTGTAGTGTCTGATATGTGGAAGATGGCTAATGTAATTCCTATTTTTAAAACAGGGGACAAGTCGTTAACATCAAATTACCGCCCAATAAGCCTGACCTCAATTGTAGGCAAATTACTAGAGTCAATTATAGCTGAGATTATAGGAAGCCATCTCGATAAGCATAGCTTGATTAATGATACTCAGCATGGATTCACAAGAGGCCGTTCTTGTCTAACTAATTTATTAACTTTCTTCAGTAAAGCTTTTGAGGCTGTTGACCACGATAAATAATTTTATATTATTTACTTAGATTTTAATAAGGTTTTTAATAGAGTTCCGCGCAAAAGACTGTTAAAGAAAGTGGCAGCTCATGGCATTGGGGGAAGGGTGCTCTCGTGGATCGAATCATGGCTCACAGACAGGAAGCAGAGAGTGTCCATAAATGGGGTTAAATCCGAGTGGGGATCGGTAACAAGCGGCGTTCCACAGGGATCAGTCTTGGGCCCGTTGTTGTTTATAATATATATCAATTATCTTGATGAAGGAATTAGTAGTGATATGAGCAAATTCGCCGATGACACAAAGATAGGTAGGATAATTGATTCAAACGTAGATGTAAGTGAACTTCAGAAAGATTTAGACAAACTCTATTCTTGGTCAGAAAAGTGGCAGATGCAGTTCAATGTAGATAAATGCAAGGTTCTGAAGCTCGGGAGTGTCCATAACCCTAGCACTTAAAAGTTAAATAATGTAGAACATTAGCCATACAGATTGCGAAAAGGACTTGGGGGTTATGGTAAGCAGCAACCTTAAACCAAGACAGCAATGCTTAAGCGTACGTAATATGGCAAATAGATTATTGGGATTTATATCAAGAAGTGGTTTAGAAAGACACGTAAGCAAACACTATAACATATTTATTAGAAAACGTTTCGGTCCTGGGACTTTGATCACTTCTAACATACAGAGGTAGAAAGACATTATATATATAGGCGGAGAGTGAGATGTGACGCACGTGACCTGAGGAATGTCATAAGAACATAAGAATGGAGGAACAGTGTAGAAGGCCTACTGGCCCATGCGAGGCAGGTCCTTATCAAAACAACCTCTACCTATGATGAGGACGGGTAGACGATGAAATCATGTGACTCCTGTGTTAAGTAAAAGGACACAAGTGCAACTAATGTGACATTTATTGTGGCAACGTTTCGCTCTCCAGGAACTTTATCAAGCCATTACAAACAATACATGGACACAGAGGGTATATAAAGGCTCAGAGTGAGGTGAATACTAGTGAGGTACCATTTCGATGTTCACTAGTGGTAGTAGTAGTAGTAGTAGTAGTGGTAGTGACAAAAGTAATACAATATGGTAGAGCAATTAATTCGTACATGAGTAAAAGGATATAAAAGCTATTACTTGGGTAACATAAAAATAGGTTGGACAAATATAAACTGGAATGAGGCAGCTTGTTTCAGTGTTCACTCTCTGTGCTTTGTGTAGTATAACAGGAGAGACTATGTGATGGCAGGGTTTACTGTTTTCAGGAGGATTCTTGCTAAGACTTCGGAGATGGTGAAGCTGCCGTTGTTTTGTTTAATTGTATTCGAAACAGCGATCAGTGCTGATTCAAGGCACTTGCGTGTGCGGAAATTAGTTTCTTTTATCACTAATTGGGCGTCTCTGAATTTCATAAGATGATTGGTGGAATTTCGGTGTTGTACACAGGCGTTGTTTAAGTTGTCGTTCCTACATGCGCAAGTGCCTTGAATCAGCACTGATCGCTGTTTCGAATACAATTAAACAAAACAACGGCAGCTTCACCATCTCCGAAGTCTTAGCAAGAATCCTCCTGAAAACAGTAAACCCTGCCATCACATAGTCTCTCCTGTTATACTACACAAAGCACAGAGAGTGAACACTGAAACGAGCTGCCTCATTCCAGTTTATATTTGTCCAACCTATTTTTATGTTACCCAAGTAATAGCTTTTATATCCTTTTACTCATGTACGAAATTATTGCTCTACCATATTGTATTACTTTTGTCACTACCACTACTACTACTACTACTACTACCACTAGTGAACATCGAAATGGTACCTCACTAGTATTCACCTCACTCTGAGCCTTTATATACCTCTGTGTCCATGTATTGTTTGTAATGGCTTGATAAAGTTCCTGGAGAGCGAAACGTTGCCACAATAAATGTCACATTAGTTGCACTTGTGTCCTTTACTTTACATATTGTCGGTAATTC
>NC_069408.1:5345892-5374489 GCF_026875155.1 Cherax quadricarinatus | reverse complement strand
AGCCCCAAGTATACGACCCAAAGGGTTCATACCCACTGCAACATAACCAGACCTCACTGCCAACACCCAAACACCTTGTGGAAGTCGAGACACCTCAAAGGGGAAATTCAGGATGTTCAGAATGGGCCCTTAAAGAGGGTCCCTCGTTAGCACATATCCATGCCCTTCCCCCACACTTTGCTGTCCGCTAAAGCGGGGGGTGGGGCCCCAAATCGACCCTGTAACTGCTGCCTCTGCCACTGCGCTTCTCTTTGGGAATCGGGAAAGATAGAGAAGACGACCCCCTCCAACCGGGGGGCCCAAGAAAGAAGAGGATCGCCCCCCCCCCCACCCGGGGAAGTACAGCGAATCAAAAACAATAAAAATGAACATCCCACAGGAGGCACACGCTAGCACGTCGACACCATGCCTTCCCTTCTAGGCAGGGTTGGTGCCAGTGCCCGATTTGTAGTCAAAAGATGAGGGGGTTTTGTGCCTCCCCCATGGGAGACTTGGGTCTCAGACACTCCCTGGGGACGGGCCAGTCCCGGGGCCCACCATTGGGGGGCCCCGGGCCGGGAATCCCGGCGAATCTTTAACAACAACACCCCAGGTACGAGTTACTGGGGACACTCCGCGGGAAACTGGGAGTGATTTCCCCCCAAGAGGAACCCAGAGATGACTGGGGCCCACATGGACCATGGAGCCGAACCAGAAAAGCTGTTCCCTGGAAACGACATATCCCCTCCTCCTAGGCCCACAGTTAGGAGTACTATGGTGTTGTCGTTATGAGATGCACCAGAAAAAATGACAAAAGAGTGCTTGACCCGCATAGTCGCATATATCGGCTCCTCGGGAGCCAAGAGGGTCATCCAAGATTGAGACCCGTCCCAGGACTAAGGTTTGGCGAAATTTTAAAAACCCCCCAGGGTAGATCTTTTTTTGTGACTTAAAAAACCACTGTTGGGCGAAACGGTCAAAAAAGGATAATTATACTGCAATGGTTTATATTTCCCCAGTCTCTCCATGCCGAATTTGACATCCCCGCGTGAATCTGTTGGAAGACGCTCAGTGACAGACAGATAACAAACTTGAGACACGACATGACTATGGACTCTTCCCCGACGAAGACATTCGCAAACCCACAAACCCAACACAACCCTTTTTTACCTTGCATGACCGCTCCAACCCCATTTACAAAAAGCCTTGGTTTCTCTGCAGGTACCTTTATGAGGGTACATTCTCTGACCCCCCTTTGCCTTAGATTTTGGGGTTGACATGTCAGTTTACATCCCCTTAGCGCAAACTTCGCCTTTCCCCTCCTCCCGCCACCCCACCAGAATCCCAACGAGGCCTGAATTTCTCTTTCAATTCTGTCCCCCGTGCCTTCGCTGCGGGTTAAGCCCTGCTTATTTTACGACTAAAAACACTCCTTTCCCGCGCTATTCTTCGTCTGTCCCCCTCTTCCCCATCATCCCATTTGGGTCTTACCTGAACTTGTTCGTTCGTTCGTTTGTTGCTGCATAATTCGGGTGGATTGACATCGTCTGCTACAAGAAACTTGACTGTCCCACTATTCCCAAGACTACCCGGTTTTACAGGGCAAAGCTGTATTTGTATCCGTACAATAACTCACGGGTTATAGTCAACCCTGTGGCGGTGGGGCGGATGTCGAGGTACAGGCCATCCTTGCAAATACCGGGGCCCCTTACCATCTATAACATCTACAAGAACCCAAGAACCCTTGAATTGCGGCCCTCGCGCAGCCGCACTGAGTGTATTATTGTGGGGGGGTTTCAAAAGCACATCACCCAAAGCTGCACTCCCACTCTGCACCCAATGTGCTGGCAGACCAAAAAAATTCCCACACAATTTAGAGGTAAAGTTGCTAAACATGGAGATCCCACAACCTGTTGGGTGGGTCCTCGACCCTTTCCTTCGGGCAAGACAACTGCAGCAGGGCCCGGGAAACTCATCTCCCTTGCATTGACCATTTTTTCGTGATCCCATCTTCAACATCAACAGGCCCCCCACCGTTGTGCTGCCCCTAGATGGACGTAAAGGGCCAACGGAAGGGGTTCAGGATTTTTCTTCATGATGGGGTCCCATACACCACTAAGCTGTGATACGGCTGAACAAGAGCTAATCACTGTTCTTATTTAGGCACGAGTGCGCAATTTCCCCAAAAGTCCGCAGGAAACGTCACAAAAAATGATGGTTGTTCTACAACGACGAGGTGCGGGACAGAACCACCGATCAGCCCTTTAGGAAGTTTACCCGGGGTAAAACCCTACGGCAGAGAACAGGGTACTCTGAGAGCCATTGTGCGCTGCCCGCGTCTCTCTTCAGAGTAAAAACTGGAAAGATGGGGGTGGTGCTCAACATTCGGGTATCACACCAAAATTATCTGAGTATGGGGGAAAGCTCAACATGCAACGCCAAGAGCAAGCGAGGCCCCCGCACACCCCAACCCCTCCCAGGAAGCTGAGAAAACTAGTGGAGCTTTTTACTTTCCATGGGGCCCCAACTCCCCCAGGACATCGGAATATACAGACAGATGTTGTGCCATAAGCCAGTTAAAGATACAACCCGCTTTTAGTCGGAAGATGGACGACGAAGACCTCTGGATTGGGAACTCCGACGTGCCATTAAGAAAAAGGGACACCCCCTTTTCTCGATGGTGACTTTTCCCCATATTGCAGGCTGGGCGAGGGATGAGAGGAAATACTAACGCATAAAAAAGTTGTGGAGGCCCGGGACACCCCCAGACTTGGAAAAAGGCCCCATCGACAATTCAACCCCAAACCGGGCAGTATGACCCCCTACGCTGACCAGCTGTTTACAAAGATGTGACGGGGTGGTTTTTTAAACCGCCTCCTATGGAAACTGGCCCCTATTCACATATTTGGGTTTCCCCAAAGGGTGGGTCAGCAGAGTGAAAAACCCCCCTACAAGCCAGATTGCTGAGTAACAAAAAAAAAGTACGTGTCTACCTCGACCTTGAAAGGGATTTGAGCTAGTCAGCCCCACCAATTCAGCAAACTAGCTCGGAAGGGGAAACAAAGGGCGCCCCTGGCCTGGATGAGCCTCCTTAGGGAAGAAGGGGCCCATGTCAGCTGTTTGGGACACTACCTTCTTAAAACCTGGAAAACGGACGGCAAAGGAGGTGTACTAAATTTACCCTGTTTTAAAGTCCTTATGCAGGAAATTTTGAGCCTTCCCTTATAGTGGGCGCAGGCTTTTCAGCTATCTGATGACTTTCCTCGGTGAATGGGAAGGTAATTTTTGAGCGACAGGCCCCGAAAGATTTTTGGCCTAATTACGGTCTTTTCAAGGAAAATAGCCCCAAATCTCGGCCGGAAATCTCTTGCATGATATCGGGGCCAGATCCTGTTGATTACTTTCGGATATAGCTTGAGGGAAAGGGCTCCCCCTGTACGGGGAATTAAAATTGAAAAAAAGTGCCCTTTTCAGAAACAGGGGGGTATGTCGGGTCCCTGCTCTACTGACTCAACCCTGGGGAATGCCCGAGGCCCCGGTGGGGGCGAGAAAAAAAATTTTTCCCTTGTGTAATACAAGTATACGGCTCATTGAACGGTGCACGGCGTTAGTCATCTCCCCCGCGAGCAGGCAAAGGGGGAGGTCGACAAAACCAGCAATAAGAACTATGCTTGGGGCCCCCATCTGGACCAAAACCAGAGTCTAGATCTAGCCCCGGTTTCCCTTCCCTTGGGTGAAGGTAAGATACAAAAAACGCTCCCAAAGTATCCACGATTGTGAAAAGGCAGCAGGTCCCCACTAGGGAGGATATTGCAACCATGACACAAGACCCCACACATTTCGCGGCTACCCGGGGATTGTTTTTTTTGGCTGCTGGGAAGAAGCGTGCCCTGACAACTCCCCTTGAGAAGAGTTGGATCTTCCTGTTGGGGGATCATCCACCCCCTTCCTGGCCCCGGGCCCACCCGTGTTTGCTCATGCAACTACCCATCTCTAAGCGTCTCTGCAGTCAAACACCCCTCAAAAAATTTTCGAGCAAGCAGGCACTGCGAGGGGCACAGTATTTCACGAGGGTTCTGTGACCCTGACAGGAAGAGAGCCACGGGATGTACCAAAGGGTCACACAGACCATGCAGATCCTTCAGTGAGCTGGTGGGATTCAGCAGGCATTGTCACTTCCCCTACGACACCGACTCCGACCGCATAATTTTTGATTCCACCTTGCAATCAATCCCTTCCCCCCTAAAACCCAGGACTGTTCGCCCATCACACGACCCTGAGCAAAATGACAGCCTTGAAGTTCGGGGAACAGATCGACATTGGGCGGATCTCCACCATGCTGGATCGGGAAAAATGAGGGGGCAGATGATGCAGCAAGGCGCAACAGACTATCCGCTGGGGGATCACTTTCCCCTCACCCATGACAGACCCAAGGGTGGCGCCAGGCCATGAAATTTTGGGGGGGAGGTTTTGGGGTGAACCCCTTCTCAACGTTACCGGCAGCGACTAGGAGAACCCCTATATGATAGAAGGGGTCCAGAGCGCATTGTCTCCATCCTCGGTTCTTTTGGGGGTTTTCCCCACAGCCAAAGATGAGGTAGCAAGGTGGGAGGAATGGCCATACGTCGCACGTTGCCTGCCCCCCCAAACCCAACTATTTCGGGGGTGCAAATTTTCTGAGACACCCCGCGGGCAATAGGACTGACATTCCCTCCGAAGAGGACCCAGAGAGACGCGCCACACCAGTGTACCTTTTCACAACGAACCAGAAAAGCTATTACGTGAAACGACTTCCTCCCGTTAGTGCCCACATTTAGGTACTTTACGGCTTTGTCGTTATGAGATGCACCAGTTAAATGACCAAAGAGTTTGAGCGCTTAAACCATCATTGTAAGAAACCTTCTCCTTTCGGGAGCCAGAGAGGGTCATCGAAAGTTTAAGCCCCGTCCAGGACTAGGGTTTTGGGAACATTATTTAAAACATACTGTTGCTGGGTACCATCCACCCCCTCTCTGGCCCCAAGATCCGCCGATGGTTTGCGTCTGAAACTTCCCATCTCTAAGTGTCTTGCATCAAAAAACCCCCGCAACAGGCTGAGCAAGCATGGCACTACGGGGGGAGGAACATGTGCAGTGCTTTTTCACAGTGGTTCTGTCACCCTGCAAAAAGGGCGCAGCTGGACTGTACCAAATGGTCCCCCCCAAACAAGGCGGCGACTCCCTACCACGGGGCCGACCCTTAAAGCTGAGGGGGTGGCGATTCAGCAGGCTTTGTCCTCCCCTACAAAATCGCCCCGCCCTGCATACATGTTGATCCCCCTCGAAAATAAATCCCCTCCCCCACCCTTTAAACCACGGAAATGTTCACCTCATACATCGATCCGGCATAATAAAAAGCCTTAAAAGTTCAGGGTAACGATCGACATTGAACTGGATCCCGCCATGTGGTTTCCCGGGGGGAAATGAGGGGGCAGATGATGCCCCAAGGCGCAACAGACTACCCACAGTTGGGGTTTTTACTGCCCATCACCACACAGACCAAAGGGTGGCTCCAGAGCATAAAAATTTGGGGGAGGTCTTATGTACCCCCTAAAAAGGGATCCGACAGCGATCAGAGAGCCCACCTCATAGATAAAAGCTAGCCCAAGCGCGGGTTTAAACCACCCAATGGCTTCGTTTGGGCTTTCCCACAGCCAAGATAGGTAACAAGGTGAGGGATATCCCAGTATGCCAGCATTTGGGCCACGCCCCCCAACAATTTTCGGAGTGCAAAGTTACTGAACACCCGCAGGAATAGGATGTTTTCCCCCTCCCGAAGAGGACCCAGAGGTGACTGCGGCCCATACTGACCAGGGGGGTCAACGAACAAGCAAAGCTTTTTGCCCATGATAACGATAATCCTCCCCTCGCGTATCCACAGTTAGGAGTAAATATGGTGTTGTCGTTTATGAGAGCACCAGTTGAATGCCCAAAGAGTGTTTGGGCCCCTTGCTTGCATCATTGGGGAAACTTTCTGCTGGGACCAAGCCCGGTCTCGCAAGACTGAACCCCGCCAGGATCGTCCCTGGCGAACACTGTTTGTGACTTAAAAAAAGCCTTGTGTGGAAAAACGTTGCAAAAAAGGATCCTTTATGCGCATATGTGTTTATATTTCCATTGTTCGGTATTTTATCCATTACTCCACCAAAACGGGAAACTTAAAGTATTTGACTCCAAAGAAAGAACGATTTCTTTTAATAAGGATTTTTTTTGGTAGGTGGGGGGTTGGGGAAAAACAGGGGGAAATTTAATATCGCACATTGAAAAATGCCTCCAGAAGAGGTCAGAATAAATGATAACGGAGCCAAGACCAAAAAGTTGGTTAAATTACTTCTTCATGCAACCCACCCGGGTGTTGGGTGGTCACAAAATACCCATTTTTCGTTGGTGTTCCAACATACCAGGTGGGGTGGTAGTCAAAAACTTTTACACAGGTGAGGGGGGTCTTTACAACTACCCTGGTGGGGGTGGTCAAAAACATCCCCATGGTGAGGGGGGGGCAAACTACATGGGAGGGGGTCAAAGCATAACGGGTTTGGGGTGGGGCCACAACAACAAAGGGTGGGTGGGGTCAAAACTCCCATGGGTGGGGGTGGTCAAAATCCTATGGTGCAGGGGTGTCGCAACATCCCATGGTGGGGGTGGGCACAAATACACAAGGTGAATGTGGTCTTTACAACATCCCCCTGGTGGGGGTGGGGGGTCAAACATACCATATGTGGGAGGTGGTCAAAAACATACACATTTGGGGTGGTGGTACAACAAAACATGGGGGGGGGGGTACAACATAACATGGGTGGGGGGTGGCAAACATACAATCGTGGGGGGGGGGGTAACACCAAAACCATGGTGTGGGTGGTGGTCAGAGAAACCCCATGCTGTGGGGGGTCACAACATACCCATGGTGCGGGTTGGGGGGCCAACTGACATGGTGAGGGTGGCCTTTACAACTACCCATGGTGGGGGGGGGTGGTCCAAGCCCTAGTGGGGGGGGTCCACAACACGGGTGGGGTGGTGGTCACAACATACACAGGTGTGGGGGGTGGACAAATAATGGTGAGGGGGGGGGCAAAACATCCCCATGTGGGGGTCGTGGTCACAAATACCCCAGATTGGGTGGGGGTCAAACAAAACCTTGGTGGGGGTGGTGGCAACAACTCCCAATGTGTGGTAGCGCCAAAAAAATAACTGGTAGGGGGGGGTACAAATCCCATGGGTGGGGGTGTACACTCCCCATGGTGGGGGGTGGTCACAAAAAAACCCGGTGGGGTGGTGGTCACCATACACATGATGGGGGGGTCACAAATACCATGAGGGGGTGGTCACAAATACACAGGTGAGGGGGGTCACAACATCCAATGGTGGGGTGCTGGCCACAACATGCCCAGGTGTGGGGGTGGTCACAACAAAACCATGGTGAGGGTGCTGGTCAAAACATACCCATGGTTGGGTGGTGTTGCAACCTACCCATGGGTGGGTGGGGTAAAAACTACCATGGTGTGGGTGGTGGCACAAAAACCCATGGTGTGGTTGGTCACAAATACCTATGGTTTTGGGGTGGTGGTTAAAAAACCTAACTGGGGGGGGGGTTTTCACAAAAAATTCGATGGTGGGGTGGTGGTTAAAAATCGAGGGTGTGGGTGGTGGTAAAACATACCCCTGGGGGGGGGTGGTGGCCAAAACAAAAAAAAATGGCGCGAGTGGGGTCAAAATACAATGGTTGGGGGGTTTTGTTTACGATACCTTGGGGGGGGTGGCCCAAAACTCCCCATATGTGGGTGGTGGTCACAACCTAACATGGAAAGGGGCGGTACCCAAAAACATCCCCATAGGTGGGGGGGTCACAACAGCCCAGGTGTGGGAGGGGGTCACAACTCCCAGGGTGGGGTTTGGTAAACAAAATCCTAATGGGGGGTGGGGGGCCACAAAACCCATGGTAGGGGTGGTGGGCCAACTCCCCATTTTTTGGGTGGTGGTTAAAAAATCCCCCAAGGCGTGGGGGGGGCCACAACATATCGTGGGGGGGTGGTGGTTACAGCATTCCAGGTGAAGGGGGGGGGTCAAAATCCCCATAGTGTTGGTTGTGGTCACAACATACCTAGGGTGGGTAGTAATCAAAAAACCCCCCATAGGGGAAATGGTTTAAACCCCCTTACACATTGGAGAGGGGGTATTCGACCATACCCATGGTGTGTGTGGTGTCACTAAAACCCAGGTAAGGGTTGAGTCAAATAAACCCCATGGTATGGGGGGTCCCAAAATTATACCATGGTGTGGGCGGTAGTCACATCATACCCAAGGTTTGGGGTGGTATACACCATACCCAGGGTGGGTGGGTTGTACATCATACCCATGGTGGGGGTTTGTAGAAAAAATATACCATTTGGGCGGTAGCCCCATTATCCCCAGGGTTTGGGGTTGTGGTAGCCAAATCAACCCATGGGTGGGTGGTGCCCCACCATCCCCCCTGGTGTGGGTGGTAGTCACAACATACCATGGTGTAGTGGTAGTAAAACCCATCCCCATGGTGTGGGTGGTAGTCACCCCAACCCATGGTGTGGGTGGTAGTCACAACAAAACCCATGGTGTGGGGGGAAGCAAAACAAACCTGGTGTGGGTGGTAGTAAAACCATCCCCATGGTGGGGGTGGTAGTCACAAATACCATGGGTGGGGGGTAGTCACACCATACCATAGTGGGGGTGGTAGTCAAAACATACCCATGGGGGGGGTGGTAGTCACAACTTCCCAGGTGGGGGGTGGTAGTAAAACCAACCCAGGTTTTTTGGGTGGTATCACAACATACCCATGGTGTGGGTGGTAGTCACCCATACCCTAGTGTGGGTGGTAGCCCAAAACATCCCCAGGGTGGGGTGGTAGTCACAACTCCCCATGGTGGGGGGGTTTGGGTAGTAAACAACAACCCCATGGGGGGGGTGGAATTTAAAGATTACAGGCGCATAATGGAACGAAAAGTTTTGAGAGCGAGAAAACTTTCAGTTAAAAAGAACTATTTAAAATTGGTTACCAGGAAGTGCCAACTCGCCCCAAAGGGAAAAATTTTTTGTTGACACATACGGAGACACAGAAAAAAACAAAGGGACATCAGTGGAAATAAACACTTTGGCTTTTTTAGGTTTTTCCAGCAATTTACACATATGTGCTATGAATGAAGTTTTCTCAATTACCCCCTAAATAACTTTGAAAAAATGCCAGCACGAGGAAACCCAAAAATGGACACGTAAACGCTGCAAATTTAAGTTTACTTAGATCAGGGACCCCATAAATACAGTTATCATACATCGTGTAAATCACTAGGATAGCCCCGAAAAGTCAGTGACTTTTTCCATTGGGGTCCCGGGAAAGGGAAGACTACAGTTCCCCAACCTCACAGAGATGGGTTTTGCATCACTTTTAAATCAACACAACAGTAGCAACGAGAAGCGATGCGAACCCGAATTAAAAACAAAAAGTAAAGCTTAAGAAAATAACTTCAAGTGATTCGCAAACCCCGTTGTTTTTTAAGGAAGTGTAATTCAGGGAAAGCGTTCGTTTTTCATGTGAAAAGGTTCCCCCGGGTTTGATCCCCGGGACTTCCGTCAGGGGAGTAGCTCGATGGTAGAGCGCTCGCTTAGCATGCGAGAGGTACGGGGGGTCGATACCCTGCGTCTCCCGATTTTTTAAAGAAATTAAGCACTCAGGGGCGAGATCGTTGAAAATGGTTTTTCTGGGCTGTGGAATTTTTATTGATTAATTTTAATTTTGCCCAAAAATAACCCAAATAGGGGGCCAGGACTCGGCCCGTGGGGGCCTGCCCCTGGAAAACTCCAGGGAGACCCCTCCCCTTTACTTGAGGAAAATTTGATGGTGAATTCCAAGGGACACACACAACCTTAAGAAAAACTCGCTTCTGTGACTGCAGAACAAGTCTTTATTTTCCCAAAAATGCTTGGAACGGTTAAGTACACACACTCAAGTGGGAATGATGAACCCCCGGAAGAAAATATTGTTTTTCAATGATTAAGTAAAAAATCAAGAAATCTGCATTTTTCGCACTGCTTCAATTGCGACACTACTGCCGATCAGATAACTTATTCCGAGGAAGCTGTTGAACGGCAAATGAGAGAATGAAGGGAAATAATCATTAACAAGACTTCATTTTTAAATAGGGTATTAGAAGATAACAAAAGTGGAATGTTCAACTAGCGGACTCCGATGCTCGAACAATTCCAGTTTAATAAGCTATTTTTTTTCTTTGGCAGGTGAGGATGATTGTGGAACAGGTGGAAATATTGATCTGTACATTCAACAGTACCTCCAGAAGAGTCTCAGAGTAAACGATAACGGTGGCAGACACACCATCAGTTCAGTATAATATCTTCATTATGCAGCCTTTACTTATGGTGTGGGTGGTCACAACATACCCATGGTGTGGCTGATGATCACAAGATACCCATAGGGACGGTGGTAATCACACCATACCCATGGTGACGATGGTAGTCACACCTTAAAAATGGTGTGTGCGGTAGTCACACCATACTCACTGTGTGGGTGGTAGCCACTTCAAACCCATGGTGTGGGCGATAGTCACCTCATACTCATGGTGTCGGTGGTAGTCACACCATACCATGGTGTGGGCGGTAGCACATCATACTCATGGTGTCGGTGGTGTCACACCATACCCATGGTCGGGTGGGTAGTCATCACAAACCCATGATGTGGGTGGCAGTCACCAAATACCCATGGTGTAGGGGTAGTCGTCAATACCCATGGTGTGGGTGGTAGTCACACCATACCCATGATGTGGGAGAAAAATTTAAGATTACAGAGGCGCATAATGGGACGCAAGTTTTGACAGCGATAAAACTTACAATAGTAACGAACTTATTTATATCTGGTTACCAGTGATGTGCCACACTAAGCCACAGGAAATATTTGATATGTTGACACATGCAGGAGACTCAGAAGAATAAACAAACGGATATCAGTGGAAGTAAGTCTCTTTGACTTTCTTTAGGTTATCCTAGCTAATTTACACATATTGCTATGTATGATAATTATTCTCATATGTACCACCTAAATAACTTAGTAAACATAGACTGGCCAGCACGAGGAAACAAGTGAATGCAAATTAAGTTTATTTACATAGGTACACGCAAGTACAGTTATCATACAGAGTATAAATTATATAGGATAACCCAAAACAGTCAAAGTGACTTATTTCCATTGGTGTCCTTGAAGCGTAACACTACAGTTCACAGTTGTACAACCTCACGAATGTAGAGATCGTGGATCACATTATAAGTCAACACAGCAGTCAGCACACAAGAAGCTGATGTGAATCCCAGAATTAAAGCACAAAATGTGAGAGCTCAACAAAATAACTTCAAGTAGATAATCGCACACTGTTATTGCTAAGGGGGTGTAGCTCAGTGGTAGAGCGTTCGCTTTGCATGCGAGAGGTACTGGGATCGATACCCTGCATCTCCAGATTTTATAAAAAACATTAAACACTCAGTAGGCCGAGTATCAATTGAAAATGGCATACTGAACCTATGTTAATTTTATATTATGTAAAATTTTAATTTTGCACCAAACAACCAACCTAGGAAAGGTCAAGGACTGGTCCGCGGGGGCGTTGACCCCCGGAACACCACCAGGTAGACTCCTCCAGGTAGGTTATCTAACTTAAATTTACTTTTAGTTAGCCGCTTTACCTTAGGAAATTAATGCTGGCGAATCCTTATGTGACACCTACAACACCTGACTGCAGAACAAGTCTTTATTTATCCAAATAAATGCTTGAAACGGGTTAAATATCACACACTCAAGTTGGTGTTGATGGACCACTGGAAGGAAATATTGTTTCTCAAAAATTAAGTGAAAATTCAAGACATTTGCATTTATTGCAATGCTTCAACTGCGACACTATTGCTGATCAGATAACTTATTCCAAGGAAGATGTTGAACGGCAAATGAAAGGAAATAATCATTAACTAGAGGTCATTTTTCCAGAAGGCATTGGAAAATACCAAAACTGGAATGTTCAAGTATGGGACTCCGATGCTCACACGATTCCAGTTTAATAAGCTGATTTTTTTTTTTTGTCAGGTGAGGATGATTGTGGAACAGGTGGAAATATTGATCTGTATATTGAATACCTCCAGAAGAGCCTCAGAGCACCTAGAATTTACCTGGAGAGGGTTTCGGGGGTCAGTAACTTATTTCCATTGGTGTCCTTGAAGCGTAACACTACAGTTCACAGTTGTACAACCTCACGGATGTAAAGATCGTGGATCACATTATAAGTCAACACAGCAGTCAGCACACAAGAAGTTGATGCGAATCCCAGAATTAAAGTACAAAATGTGAGAGCTCAACAAAATAACTTCAAGTAGATAATCGCACACTGTTATTGCTAAGGGAGTGTAGCTCAGTGGTAGAGCGTTCGCTTTGCATGTGAAAGGTCCCGGGTTCGATCCCCGGCACCTCCAGTCACGGGGATGTAGCTCAGATGGTAGAGCGCTCGCTTAGCATGCGAGAGGTACGGGGATCGATACCCTGCATCTCCAGATTTTGTAAAAGAAATTAAGCACTCAGGAGGCCGAGCATCAGTTGAAAATGGAGCTGTGCTAATTTTATATTGATTTGAATTTTAATTTTGCACCAAACAACCAACCTAGGCTTGGCCAAGGACACGGCCGCGGGGGCGCTGACCCCCGGAACACCTCCAGGCAGACTCCTCCAGGTAGGTTATCTAGCTAAAAATTACCTTCAATTAAACGCTTTACTTGAGGAAAGTGATCCTGGTGAATCCTTACTTGACACACACAACACTAAGCTAATAACTCTGCGTCTGTGACTGCAGAACAAGTCTTTATTTACCCAATTATTTACCCACGTAAAAATCTTTTTTTGTATACTTGTGTTGCCCTCAAGTGTTAGGGTGATACATCCTTCAAACACACACACACACACACACTTACAACAACGCAATATCTAATAATAATAGAGATCTCCAGTGAATACTAGAAAGGACTGCCCTTCTAGCATCCAGCCTGTTACTGGGTTTTTGTAACAAGTAGTCAGTATCCTGGTTCAATTATCCATTAGAATTTAGTAAGAATCAATAGTGCTTCAGGATTACAACTGGTAGGCTACTAACTAAAGAAATTAAAATTTAATATGTTTATTAATAACAATAAAGTTGTCTAGGCGTATAATATCTAAGTAAATTAAAGTAATCAATTGAATATAATATAGGATACAAGTTGCTACACTTCTCTCGTGTACAGTAGTATTGTGCTGAAGGCACATATCACATCTTTATGGCTTTTAAGTACCGTCTGGTACATTGTTAGCATTTAATAACATAGTACAAATATATACAAGCAAGTTTGTGTGTATGTGTGTAAGTGCTCTAAGTAGTTTGCTATGTCTCAAGAGTTGACTAGACTTAACTAGTGACTGACTAAAAGTCCTCACATAAACTAACTTCTTGACCAACTTGGCAATCAGAACAGCTTGCTTGAACAATAAAGCGGCTGTTAAGCCGAACAGCAATATAACAAGCAACAGCAACACAGAATCAGGAACAAGGAGATAATATAAGTAGGGACCATCTGCAGATCCTCCACAAAAGTCACAAAACTCCTGTACTACTGAATCTAAGTTCAGTATTAGAAAATCCTCGACTGTGACGGTACACAGATACCAGTACAAATTAGGTCAGAAGCTACAGCTCAGGACCTGAGTTTCTCAGAATGTCTATGAGACACACAACCTCAGTACAACGTCGAAAATCACTAAGTCTAGGCCATGCCTTGTAACCAGAGTTACACAGAACCAAAAACAAGAAAGTGACAGAGACGATCTTCCAACAAGCGCCCGCAAGGGAGAGCTAGAGAGGCCGTCTTGTTGGAAGCAACGTCAAACAGACACAGGCCAGCTAGACTCTCTCTCCAGGTGAGGTGTGATCACCCTACCCTGATCACGTGACTCTCCGTGCACTGCTGCTGCCCAGCAACAAAAGCAGAGTGAAAATTACAGTAGTTAGACAATGCTGTCAGCTACTTAACACTGGAAACTATGAGCACTGAATATATAAATATTACATCCTACTAATAACATAACTAAGTCAAATAATAATATAGAGCAATATATTTACGATTTAGCTAATATCACAAATATAAGCAATATAAAATTATATGAACAGGTAATATACACTATATACATTGTGACCCATTCAGGGGTCGTAATACCCCCCCCAGCACGTCAAACGGTCGCACTAGGAGTTGCGTTAGTGTCTTTCACAAGATTACTGTGATTACTCATGCCACTTTAATAACACGATTTAATATAAAAAAAAATCAGTCACTCTTGTGCCAAGCACTTCTTACATTTTACAGTGTCTATTTTACTATAAGTTACGCCCCTCGTACTAGGGCAGTATACATCATATCGTATATCTTCATACTCGTGGTTATGTATGTGCAACATCGACACCATGCCTAACCCTTCTAGGGTAGGGTAGGTGCCTGAGCCTTTAGCTCAAAAGACTGTCATTCCTATTTGGCTCCTTGGGGCGGGGATGGCAGACCAGAGAGGCCTAGCTTGTGGCTAGGCCTGGGGACAGTTGGTCCCAAAGATGAGGAGGTACTTGTGCCTCCTCCCATGGGAGACTTAGGTCTCAGACACTCCCTAAAGAGGGAGCAAGGCCGGGCCACCACTTGGAAAGGCCCGGGCCGGTGGAATACCGGCTAATCTTTAATAAATAAAATAATAATAATTGTATGTGAAAATTGCATTTATCTGAATGTAACATTATTACATAACAGTAATATAACAAAGATACTTTATTTATCAATGACATAGCAAGTAGAAATTTGGGAACCTAGTCGCAAAATGTCCCCTTCGATACTACCACGTCATCACAAGTTGCTCTGGACCTATTATTAAATGAAATATACATACACCAGGAATACTGGTAAATATATAAATTTGTGGACTGTATATTAAAAAATGATTATATATAAATTCACATATACATAACAGAAGGAAAATATATCTTAATATCACTCACCAATTTGACTGGATATTAAGTTGTATCATACTCAGAAAAACCTCACTAACTAAATTTATGAAAACACTGGCCAGAATTATACACAAATCTAGAGAGCTTATCTGAGGTTCCTGGAGCTGTCTTGTCCAGTCGTCTGATATCTCAAGTTATGCAGGAATGCACATCCAACAATTTCGCCTCCTATTTGAGAGGTGTCATCCAATTTTAACCTCTAGAGCACGAAAAATTCTTCCCATTATATTAACGTTGTATCCAATTCAAAACCAAGATGGCGAGTCACATCTGCGCAGACGCAGGCTTTCCGTTTTCTATGACATAAATATTATTAAATACAGTATGGTCATCTATTTACATATAAATACTGAATTTCTGGAAAATATATACAGTATTTTCCACAATGTACATCAGTGTAGAGACAGGATAGCATAGACAAGCATGACAGTTGAGGCTCGATCATAGTAGTGTAGATGTATATTAGAATAGCAGTCTTGTGCGATAGACAGGAGACGGCATCCCACTCTTAAGTAGTGGTAGTGGAATGCGGGGCAGTATGGAATGTGGGTATGAGAAAACTTGAGTGCAGTAACTTATTAAGGCGTGTAGAGAGGGGGGGGGGACTGGCGGCAGGACTGTATTCCGCCACTCAGTAAGTAAACGCCCACACAACACTCTACACTCTCAACTTCTGTCTCCAACTATCTCCTTCTCACACCAACATATATCACCACTACTGTGAATATATAAATAGAAAAATTAGACATGAGTATACATAGTTAACATGGGCTTGATAGATTACGTTACTTTACTGAATTTGATGTAGCAAGTAACATAAGGTATTCGGCATAAAAATTAGGTTAATTTAAATGTAACAATGAAAAATTAAGGATGTGACAGAGCATCAGCAATTACTTTAAACAATGACCACTGTATGTTGTATATAATAGGTAAGGCTGGATTCTGAGGCCCCCCTCATGATCCTAGCATTTTTATTCTTCATTGTATTTATGTAGGGGGAGTGGATTGTGGTCTGAAAAAAATGTTAATTTTAAATGGGAAGTGCCCAGATACACGTCAAAATGTTCCAAGAACACCGCAAGAGCTAGACCCTCTTCTCAATAGTGGCATTTTTCTAGTGTCGTTTTGAGCTTAGATGATGGTAACATATGGATGGAGAATGTCAATGGATGTTGACTTTTTGGAGCAGCACAGCACCCACTGCATAACCACTCGCATCTATATGTAAAAAGAAGGGAAGATTGAAATTAGGACTCCTCCAAACAGGAGCAGAGGAAAGCAGATGCTTCAACCTTGTAAATGATTTTGAACAATCCCTAGTCCAGATGAACTGAACTTTGCTACTAGTAAGCTCAGTAAGAGGTGTAGGTGGAAGTGTGTCTGCTGGCTTGCCTGTCACTTGACACACGTGGCAACGGTGCAAATGATCAGCTACTGTTTCCTTCTTTTTTGGCCAAGTAAAATGTTTTGCCAGTTTACCGAGTGTCTTCTTGACACCCAGATGTCCTCCTCTGGGACTATTGTGAGTAAAATCAATGGCTTGTTCACGAAATGTAACTGGTAACACTACGAGAAGCTTGACTGTGGTGGAAACACTATCAGCTGACAACTTACATGTATTTTTCTCCATCAGTACACCATTACTATAATAGTAACAATTATCGAGATCTTTTGCTTCACTATCAGTAACTGCTATATCTCTCAGTCTTTCCAGTGACTGATCAACAAACTGATCCTTGATTAAATCATCATGAGTTAGAAATTTAACGTCAGTTGTGTCCTGACTAGGTTGATGACCGGGGGGAGTCAGTGTTAATGATCCTGGGTGCAGAGCATCACTAAACAACATATTCAACCCCAAATCATTGTCATCCACTAACTCAACAGGAGACAAGGATGGTTGTTTTATCTTTGACATAGCTCTAGTAATTGCACTGAGAGGAAATAAAATAGGCTTCTCTCTACAAGCTTCAATGGCATAATTATCATCAGTGTTATTATCAATCACAAGTGGTTCCTTACATATACCAGCATGAAGGATATCGTTCGCTATCAACAAGTCCACTGACCTGATGGGAAATACACCACTGGATATACCCACTGAAATATAACCAGTATAATAGCTTGTTTCAATGTAAACTTTGTGCAGAGGTACTTTTATAACAGCCCCACCATAGGCTTCTAGCAATACATCTATCTTGGAATAGGTATCATCAGTTATGGGCAGTACATCTTCTCTCAATAACGTGAGATAGCTGCCAGTGTATCTGAAAGTAATTATCTCAGATGTGATTCATCAAGTCGTACTTTGCCTCTCGATAAGTAAGGACTCATCGCTGAACGAATCTTTTCGTCAGATACACTTTCTAATGCTAGTCATCTATTCTGAGTAATATTATCTAAAACAATGGGATCAGAGGTATTACTAGGATTTTGGTGCCTTTGTTGCATGGAAGAGGATACGACTTGAGTGGGGGCGCCAGCCGCACGACCACTTCTCGTATCTCTTTTTAACTTATAGCAATACTCTCTAGCATGTCATTTTCTGTTACAATAGGTACATTTAACTTTCTTCTTCTCAATATCAGATTTCTGTCTAACCACAGAGACAGATTCAGGATTGTGAGTTTTCCTGGTAAAGGTACGAGAAGTTACTGTAGCAGGTACATCGCGTCAGCACTGATCAGCTGATTTAGGTTGCCAACTTCTATGACAACTTTTAGTTACCTTGTTTCTCTCTGTTTTAGTACACACAAGTTTGTGAGAAATCTCGTAATAGTCTGCTAATGCTGCAGTTTCCAGAATATCCGAGGCAGTATGATCAATCATTCTTGTATGTCAGCAGGCATACAGTTGTTAAACTCTTCGTGTAGTAACAACTGAACCAGACTGTCATAATTATTGCACTTAGCAGCTCTACACCACCTCTCAAATGCAATTTTTTTCTCATGAGCAAACTCTACACAAGTTTGATCTTGTCGTTGTAACGTACAAAATGCAGGTTGATAACTTACAGGTAACAAGTAACTTGGCCCATACCACAACACACTTGTTCCAGACCACAACACACTTGACCCAGACCACAATACACTTGACCCAGACCACAATACACTTCAGCCCAGACCACAAGCACACATTCACCCAAACTACAAACTCACTTGACCCAGACCACATACTTCCCACCCTTGATCCAGACCACAACACACTTGACCCAGACCACAACACACTTGACGCAGACCACAACACACTTGGCCCAGACCACAACACACTTCACCCAAACCACAACTCACTTGACCCAGACCACAGCTCACTTGATCCAGACCACAACACACTTGATCCAGACCACAACACACTTGACGCAGACCACAACACACTTGACCCAGACCACAACTCACTTGACCCAGACCACAACTCACTTGACCCAGACCTCAACACACTTGACCCAGACCACAACACACTTGACCCATGACCACAACACTAACTTGACCCAGACCACAACACACTTGACCCAGACCACAACACACTTGAGACCACCAGACCACAAACACACTTGTTCCAGACCCCCCCCCCCCCCCACACATTCACTTGACCCAGACCACAACACACTTCACCCAGATCACAACACACTTGTTCCAGACCCCAACACACTTGTTCCAGACCACAACTCACTTGACCCAGACCACAACACACTTCACCCAGACCACAACACACTTGTTCCAGACCACAACACACTTCACCCAGACCACAACACAGTTGACCCAAACAACAACACACTTGTTCCAGACCACAACACACTTCACCCAGACCACAACACACTTGTTCCAGACCACAACACACTTCACCCAGACCACAACACAGTTGACCCAAACAACAACACACTTGTTCCAGACCACAACACACTTCACCCAGACCACAACACACTTCACCCAGACCACAACACACTTCACCCAGACCACAACACACTTGTTCCAGACCACAACACACTTGACAAAGACTTTAAGCTGCTCCTCAATAAAGATGTCTTTGATTTATGAACTTGAACTATCATGAATATAGTACCTGGAAATTTTCACTTATGTTGAGAAATGGCATTACCAGCTAAGTTTAAAGAGTTTGTACGTAACTTAGAAAGACAGCTCATCGCCTGCACAGCTGCCCCTGCAGACGAGGTCTTGAGAAGCTGTCGAAGTCATCTCTCAACGGGCTGTAAAGAGTTATAATTTGTAAGATTATAAATTACCCCTAGGGGGTGTTATGTCAGCATATTTCATTCACTGATTGCTGACAAATTACATACTTGTTTGGACTCAAAAGCCCCCCACCCACGCCGACTATAGGTTGATTACAAACTCCTTGGATAAAGAACTGCGCAGTCCCCCTTTCTACAAAAAATTTGTAACCTACCTTGCTCTTGTAGCTGAGCTAGGTGTTTCCCACACCTTCGACGATATCGGTGATTGAAAAAACAAAAAGTGCCCTTGGATGTCCAGTCTTCCTAGTCTAAGAAACGCACACTGGTAATATGTTCCCAAGTTTATTTTATTGTTCACAACTTACACAAAAAGAAGCGATACACTTCTTTTAAGTGTTTATTGGGGTTTTTGAGATATTTTGTTCACCAACCCACAGAGTTCTTTTTTGGGTTTTTCCCCTGGCGTCAGTGCCCTTTCTCATAGAGTAAAAAATAATTGAAGCGCCCAGCACCCCCGCCGTACTGCCCTTGAACAAAGGAAAAGCTGACAATTTTTTTGTTTCCCTTTGCCATTTCCTCGAGAAGAAAGCAGAAGTTTAAATCTTGCTGTCTTAAGGAAGACAACACGCCCACTTTTTTTACTAGGGAAATTTAAGTGGGAGCGGGGATTTTCCTTAATTGTCCTGCTAAAGTAAGAGATGTATGTCTCTTTTTAAAATACACTCTGCAACAGGGTGCAAGGGCAGGGGGTCGCTTGACCACGTCCCAACTCTACTGCATCTGTATCAATTATCCCTGGCAGTAAACAAGATCTTGCCCCTTCGGGGGGGCGGGGGGCCCCTCGGGGCTAAAAGGGCTAAAAAGGGGTGGGGGGGGCTGATTCCCCCCCCCTGGAGAAAATTTTCCACAGGGGGGGGCGGCGGAGGTTCGCTGCAGGTGAACTTTTCTCATTTAACTTAATTTAAATTTTCTCCACTTGCCACCACGTGCTTGTCTTTTCTAAACAGCTTTGGGGGGTTTGGGTTTTTCTGGAGAATCACTAATTTTTTTTTAACACTTTTGTAATTCAAACGGCCTGTTTATTTTTGCCGCTTATCACAAACCCCTTTGCTTAAAACATCAACGCCCTGATGTTTCCCCTTTTGCATAGGTATATGGCACAATTTTTCCAAGTGGCCATTGGGACCTGGACCATCATTGTCATATCACTTGTCCCCGGGGTTTTAAGGACTTATGATTTTCGGAACTCAGCTCCATAGAAGTGTTCTTCAATGAGGTGAGATAGTTTTTCTCCCCAAAAATTTTCTCCCAACGTTCAATCACTTTTTTAAAGGTGTTTGAATTTACGTCGGGTTTGCTCAGGTTCGAAAAAGTAAGTCCTCATGATTTTTTATCTTTTCATGGGGGGGCTTTTAAACCTTCTGCCAGGAGAAAATGAGATGGACTTAACACTTCAAAAATTGTCCAGTCATCGGTAACTAAGTTAGGGGTCTTTTGTTGACTCATTTTCTATTTCAGTCACAATGTACGGAATTCTTCTAAGTCTTTTCCGAGTTGGAAGAGCTTCTTAAACAACGTTTTACAATGCCGATCTTCTTTCATAAAATCCGCCGTGCCATGGGATTTAGGAGGAATTATCCCCAACAACAACTGCTTGTTTTCAGCATTTTTTGGTACTTCGGGTTGATCAAAGATCTTGCTTAAAAAAGGCACAGCAAAAAATTGTTGCATTATCTGAAATCATCAGTCGGGACATCCCTTCGGGCTGCAAAACCTTCTAAATAATTTGATAAAGGTTTCGCAGACATGTCTGGCTACTTCTAGATGTACTGCTTATTTGTAGACAAGTGAACAAAAGATGTACACCTTGAGGGAACTTTGTCAACTTTTTTGGTTAAAATTATGGTCCAGGAATCTACACCTGTCACCCAAAGGGTATATGACAAACTCTTTCAGAGGGATAGGGAGGGGGACCTGGTATGACATCTCCATACATAGTGACGCAATAATACATCCCTTATTTTTTTTTCACACTTTGTCAAACTGAGTATCCATAGATTGTCGTAATGCAAGTGTCAGCACCCCACCATGTAACCGTTATGTGGGCGTTTTGCAAAATCAGTTTTGTTACCAATGATTCTTGGGGTCAATATTGGATGTGGGGCTTTTTTAGGTAGTGAAGAATTAGAATTTTTTCCTCGACACTTAAATCTTTTTGGTGAGATAAAGTCCTAAAGAATTAATCGAGGGTTTCTTGGGGTTTTTATTTGTTTTCCAAAAATTTTATATTATGTAGAAAAAAACTCTTTCTGTATTGTTTCCCCCAGTATTTAAGGGTTTCGGAATTATAATCGGGTTTTATTCTTTTAATAATTTTAAAAGACAAGGCTGTAACTCTTAAGGTTTACCCAAAGTTGAGTATTTAGATCCCAATGCTCTTTTTTTTGTGTCTGCAGTTTTTTACAAAACTTTTTTGCTGTGTTCAAGCAATGTTTCTTCGGGCATAATGGGTTTTTTGCTGAGACCAGTTTTTTAAGGGAGACCAGTTCGGTCCGGGGGAGCCTAATTTTTTTCCCAAAAAATTTCTGGGGGGGACCCACGGACAAACATGTAAACTGGTTTCTCGGGTAGAGACGGGGAGAAAGAGAAAATTTCTCTGCACCTTTTTTTTTCGCTCCCTTTTTTCTGTAATAGCCAAAACTTTTTATTATTCTTAACCACTGGGAACTGCTTTCTTACCTCCAATCACGGTTTTCTAAATAGTGAGATGATAAAGTACTTTGTTGAGATAGACAGCTGTTTGTACCTACATAGTGCTGTCAGTTCCAATTTGTGGTACTGTTTGACCTTAAGGGTGTTCCCCCGGCCTTGAAGAAATTAGTGTACTTCCTTAGATTACAATGAAAGTAAGCGCCATAACCTCGGTTGAGCATCAAGAAACATGTAATGTGTACTTGTTTCCCTCTTGACCTATTTGTCGGGGGGAAAATTTAATTTGATAAAGTTTTTTTTAAACTCCTTGGATTTTTAATCCTGCTCGACCTTTTCTAGAGCAATTCTCATCCCACCAATTTTGAGTTTCCCATGGTCTTGCATAAGCATTTTCCCTTTTATGGAAATTTGGGTGAACGATCCTAAGGATCAAAACTTGTGATACCTCTGACAGTAAATGTTTGTGGTGTACTGCATGTTTTTTTGTTTATCTTTTTGGACCCCCAATATTTCCCTGTGTTTTCCCCAATTTTGTCCCAGCATATTGTTTGCTCAGGAATTTCGTTCGGGGAATCTTCCTTGAAGTTCCCTTAATTCTTTTGAATTTGTATTCCACATCCTTAGAGGCATTTTGCTTCTTTATCTCCTTTTTTTCTTCTTGTAAAAGGGGTTTAAAATCCCCTCTTTATTCCCCTCCCTTGAAGATTGCCACAAAAACTTTTTTTTAAGATTTCTTTGAAGACTTTCAGTTTCTTCAATGTGTTTTGGTACTTCTAGTAAAAATGGAGAGGATGTTGCCCCCAAATAATAGTTTTTTGAAACTAAAAATTTTTCACAGGATTTTAGGATCAGGGTGGATTTTCAGGCCACAAATCGATTTTAAAATCTTATTATTTCTTGTATCCTATCTTAAAAAAAGTTTTGGGAAATTTTCCCACCTTAGGATAGGGTTTTGTGCGAAATTTCATGCACGTTCCAAGCTTTCATTTTTGGAAGGGTTTGTCATAGACGTCATTAAGACTTGCTAAATCTTTTTTGCCTTGCGCTAAATTAATCAAAACGAGTGGGGGGGTTTCAGAATCTTTCGATCCAGGTGGGGGGAAATGGGGTTTGCTTAAACTTTTTCGACTTTTTCCTAAATAAATTTATTGCCCAAACTGTTCTTGTATATATTATCTTAGTCAGTAATCTGGATTCTTCCTGATCATGTATTGTGCTTTCTTGGGCCCAAAGCCATCGATAGGTTCGGGGTGGTTAAAATTTTTTTAACCAAACCCTTTTTTTTTAAAATAGGGAAATTGGGCGACCTTTTCTTGGTTTATTTTACAAAATTTCCCCAAAAACCCAAATTTTTCCGGTTTTTATTTTTCCCAGTAATGAATTTTTGTTTGGAATTTTACGGGTTTTTTTTTGTTTTCATTTTAAAACAAATTTTTTTTCCCCTTTAAAAAGGGGACAATCATTCCTTCCCCTTTTTTTTGCAAAAAATATTTTAAATTTATTTTTAAATTTTTACAAAAAGTTAATAATCAACCCAAATTTTAATTAATTGGCTTTTCCGTGTGTCGGCTACTTGACCTTAGGTTTTTTATCTGCAATGTTTTCTTTTTCCGTTTCCCAAAGGGGGGAAATTTCCCCCCGGGGGAAATTTCCTTTTTTGGGGGGGGGGAAGGGGGGGGGGGAAAAAATTATAATTTTAAAAAAAAAAGGGCCCCCTTTTGAGGATTTTTTTTTGCTTTTTTAAAATTTTTTAAAAAAATTTTAAAAGTATAAGTTAAAACCAATAAAAAAACATAAAAAAACAAAAAACTTTGGGAAATTTTACTAGGGTTTGGAAACCCGTTTTTTGAAAGTATTTTGGGGAAAATCATTTATACCCAGATACCCTATGGCTCACTTCCCGGGTCCCCCTTTTAAAAGCATTTTTTGGAAAAGGGGTAGCTTGGTTGAAAAAATCAAACTTTAATTGAATCCTCCCCCACTTGTTTTTTTAATTTTTAAATTTTCTTTTTTTGAAAAAAAAAATTTAAAAAAAAATTCTGTGTTTTTAATTTGATAATATTTAAAAAAATTTTTGTAAAGGGTTGTTTTTTTTTTTTGGGTCAACTGAAATTTTGGGAAAAACCCTTTTTTCCCGAAAAAATTTTTAAAAATTTTTTCCCCCTTTTTTTTTTCCTTTTTTTGCCCCAAAATGATTTCCTTTAATTTTCTTTTTTTTTTTTTTTTTTTTTTTTTTTTTTTTTTTTTTTTTTGTTTTAGATTTTTTCTTTTGAAGGGTTTTGGGGTTGTCAATGTGTTAACTGGGTTTTTTTAATTTTTTGCCAAAAGGGGGGGGAAAGTTTCTTTAAATTTCTTACATTTAAGTTTGCCTTTTTGACCCTATTCTTGGGAATCTTTCCGAAAAGTATTTGGCATAAGCTTTTTCACCCCATTTAAAAAAACCCCCAGCTTTTCCCCCCGTGTTACCCAAAGTTGAACCCTTTATTTTTTTATGCCTCCTTGAAATTTTTAAAAATTATTTTGAAAATGTTTTTAAAAAAACAGGGTTTGTTTATTTTACAGTTGTTTTGGTTTCCAGATAAAACCTTATGGGGCCATTTTTTTTTAGTAAATTTTTTTTTATGGTTAAGGTTTATTTCCCTATTTTGGATTTTTTTTTTTTTGTGCAGAATATTTTTTTAAAACCCCAATTTTTTCCCTTAAATGCTTTATTAACATAAATTTAAAATTTTTTTTTGTGAAAATTTTTTTAAAAAACTGATAAACCAACCATTTTTGGTCAATTTTAAGCAACCCAGAGTTTAACATTGCTTATTCTAAAAAGGTTTGTTGGGAAAAAAAAAGTTTGGGGGGCTTTTTAATTTTGCTTTCTAAAAACCTTTTGGGGGCGAGTAAAAGCTGTGTTTTGGCTATTTTTTTCCCTTTTCCCAGGAAAAAAAAACGTTATATTCTCCCCCTTTACAAATTTAATAATTAAATTACAACTATTATTCCTTTTAATTTCCTGGTTTAAAAAAAAAGTTCTTATAAAATTTCCTTAAAAAAGGTAGACTTAGAAATTTAATGGGCCTTTTTTTTTTAAAAATTTTACCCCAGTTAATTTTCCGGGGCGTTTTTTGGGGTGCCCGTTTGTCCCACCCTTTTTTGGGTTTAAAAAAATTCAAAACTTTTTTTTTTTATTTTCATTGTTTTTAGTTTAATTTTTTTCCTTTCTTTAAATTTTTTAAGTCTAAAAATTTTTTTATTTTTTAATTTAAACTAAATTAGTTTTTTTTAATTTGGGATTTTTTTTTTTTGGGGGGGGGTTTTTGCCTTTTTTGGAACTGTTTTTAACCCCCTTGAGGAAAAAAAGATGCATTAAAAGGGTTTTTTGTTTTCTTAAAGCATATCCGGACACCGCCCTCAAGCCCTGGGTTTCAATAAGGGCGGAAAAGGGGTTTTTTTCAAATTTCGGAGGCCCAAAAATCCAAAAAAAAGATGCTAAATTTCCTTTTACTTAAAAGCCTTTAAAGAAACCATTGTTATTACAACTTAAAAAATGCATTTTTTATTTAAAGTTTAATTTTGTAATTCCTTTAAAATTAAAAGGACTATGCAACTTTAAAAAATTGCTTTAATTTTTTTAAAAATTAAAAAAATTTGTTAAAACCCAAAAAAACCAAAGGGGGGTTTTTTTTAACATTTTTTCTTTAGAAGGGGGGGTCCCCCCCTTTTTTTTTTGGGTTTTAGTCACCCAGCCCCGTTTTCTTTTGGGGGAAAATTTGGGGCCCCCTTTTTTTTTTTTTTGTTCCGTATTGAGCGGAGGGGCCAAAATATTTTTTTAAAAACAGTTTTAATTTTTTGGGGGCCTTCTTGGGGCAATTTTACAAATTTTGGAAAGTGACCTTTACCTTTTCAAAAAAATTTGGGAGGTCTTAAACCGTTTAAATTTTTGAGTTTTTTCGTCTTTAAAAAAACCTCTCCCCTGCAAGCCCCCCCGCGCAGGGGGAACTTCGATCTCTTCAACGGGGTTAAAGTAAAATTTTCTTTAAAATTTCCCCAGGGGGGAGCGAACTTACTTTTCTGAAAAATTTTAATTTTTGTCAAAAACCGCCCCCGGAAAATAGGTTTTTTAAAAACCCCCAAACCAAAATCGATCCCCTTTTGAAATTTAATTTTTTGTAAAGGGGACTTAGTTTTTAATTAAAAATGGGGATTATTAAATTTTTTTTTGGGGGTTCCCCCCAAGAAAAACACTGGCTCTTTTCCCCCGATTTGCTTTTTTGTTTAAATTTTTCACTAAAGAAGTGCACCCCTTTAAAATTTTAGGGTTTTTAACTTTTCCCCCAACCCCGGATTTTTTTTTTACTCCCGTTTCCCCTTTAATTTAAAAAATTTGGAAAAGCCACACCCCACCACCCCCTTCCCTTCTCAAAAAAAATTTTTTTTTAACTTGCTGTCTTGCTGAAAAATTCCCCATCTTTACTTTTAAAAAACGGAATTTTTCCTTAAAGTCCCCTAAAAAGGTGGGTTTTTTTATAAAAAAAATTGAAATATAGGGGGGCCGGGTTAAACCCCTATATTATAGATTGTTAAAAATGGAAGGGAAAAAAAATCTTTTTTTGGGGGGTGGGCCCCCGGGGAAAAGAGCGGGGCAGGTCGCTTGACCACGTCCCATACTCATACTGCATCTGCTATCAATTACTCGCTGTAGCAGTAAACAAGATGCTTGCCCCTTCTGAGAGGGCTGGGCCCCTCAGGGCTGAAAGGGGCTGAAGGGGGCTGATACCCCCCTCCTGGAGAAAATTTCTCCACACTTACATAGTAAAAAGAAAATCCTGAATGCAGAGGATATAGAGTATTTTTAATGAACAAACTGAATTACAGAACTATGATTTCTTATGGAACATTATGAGGGTTTACTGAGTAAAGTAAACTTGACATACTTTTAATGAATAAAATGAACTAAGGAACTATGCACTTTTAAGAACATAAGAAAGAAGGAACACTGCAGCAGGTCTACTGACCCATGCAAAGCTGGTCCATGTCCCTCCCCTGGATTAGCCCAATGACCCACCTAGTCGGGTCACTTCCACTTAACGAAGGAGCACGGCATCAGTTCTAGTATCACAAGCTAGTCAGGCCCAACTCACACCCACCCACACCCACTCGTGTATTTATCCAACCTATTTTTAAAACTACACAACGTCTTGGCTTCTATGACTGTACTCGGGAGTTTGTCCCACTCAGCCACAACTCTGTAACCAAACAAACCAGTGCTTTCCTATATTCTTCCTGAATCTGAATTTTTCCAACTTGAAACCATTGCTGCGAGTCCTGTCTTGGCTGGAAATTTTCAGCACGCTATTTACATCCCCTTTATTTTTTCCTGTTTTACATTTATACACCTCGATGGGGTTCATCTCTCAGGGGCTGGAGTGGTTGCATTAGCCAGTTCGATTGAGGGATTAATTGATGATTTGTCTAGGACTTTAAACTGATAGATTATAGAGGTATGAGTGTTTATGGAAAACAATCAGGCTGCAGTATTAGGGTTGAAAACAGCAGATATTACAAGATACCTCAGGGATATGTTTAAAAGACAATATTCAAGATAAAGTTGCTAGTAAAGGCAAATCAATTGATCAACAAACAGAGAGAAATAGTAGAGGGCAACGAGTGACTAGCTCCCTTAAGGTTTACTATACAAATAGTAGGAGTCTAAGAAGTAAGATAGATGAGTGAAGATTACTTGCAAGTGCAGGTAATATAGATATTAATGGTACAACAGAGACCTGGTTTAACCTGAAAGATAGAGAAATGCCTTCTGAATGCAACATACAGGGTTATAAACTATTCCACACTGATAGGGTCAACAGGAAGGGTGGTGGAGTGGCGATGTATGTCAGAGATAATTTAAATTGTCTTAGACATGATATAAGATTAGAAACATCGAACACAGAATCTGTTTGGCTAGTTTCTCGAGGGTCGTGAAAAGTTAATTTTGGGTGTGATTTTTAGGCCCCCTAACTTTGATAGGAAGTCCAGTAATTTCTTATGGGACGAAATTCATAAGGTATCTAGATATAAAAATGTTGTATTAATGGGAAATTTTAACTTTAGACAAATTCATCAGAACCATACGACAGGAAATCTTGAGTCAAGTGACTTTCTTGATACAGTTCAGGATTGCTTTTTAGAACAGGTTGTGACAGAACCAACTAGAGGAAACAATCTGCTTGACTTGGTTCCTGCCAACAAAGAATCACTAATTAATAATCTTGAGGTTAATGATGAGCTTGGGGAAAGTGATCACAAATCACTTAATTTCAATATATCATGGAATTACCCAGATAACTGCAATCAAATCTCTGTCCCTGACTTTCGCTTGGCCGATTTCATGGGACTGAGAAATTACCTGGGGGGGGCTAATTGAATGTCCTTTTTGGTCAGGGAGGGGGGTTTGGTTGCCAATGACTTTTTCAGAGCATAGTTCTGCGCCCCAACACTTTCGTTCCCAAATAGGGAAATTTAAACTAACAAAAAAGATTCCAATGGATGAAATAATTAAAAATTTTTATTGGTCAAAAAGAGAGGCATAT